>OX393562.1:21431331-21506331 GCA_947652115.1 Blastomussa wellsi | reverse complement strand
CATTTATGAATTTCTATACTTGATGTTAATACTGCTTGAACTGAAAGTTAAGCCATTAACTTTTATAATTGGAAGTTGACACGCACATCATTCTTTTAAAGGGGCTTTTTTGCAAAGTGTAAGTGTAAGTGTTCTTTTGGTCATTGTTTAGGATTCTGTAAAGGTCCCTTCACAAATCCAAAGTGCAAGGACAGCCAACATGATCCATTCCATGTTCTTGTACAGGAAACAAATCTTCAAGGAAAAGTTAGAACCAGTAAGTGTTGCTTTAAATATCATTTAAGTGGTCTGAAACATTTGATTAAGAAACAAAAGGCTGGTTTCATTATTTTATTATTTCGCCGGTACCCATTTATAGACCGGGGTGGAGAGAGGCACTGCGAGAGTTGAGTGTCTTTGCGAAGAACACAATGCAGTTCCCCAGCTAGGGCTTGAAGAAGGGTGGCATTTCAAAGATTTTCAATGTTTTTTTTAATTTCAATTACACAACAAGCTCTGTGGGCAGGCTCAGTGGCGTAATGGTTGGTGTGCTGGACTTGGGATCGAGGGGCCCAGATTCAAGGCCTGGTTGGAGCACTGTGTTGTGTTCTTGGGTAAGACACTTTAGTAGTGCCTCCCTTCACCCAGGTAAATGACTGTATACAAATGAACACTGGGGAATTTAACTGAGGGTAGCCATGTGATGGGCACGCATCTCATCCAGGGGGAGTAGAGATACTCCTAATTGCTTAATGCTAAGTGAAGCAGGATAACCTACCACCTGATAGGCCACTAGCTAGGTTCAAACACTGACTTAGAGTAAATACCACTTGTGTTGTATATGGAACATGCGTTAGAGCATGCTTTGGTTTTGCATTGTGTCGCTCAGTGATTGGTTCAGAAATCATGTTCCACTTTTTCAACCAATCAAGAGTACAACCAAAACCAATCATGACTTGAGAGTGCACGTTTTTCCACATTTTTGTGTTGGCTACGTGTTATTACTTCCAAATCATGTTTTCATTGGATCACTGGATTGTGTCCGTCCTTTGTGAGTGACCAATTTGAAAGTAATTGCTTTGGTTTTTGTGTTATGACACTCAAGTGAAACTCGCTCTAATGCAGCTGTATTTTTTTTGTTTGCAGCAATTTGCCATGGGTATCATCCCACTTTGTTCAGAACAATTCAGGAAAACATTTAATACAACCAGGATCCCACTTAAAGAACAAGGTGAAGATGTTAATGATTATGATACAGGGCTTTCAATAAGAATGCCACTTGTTAGCTGTCCTTGTGGGTCACCTCTTGGGTAGCAATATTAGATGCCAAAAAAATCTCCTTTATATAAGGAGCCCTTTATTTAGGCCCTGTCAGGAAAGAGGTTTTGCTTTTTGTAATTTATGTTAAGCTTACTTTTGAGCTCTTGTTAGTAATGGGGTTTCTTTTGGTACCTTTGTTTTGTGTTCATGGAGAAAACACAACACAGTTCACAGTTCCTGTCTCATTTGCCCTGTACGTAGTATAAGTTAGTTCACAGTAATTATGGTTCCAACTGTGCAGTGCCAATGATCAAGTCAGTTAAAAATGTTGTTATTGATTTTTAGCATTAAATTTCCCCAAAAACATGTGTAATTTGTTAGCCATTTAGTGCTGAGAAAACAAAATTCACACAATTTTTAACTGAATCAGTATACATTGGTACTCATTAATTGTATTGGGGCAACCTGACAAAATTTCTGGTGCCAGCCTGAAATGGCCTGCAGGGGTTTCAAAATAACCCAGCGACTGCCAGAGTTCCACTGGTTACATGACTATTATGCCACTGGCTACATCGGCCATAGCATTCAGCTTGCGACAAAAAAGCTCATTTATAACAGCTGCCTACTCTAACAGCCACTGACGCATACTTCAAAACATTTTGAAATCCCTGGTCCTGGCCCTTCCAGAGACCAATTCAGCAAACAACAGAAACAATGCCCCTAGCCACCAAAACTATAAAAATGGATATACAAGAGCACCAGTAGAATTTGAGAGCTTCCACCCTGTCTACTGTCTATCAAGGGGCACTAGCAGTGCTTGTTGTGTACAATTGCGTACTATGGAAGCCTAGGCCTATATAATTATCTATACACATGCGTGACTGTAATTTGCCAGTTTGCAATGAGCATTCAAATTCCTCTTTGTTACATCTGACATTTGAATGGCATGTTGGAGGTTTTGTGAAAAATATCTCTGAAAGTTTCGAATTACAGAGTGCAAGTTCATTGTTGCCAAAAAGAATCAAATAGCTCATATTTTAACTTAAGTTGTTATTTTGGAGCTGATTAATTTTCTCTTTGATAAACTGATGAAGATAGCATTGAAATCTCAAAAATTCACATATTGAAACTACTGGTCACATGTAATATAGTTATGCCGTATACTTGAGTCATCGTCATCATCATTTATTTGCCTTTATGTGAATAAAAATTTTAGAAATATAGCAGGTTGTTAGGCAAGGAGACCTCAGGAAGCCACCAGGCTAATTGGAGAAGCCCCCTCGACATCACAATATTAAATGAGATAAGGGCTGCGAGGGAATGAAGCAGAAACTAACTCGGAAACTAGTAAAAACTCTAGCACTTTGTTCTTAAAGGTAGAAAAGCTTGACAAATTGGTAATAGAGGCAGGAAGACAGTTCCAGACCCTAGGTCCTTGGTAAAGAATTGTGAATTTCTTGATGTTCGTGCGACAAGAATGTATGCGGTAATTTCTAGCTGTTCTTGTGTCATATCTATGAACTTGACTGTTTGTCATAAACAGGAAGTGGAGGCAGCAAATTATTGTGTTAGCGGAATATGAATTTAGCAGTATCGAGGGTATTGATTTGGAAGATGTCTAAAATTTTCAGTTTGGAAAATAGAGGAGCAGTATGTGCTCGCTAGTCTGAATTTGTAACAGCTTGCACAGCCTGCTTTTGTAGATAGTAAATTCTGTTTAAATTAGATACGCAAGTGGACGACCACGTAGAGTTACAATAAGTAATATATAGATAAATTAGTGTATAGTACAGCATGAGTTTGGTCTTACAGGATAGGTAGAAAGGCATCCTGGATAAAATACGAGCTGATTTAGCGATTTGCTTACAGACAAAGTTTATGTGATATTTCCAAGCAAGGTGTTCGTCTACATGTAGGTACACCCCAAGAAATTTAGTTACATTGCTTTGAGTTAGAGGTTGACCTCCAAATGTGAGAGAAAAACTGTGATTGACTTTCCTCTGAAGCGGACTAAATATAACATACCAGTAATTTATCTTTTGGACATTAATCGAGAGCTTATTGCATCTTAACCAAACATCAATATTTAGTAACTCATTATGAATTACTGTTAGTAGGAAGTACTTGTTACCTTTCTTCACGTAAAAGAGACAGTAACTAATTCTGTAACATACTTGCCTTAGATCACCTCCATCATCATAGCTCAACAACACACGCTGTGATCTACCACCGAGGAAGATTCTTCAGACTTGAAACATTCCATCGTGGAATTATGTTGAAACCTGCTGATCTAGAAAGGTTGGTTTATACCTGATACAAATTGTTTGTTGGAAAGTAAATTTAACAGGGGCATACCCAGGATTTTTCGAAGGAGGACCACACTGCATGTCACTATTTGATTCTTCGGATATGCGTGTTTTCGCCACCGCAATATTGTATGTTGTGTACTTAAAAAGTATGACAAAGGGGGGAGGGGCATGGGCACCCAGGACCCCTCTAGCTACGCCCTTGTTTAAGAAAAGTTTTTGTTTTAATTGAAAGGTTTAAAGGTGTATGTATGTGAACAGAAAGTATGCAATATGACGTTGATATAAAGCCATTTTTCTCCATTTCTTGGATTACAATAATTTAATAATTTATTATGTAAATTGGTTGTTTACATTACATATAATTATCTTAAGCAGGGTTTGACATCTCTGCTAGCCTGGTAGTCCAAGGGTAGCAAAAATAAGCTTGGGTTAGTAAAAACCCAAGGGCCAGTAGAAAATTTGAAAAAAAATTAAGTTCATAATAATTTTGCTAAAGAGGACAAAAAACTGCAAGTTGTAATGATACAGATAGTATGCTGTCTTTCTTGGCTCTCGCTTGACGATCGTAAATACTGCTTGGACCCCTTTCCCTGCCTGTGTTGCAATGCCTCGTGCTACTTGAACTCTTGAAGCCATTGTAGTAAGGATCGTATGGGGCAATTTCTGTCGAATTAAAACCACCTCCAAGGAAAAAGGCGAAGGTGACTGAAACCGAATTGGAGAAAAGCAGGAGGTACAAAAATGAAAAACAGAAAAGAGCATTCAATCCATCCTGGAAAGAAAATGAAAGATGTTCTGCAGCATTTGCAGAAGTTACGATCGGTCAGATTCATTTTTGGCTGGAAACTTGAACTTTAAGCTAGTTGGAGAGTGATGATATGTTGAGAGACCAAGAAGAGGTCATCAACTTTTTAACGCTATGTTTTACTTGAGAACAATACAAAACAAATGCAATAACTGTCAGTGTAATTCATTCTCAAATGTGGTGTGGTGCAAAGTAAGTGGGTTGACCAGATGTCAAAGTTAGATAGCTGAAGGTATAACATCAATGGTGAAAACTGACACTTATCATTTAGTTTATTGTGAATTGACTTCTCAATTTTTGTTTTTAGGCAAATTTTGAAGATTCTCCAGGATGAATCAAAACCAGTCCAAGGGGAAGAACTTCTGCCAGCTTTGACAACTGCTGACAGGTTAAACTAACGTGAACTTGTACAGCTAAAGGTTAAGTCTACATACAAGCCCAGTGGCCCATCAGGCCAGAGCTTATCCTGGGTTCCTTAGGGGTATTTCTACCCCCCTCCCCCCCCTGGATGGCCAGCATTAAATACCCATTTATATACCTGGGTGAAAAGGGGCACCAGGGGTTTCAATAAAATTTGAAGTAGGCAGCTGCTTTGAGTAGAGAAGCCGGCTGTTTTTATAAAAATCTTTAATTTCTTCAATTTTAGGGGAAAATGTAGCCGACGTTTCCAAGCAAAGTAGATCAAAGTAGCCAATGCTTTTTGTCACCCATTGGTGCTTTTTGAAAGCACTGGGGCACTATGAGAGTAAACACCCCAAGAACACAATACACTGCCCAGAGTCCAGGGTTCGAAATTGGACTGGCTGATACAGAGGACAGCACACTAACTGTTAGTTCACCTTGCCTCTCTACTTGAACTTGTGGTAGTCTTGGTTTTGTCTGGGTGGAGTTGCAGCTTGATAGACATTTAGTTCCAACTTTTTTCTCAATGATTCAGGAACCTGTGGGCTGAGACAAGGAGTACGTACTTCAGCACTGGTGTGAACAGGCAGTCTTTGGGTTGCATTGAAGATGTAAGTATTATAATTATAATTATTATTGTTGTTATTAAGTTGCCATGTTATTAGAGAAAGTATCCACCTTCAGGATGTGTAAATGATGACCTAGGTACAAACTATAATTATGTAAGTACTGCATACATAACATGGTTCCTTGAATGTGACCAAGTTAAGGACAGACGACTACAGATGAGGTCACTGCTTGACATGTTACTCAAAATGTGGCTAGACAATATTCTCTTGCAATCAGCTGTGGAACAGCATACAGTATGTACATCATATACATGCTGTAGCTCAATTTTTTCGTTAGTTCAAATATTATTTTTTCCCTTTGGTTTTCGACATGGTAATGAATGATAATGAGTTTCAGCAATTAAAGGACAATAAAATCTGAACCAACGATTAAGTTGAATGCAATGTACGTATATCAGCCACATTCCTAATGATGAAGTTAGTCATGCATTAGCTGTTTAGTCAGAAAATATCCTCTAATTATATGTACCCTGTTTGCAAAATAAATTAGCCCATGGTTGCAACTTTTTAGGCAGCAGTGTTCCTGAATATGGAGGAGCAAGAGATGAATTATGGTGAGGTAAGAATAATTCAATTCAAGGTGTTTACAAAATTAGTCAAACTATAACAAATATTTTAATCTGATTGGTTATCAGGAAGTTCACTCTACACACTGATAGGCGAATGTACATGTCATACCTGTATAACTGAACAGTTTGTGTATTATGCTCGTGTAATCTGCAAGCGCTCATCATTTCCTTGAACTACACTTGAATTAATTCATTTTCTGATGCATCTAAAAACAATTTATGTGTTATCATCCATTACTGGTCTTTACTAAACATATAGTTGAACTTTTAGTTGATTCATTTTTCTGCAATGTTCTTATGTATTTAACAATTAGATTATGAGCTCGTGATTTCTATGAGGTGATAGTTGATGAGTATTAAAGTTCACACTTTAGTGAAATTGTGAGTGGAATTATAAGCCTTTTGAAACTTGCAGTCTTATACGCGTGCTCATCAATTTATTTATTTATTAAAAGCCGTGCAACGGCAACTTCACAGAAATGAGCAAACACTCTCATTTTTCAGGTGACCTCCTGCCACTGCACACTAATGGCTGATAGTATATGACCTCTGAGCCAATCAGATTGCAGCATTTGCATTAGTATGCGAGTAGAATTCTACTAAGATTAATTAGTTACATAGGAAGTTATGTCATCAGTTCAGGTTGGTTTTAAATGAATGATAATTAAATAAAAATCAAAGAGACAAACAGTGAGGGCATCTGTAGTGATAGTCCTAGTGATAAGTATTTTTAAATAACAGGAAGATTCTGAAGAGCTTGATACTCTGTGTCGATTTCTGCTTCATGGCAATGGTCACAGCTGCTGGTTTGACAAGTCCTTTTCTGCATATACCTTCAAGAATGGCAGGGTATGTACAGCCAAATGGTTAATGTAGGTGCAGGGTTCTTCGTTGGAAGCTGGGTCCTCGGGGGTACCATTACCAGAGTTTACAAGAGTCAGTACCTGCTTACTTTCAAATTGAACATGAAAAAAAGTCTCTTTAAATCTTAATCATTGCACTCTTTCCTGTCTACTCATATGTGGGTCCCCCTCCTACTTAAAAGCTTACGAAAACCCTGAAATAAACTAATAAAATTAATTTGTATTGCAAACCCCTTTTGTTACCTCAGTATCACAGTAGCTGTAACATGTGTGATAGAGGTGGTGACATGATGATGAATTAGCACTAGGTTTGGGAACTGCTCATGGTTGCTGTGTTGTGCTCTAGGGCAGGATATTCTGCTCTGTGTATAAATAAAGTTATCCTATCGTATCTTATCTTATCTTATCTCTTGTACACTGCCTCTCCAAAGGCAGATCTAGGGTGAGGGTGCAGGTGGTGTGCACCCCCCCCCCACCCCCCTCGAGATGACCTGTGACTTTCTAATATGACTTATATTCTGCTTACAATTATGTTACAATTATGTTATCCAACCTCCAAAGAAATCTGCCCCTGCTCTCTCCACATGCAAATAAAAATGGGTACCATCAAACTGGGGTGGTGGGGCCATAGCTTCCACGTCACGTCATGCAACTGAACTTGGATAAGCCCCAGCAGTGTGATGTAATATTATTGTGAATCTTGAACATTACAACTTTCATCTTCTTTTTTTAACAGTTTGGCGTCACTGCTGAGCACTCATGGTATGTGCCCCATTTTTACTAACATTTTTTTGTGTCTTTGTAAAGGATACATTGTGTAATTGCATGGTAGAACAGCATTTGGATTTTCACACAGCATGGCACTTGAATAACATAATTATTTTCTTCTTACATTTTCAGGGCAGATGCCCCTATTGTTTCTCATCTTGGAGAAACATTGTTAACAAATGACATTGAAATTTTAGGGTAAGGTAATTGTAATATTATGACCTTGTCAAGGTTATAACTGTAGACACAAATCATGATTTTCAAACTGGTCTAAAAGTTGAGACCTTGTATTGTGTGTGCAATGTTTATGAGTACCTATGCATACAGTCAATTCATGAAATCCTAATTATTGAAGAGTGCACTTTTTTTCAAATGGTAGAAATGTTTTCAAAGGTCATGGTATAAGGTACTGGTACAATAAGTTACAGTAATTGGACGAGTAATTTAAAATGGACCAAGAGTGTAAGTGAGGCCGGTTTAAAATTACAAGCACGATTACACCTGAATTGCACGACACAAAGTCCTATTACCAATGAATAATATCTGTAACAGATTTTGAGTTAGGAAGTCTCTGAGAACCTCATTTGTGTTTTGAGAACCTCTTTTGTACAAAGAATAGGAAAACAGCAAGAAAGATCCATCAAAGTGCATGTGATTGACATGTGGATGGCATAGGTGTCCAATTGTATAATTGTATCCCCAAGTGATTGCGTGCCAGTTATGCAACAAATAGGTATGCACAGAACCAATCAAACTCGAGAATTTTGTTATTGATGTGATTAAATGAACCACAGCACTAATTGTACTGGTGTTTGGCACAGTGTTACAGTGCTAGGTGTGATTGCCACTTACAATTGTTCATTGTTGCAGCTACTAGCTATTAGCTGCTTACTATTAAAGGTGATTAATTTCCAGTCCATACTGCGCAATCTCCACCTACCATGTTGATCTGGGTCTCACACGAAAGAGTGTTTACTATCCAAAAGCGTACCTTTTTTTCATATTTGGTAAAACCAGAAATCCTTGCAAAACAATAATAAAGAGCAGATGAAACTCAACAGTTCCAAACTGGTATTTCAGCATATTGAGCACTCCCAAACAAAACAACCGGTAATGGCGGATTAAAAAACTTAAGGTATACGCTGTTACCAAAGTGCAGTGAATCAACGAATCCAAAAAAATGTAAACAAATCCCGACACTGTACATGTAGTACAGACTGAAAATCATCCTTAAGTTGTAACCAATACTATTTTTCATGAGAAGAAAGTTGACAAACCAAACAACTTCCCAATAATGTCATTAGGTATAAGGAAGATGGTCACTGCAAAGGTGAGCCAGAGTTTGACCTGCCAGCACCAACAAGGCTTCAGTGGGATATTCCTGAAAAGGTTAGACATTATTGAATCACATTTCACAAAATTATGCACTCAGAAGATTCTGATAGGGACAGTTTTGCTTGCTAATTTCAAAGTACAAGTTGTCCTGAATCTGTTGACCCATTGCCATTTGACAAATTCCTCTCCTTGAAAATTATCTCAAGGTAAGATTGCATCTTTTTTGTGGTTCAGTGACAGATCTTTTTTACATACATAAATACTAGCCCCTTTAATACAAACCTAGGAATATTGGCCTGAGGTCTTAGCAATATGAACCGAGCACAGCAAGGTCCATACTAAAACAACGGAGTGCCAGTATTCCCCTGTACGGCTTGAGCAAGCTTGGTTAGTAAGTAGTTAATTATATGGCACTCAGTATGATGTTCAAGTGTATATCTATACACTTTGAATCCCTATAAGTAAGTTTAATTAATTAATTTAATCAATAAAAATTCTATATGCCATTAGTATTTAAAATGTTAAGATATTCATATTAGGTGCTTTACAATAAAAAATTATTATCCAAATATAAGATTATACATACTGTATGATAGCAGCTGTATGATTTATAAACAATAATAAAATTAAGAATTGGATTAAATTTTATATTGTGAAAACAATTGCCTCTTTTGTATTGTTCACTCAGTGTGTGTCCATTATCGAGTCTTGCCAGAAGAAGGCCGAGCTTCTGATCAGTGATCTAGACCTTCATGTTTTAGTACACACTGCTTTTGGTAAGTAATAATAAAAATACATTAAAATACAAATCAAATGAAATTGTCAATAAAATTAAAAGAACAGGTACATGCAGTGGTTAAATTATAGTGAGTACACCCCATGTCTTCTGAGCTTGCACAATGTCAAAAAAACAAAGTTAACAGCTGTTGTTGAGCACCTTTGGACACTAATTAAGTTGTCATTGTCAGTCTTCGGTCAGTAAACTCCTACAATGTAAGATGATCTGTATCTCGGAGCCCCAGTTATTTAGGTTCGAAAGGAATCTCACTGGTACATTTCAGGAAGTTGCTGCTTCTCTTTTCAATAATTTACCTTCTCCTGTTGTACTCATGTGAATTCTATCATTTTTTTGTCAGGGAAGGGCGCCATAAAGAAGTGCCGAGTTAGGTATTCAACAGATTCCTTTGTAATATATGTGTTTTTAAATCACTTTTGTACTCAGTTCAACAAAATCTTCAGATAGTTGTGCAGCTGAAACAGATGCTCCTTTGCAAACCACCCCAGCCTAGCAGAATTCTTGCCATTTCTTTCAAACATCTTGCCCAGGCAGTTGTTCCAAGGGGGAGGGGGCTGAGGGCTACTCTTAAACGTTTGGGAAGGCCTTTCCCCAAGATCCAAACCTTTAATACCATTTCATACAGAAAAGCGAGTATCCTTTTCCAGGATTTGTTCTTGAAAAAGGTTCACAACCCTTCATGCATATACCGGTATGTTATATTAAAGCTTGATTTTGATGAAACTGGTGTTTTTTAATAAAACACCCAGTCCATGGTTTCTTTTCCATTTGTTAATAAGAACCTTACAAGCATTTGTGAAACTTTCTTTCTTACAGCCCAGATGCCTTTATTCAGATCGGTCTTCAGCTAGCCTACTTCAAGGTTGGTAATCATTGAATAAGACATTCATGGCCACAGCTCACTGTATTTTGTGTGACTTACTGGTACCACCTGTGGGAAGCACAGTGGCCTAATGGTTAGTGCGCTGGACTCTAGATCGGACAGTCCAGGTTCAAGCCTCTGGACAGGCTACTTTACTCTCATAGTGCCTCTCTTCACCCAGGTGTATAAGACAGGGTTGTCAGTAGGTTTTGGAGTAGCAGGTTCCATCCAAAAAGTAGGCGGCAATTTCCATTTTATTTCTCCAATATCACGCTCAGAGATGACCAACTAACAGTCGCAGTATTAAGAGCGTGATAGACCACTAGGCTCATATGCAGACTTTACCTACTACTACCACTTAAGTGCATAAAGGTGCAATTTTATTGCAGCTGGAGTAGGGAACATTCAACATTTATTTTTTGTAAGAATCGACACTCAACTGGATTAGACTGACCATGTCAACACATTTCATTTTACCGTAATGGGATGAGAAAACTAATTGTAGACATGTAGGACGATATAAGACTATTACAATATAGGCTTTTATAGGCTTTTCATTTGTATATCTAGTTAAGGAAAGTGTATTACTGAGGCACTGTGTGTGTAGCATTAATGCCATGCCATGTTGATTTTTATTTTAAGGATCAACAAACTTTCAGTTTGACTTATGAATCATCCATGACCAGACTTTTCAGGTAACTATCCAGTTTGTATTTCATTTGCTCTACTCTGGTAAGCTCTGTGGTGTCGTATGCCACCTTTTGCTTAATCTTCTGTGTGTTTTTTCCTCATTTCACCGATCCCTGTGTTTTCTTCAGGGAGGGCCGCACAGAGACTGTCAGGTCTTGTACTAATGAGTCCTGTGCCTTTGTCAGAGCAATGCTGGACCCCTCTGCCACGGTACGTAACTTTTCTTCCATTTCACTAACTATTGTTGGGGTTTCTTTATAATGTCATTGAAGCAGATTAGGTTGTCCTGATCGATCAATCGATTGATTGATTGATTGATTTGGAATGATGGGCTGCATATTCTAATCTGCTTTTAGGAGACTTGATTATGTTATTTTATCCATAGAAATCTGAAAGGAAAGAGTTGTTTCAGAAGGCAGTGGATGAACATGTCAATGGTTTTAGAAGGGCAATGTCTGGAAAAGGTAATAAAACTACCAGTAGTTGCAATATGTCACCACCTTCCAAGTTACATCCCACATCTTTCTGCAATGGTTTGAAATAGGAATAATTTAGTATTGGTGGTTTTATTCCAGGTGTTGATCGTCATTTGTTTGGCCTGTATGTGGTGTCCAGGTACTTGGAGGAAGACTCACCTTTTCTGAAAGAGGTTTGTATTTCTGTGAAAATTACTATAATTAGTGACGGTGAATGTTGTTCTAATGAAGTACCACCTTTTTCTTCTCTCTTTGCAGGCTCTTAAGGAACCATGGAAACTGTCAACAAGCCAAGTATGTCATGAATCATGTTATGCATAACTGTTAAATCTAATACCCCATTCACACCAACAAAACGTTTAATTAAACCAGGTTTAACAAAATAAAAATCAGCAACAGCAAACTGCAAGACTACATTTTACATAGCGTTTTTAAGTAAGCTCTAACTAAATCGGTTAGCAACTTCTATGAAGAAAACAATGTTTTACAACAAATCACCGGCAGTACTCGTGGATCTCTGTGATGCATGCCATCAGCACGTGTCTGGGGAATGGAGGTATTGAAGAGGGCGATTTGATTTTATTAGCTTGAACTATTTTTGTGTCTTTTCCAGACTGCAACTCAGCAAACGAAGAAGACAGACTTTGTCAAGAATCCAGGACTGAAAACAGCTGGGGGAGGATTTGGACCTGTAAGATAACCATAGTCTGAACTTAATCAATGTTTATTTAGAAGTGAAAACCAGTACAGACCTAGTTTATAACCTAGAAAAATGGAGAAATGTATTCACCTCATTAAAGTTAAGGAGATAGCACCCGACGTTTCACACATATGGAATAGTGTGGTAACAATTCATGAGCAGTGCCGTCACAGGCACATGCATGAGATGAGGAAAGAAAAAATCGACATGGCTGAAGCTGAACCAGCAAATGTTCCAAGCCCTAATCATAGAGCGAGTTTCAATTAAGAAAGCCGTCTTTATCTAAATACAAAAGGACGGAGACAGTCCAGAGAACCAATCAAAACACAAAGTATTACACGCGCCTTCACAAAGCGCGGGAAAAAAATCGCCAGCGAGTAACGATTCGTTTTGGTTTTACTCCTGATTGGTTGAAAAAGTGGCGCGAGATTTTAAACCAATCACTAAGCAAAGTATTGCAAGACCAAAGCAAACGCAGAATTACTTTCGATGGTGTAGTGAAAACCACTCTTATATGGGTTTGTTAACCCTCTTTTTTATATAATTTCGGTTCAGTTTCCACGTTCAATGTGAACCTTGGCGGTAATTTACAGTTCAGATGATGCATGTGTTGTTTTATTTTGGCAGGTTGCTGACGATGGTTATGGAGTATCATATATCATTGCTGGTGAAGACAGCATCTTTTATCACATCACATGCAAGGTTTCATCTCAAAAGACAGTAAGTACTTTTGTACTGTGTCGGTTTGTGTTAATTTTTAACGATTGCACTGAAAGCTTGAGGTTTCCTATGTGTTCCGTTAGACTACGAGCAGTCCCTTTTTTGCTTAGTCCGTTGAGTGCGAAGCGAAAAAAATGTCCGCGCGAAACCTGGGAGATGCGCCTCGAGATGCGCCTCGCCGCTTGGGCGCGTCTCCCAGGTTTGGCGGGGCCATCTCGTGGGGACATCTCGTAGTCTAGCGTGCTGTAGTCTTGAGTCGATAAAAATCGAGAGCGAGCAGTGTAAATAGACAATATAATTTGGGTTTATCAACTGGGTTGATAATGTCAATTGGCCACCGTAAAGAGATTCAAGAGCTGACGTTTCGAGCGTTAGCCCTTCGTCGGAGCGAAAGACCACTTCCGCTTTATTCAAATTCAGCTTGATAGCGAGGCCAAGAGGACACAAACAGAAGAAATTTTCATTTTTATGGTATTTGTTTGCGTCCTCTACGCCTCGCTATCAAGATGAAACATAAACTATTGGCAAACTAGGGATTCTGTAGAGAGTAGACCAAACCATGGTACGTAGAATATCGCTGTGCGAATCCTAGTTTGTCAATAGTCACCACTGGGTTATATGATTGACACTGTGTAATGGCATTTGCATCCAACTCTCCCTTCATCATTTCAGGTGTCATACTGATCACTTTATCTACTTATTTAGGATACCAAACGGTTCTCCGAGCTTGTCAGGAAAAGCATGGCAGAACTGAAGGCTTTGTATGACTAAGACATTCTCACACTGCAAACAAGCGACGTCTTAGACCAATACCTGTGGACAGTTTTGTATGAATAACTAATTTAACTCAGGGAAGACACAACACACTAGCATCAATTAAACCACGTAGATAAACATTCCGTATATCCTCCATACAACCACTCCTCCCTTTGTTAAGGCTGGTTTTCACTAGCGCATAAGCATAACGACATAAGCATAAGCATAAGAAGAACGTACAGTGCCCGTTCTTATTTTTCTTATGCTTATGTCGCGGTGAATCCTAATGAAAACAACACGAGTGTGTTTGTTCTTCTTTCACTCGTGCTTATGTCGTTATGCCTTTGCTTGTGCGCTAGTGAAAACCAGCCTTAATAGGTGTCATCCCCCTTTTTCAGGTAAATTAATCGAAATGGAAGTAGTTACTGCTCAGCCGTTCTGTCATCCTCCATAGAATCTCGTTGATTTTGTAATCGCGCTCCCAGCCGAGGCTCGTTAGACATTAGCAAGGATAGAAAACATGGTGGATATGTCTCAGTGAAGAAAATACCTTTGTTTTTCAATTTTGTTTCGCAATGTAACACAAATGGCCAGTCTTGTAGCGTGCCGACAGGTAATCTTCAAACTATCCTAATTTTTTTACACCGTTGATATTCAACAGTTCTGAGTCTTTATGGAGGATATACAGAAATTGTGTTTAGTGAAGGTGTTTCATAAAGTAATATCAGTAGTGACTTAGTGGCTTTAAGGTTATATATATTTTCAATAACGCGTGCAAAGCGCAAGATGTATTCATCTCCAACAGCCTTTTGCAGAGGTTCAGAATTGGGAATTTAATATTTTGTGTGTAAGAATTAGTATTAAGGAAGTATTTTGTGTTTAGGATTTAAGCGTGTATAAAGACTTCAAGCTATTTTCATGCGTTTTTCCTATGTACAGAATGTAAACAACACACTAAAGTTTTCACATGACGTCACGGCGGCCATATTGGTGTCCCAAAGCAATCCTCCGGGAATTGAACTCTTTTGATATGAAAATATAATCTTTTGTTTCAGGAATCCAATATGGCCGCTTGTCATGTGTGTGAAAATACTCCATTCAATGCAGTGTACAACTCTTCTCGCTGAAGTTGGACATGTTGAATTCAACTGCCCCCGGCTTTCCTTTCAAGCTTTTGCGTTACTCGCATACAAGCGCACGTGGGAGGATTGGGAAGAGTGAAATATGAGGCGCGCGGTGTGTGACGGGATTCATTCAGAGCACTCCTTAGCTTTAAAAACTCGATGTTTGGCCTTGTGTAGCTGGAATATTGAGCAGTGATATGTTTCAAACATGTTTTAACCTGGTTTATTAAGTTGATCTAGTATTTATATCGTAGTATTTTAGTGTGATGTTTATATTTTCATAGCATACCGAATATGTAGCTAGAGTTTAGTTTTTAGGGTTGTAACATTGTGACGATAAATCGCTTCGTGATTGAAACAATAAATCATAAATTAACAGAAATTTATCGAAGTACTGAGTGTACTAAGAAGAATTTGAAGTGATGACATTTTAGACTATTATTCAGTTATAAATGCAAACAACAGTGAACCAATCAGAGCTCGAAGCAAAGCCACGTGACCGGTGCCAAGCGTGGGAAAATGCGCGCAAGCCAACTAGCTATTAATTTGGCATCGCTCTTGGTTGCAAGTTATTGGTTAATTAAAACTATATGCTTACTCTGATGGGTTACATGTCAAACACCTATTGCTATCATCTTCAATCATAAACCCCTTATTCAAACTAGTAAATTTCCCAATCAGATTTTTGTTGTTCCGTAATTTAACGTTAACTTCAAAAGCCTTTGCGCGATTTGCAAACCAATGAATAGTGATGAATTCTCAAGAATTTGTAGTCAACCAGAAAACGTTTAACTATTCACTGATTTGATACATATACTGACAAATAATTTAGTTTCGAAGATTAAGTCTTGAATAGTGGAAATATTTCTGTAATAAAACTGATTGATGGTGACTGTTGTGTTTGTTTTTCGTACCCTTCGCGTGTCACCCAACTAGCCTGTTGGGGAATAGCCTTTGCATAAATGGCGCCAGTATTAACAATCCTTTGTCTAGAAACTTGAGTACGAGGCTAAGGATAAACTAAGTATTGTTATTCAAATTCAGGCGCCATTTTCGCAAAGGAACTATTGCGCCAAGCAGGGTGAGTGGGAAAAATCCCCGGCTTCTTACATTCACCTTTCTTCTCGCTGCTCTCCAATGTAACAAATTCCTGTAACAGGCTCTCGCAATGAAGGAGAACACGACGAACTAAGAAAAGCCTTTGAAGGATCATACGCTCCGTCCTCAATTTCACAAACTATTACACATACGGTAATTAGGAACATGTATCCACTCTTCAGACAAGACACGCTTCACCAAGACAAGGCACCCCAAGAAAATTTTTGCACCAGTTAAAGGGGCACTGTCACGAGTATAATTCGCTCCGACGAAGGGCTAACGCTCGGAACGTCAGCAATTGAATCTCTTTACGGTGGCCAATTGACATTATCAACCCAGTTGATAAAACCAAATTATAACTTAAAACAGGCCAGGCTAAAATTAGTATGCCAGTGTACTAAAGCTATATATGGAGTGATGTCACTGTGATACCATCAGGACCTTTACATTTCAACTTGAAAAAAAAGTCAGTCGAGTCTAGTCCTTGGGATTTGGAAAAATTGAAGAAAACTTTTTACGGTCATTCTCTTCCTTGAACAATTTGATTGATATCCGTCTCTTTGTGTTCTAGGAGCATCTCCTATATGGGCTGGCCCGGTTTGCCGGGATGGTTTGCTTTGTCGGCTAACCGGGCTGATCCGGTTGTCATGTAATCGCGAAGTTAATTTTTGTTGCGTTTAACAGACGTCGCGAGATCTCGGCAAACTGAAACAAGCCCACAGTTAATTACGTGGCGACCACAATGGACTGCGCGGCACGGATCGGATATTGCATCTCACTGATCCGTAAATTTCAGACGGATCGTCATCCCTTCTTACGGAATAGCCTGCGTAGCTGGCGGGATTCGCGGCGAAGTGCTTTTGTTTTTGGGAGGCCGTCGTCGGAGCGGCAAAGCCGTGGGGAGATTGGTGAGGAGTCGAGTTAAATTTCCACTCGCGCGGCTTCGCCGCTTGGCCTCGTGGGCTTCGCCCGCGAATGCTGTGTGAGTAGCTCGCACCCTCAAATCCCACCGGCTACGCAGGCTACTTACGGAACAAAAAGGGCAATCAACGATCCGTACGTTTCGCACGGAGCGTATATCTTTCATTAAATGGGAGGCCATGTGTGTGTTAACGGATCGTTCGAATTCAATTTGTTCGATTAGCAAATCTCATTAAATCAACAGAGTGTAGTGTAGTCGAGTGCGGTTCGTAATTCTTGTTCGGCGAAGGGAATATTATATACATTTATAGTCCTCGAAGAAGCCGAAACGCAACAACGACTTCAGTGCGTGTTCGCGTGTTGCGTTTCGTAATTCTTGCTCGAAAGGGAATATTGATCGTACCAAGAGTGTAGACCGTTCACAATATTAATCAGCTATTTTTTCGTATTTTTCCTAGGCGAACGTTTTTTGCCCGTCTGTAAGCCTTCAATGGTGGTTGTGAAAAAAATGACTTGGGTGCATTCGTCATTTTTCAAGATGTTGAAACTGCGTTGTAAGACATTACAGACGGACGTGTTCTTTGGATGGTACGTTGTAACAATAGGCACTCTGTTAGTCGCGGTCTTTTAGTCGCGGTCTTGCAAACAAACCTTAAGGATCTGTTAGTCCACAGCAATCTTCCTTCAGACAACCCACCGCACCAGCCGGGCACTTGAGTCTACCTCAATTCCAACGCCAGGAGGAGACATGAAGATCACAGGGCATTTCACGTGCATTTCAGAGAACATCATTTACTGTATCTCTTGCCGGAAATTCCCCAAAGCAGTCTATATTGGAGAGCTCGAGACGGGACGCAGATTGGCCGGCCGATTCAGAGAACACCGCCTAGATGTGCTGCACAATAAGGGGGATTTGCCTGTAGCGCAGCATTTCAATGGCCCCAGTAATTCACTGGAAGACATGCGTCTTGCGGTAGTGAAAGGGGGACTGGAACAGAGGGATATCAGACAGCGCGAGGAGATGAGACTCCAGACGCGATTTCTCTTTCTTACAATCGCGCGCGCATACATCTTTGCGCGCGCTCACAGTTTTGATGGAGTTTTGTTTTAATGGAGTTTTGTTTTAATGGAGCCGAAACCAATTGTGGAATTACAAGCATTTTAGGCATCCTACTGATGAACGGTTATGGCAATTAGATATTTATTACAGGAGCCAACATTGAGATTGTGGTCTGTCGCCTTTGAATTGTATTATTTGCATACGATGGCAAATAACGAACTCCACTTTCAACATTAATCATAACCTCTATTACAATTTCCTCACAACTGATTGGTGCATAAACTGCTGTATTTTGCATCAATTAATCTGCAAAGTTGTAATCGGACAGTGTAATTGGACAGTTACATAAGCCAATCATTTTAATTCCTGTCAGCTAAATCCACCAATCACCACATTGATTACAATCACTATAGCAACAAAAACTTACCCTTCACAGCTGGGGCTTTTCCAAAATGGAGGAATTTGTATAAACTTTAGATAATGTCTCTACAGGAAAGATTTTCCCCAATGTGAATTTTGAAATATTTTCACAAATTGTAATGTAATGGAAATTGTAATGGTTATGATTAATTGATAACAGGTCATCGTGTCGTCCAATTCTGTCTGTAATCATACTCATGATTAACAAATCGGACTCCCGGTTCGCGGAGGGAGCGCTAGCTTAAGCAAACCACGACGGCAACGTCAACGAGAACGTCGCTAAACAAAAGATTTAATGAGCAGTACAATAGCTCTGCACGTGCGTTATAATTATTTGTACATTTCTTTGCCGTCTTCTGCAAAACAACAACGTGAAATGACCAATTTCTGAGTACTTTGGAGAACGTGAACCTCGACGGCTAAATTTTCGTTTTTCTGTTTGAAAATAAACGCCGTCCTTATATTTTCTACAAGAGCTACGTTTGAAAGCGATAGATGCACCAAAGACATCAAGGCAATTGCAAGATTCGTGCGTAAAATTTAGATTCATTTTTAAGCAGGCGTCGTCCTTGCCGTCGCCGTCGTCAATGACTCGTAACTCCTGTGCTAACCAAAAGGATCGCGGGACGATTCTTGGTGCTGACCAAAAGGATCGCGGCCTCTGGGTACGAGAATGTTCCCTTGCCAATTCCCTTGCCGGAGACTGAAGAGTGATACGCATGACGGTAATGACGGTGCTGATGTTCAGGTGGAAGCGTTTATAAAATATGGCGCGGGAATCCAGGGGAATCGGCAAATTTGAAAACCGGACGCGGTTGAAAGTTTTCTGTTGGACATGAAATCGTATACCAATGGATATAATAATCAAACAAGTAAGCTTCACCCTGCATTTGCTGAATGAAAACAAACGAGTGAACAAAGATCGTATGATAGTCATACACAGGCGAAACGAAATCTTGACAGTCAGGCGCACTTTGGCAGGGAAAATAGCTTTTTGCTTTTGTACCTTTGGTTTGCTCTGATTTATGTATAGTCGTATGCTTTTGTGACTTGACATATGGCTTTCTGGATATACGAAATTTGAAAGTAGACTGCGCATGCATGTTATAAGCCTCTTTAGGATGATGCTGCATATTTTATACCAAGTCAACTATATGCACTGTTGTGTTGTTCGATTGTGAGAAGTCTATTGTGCTATTGTTTAAGGGCTAGGCCCCATTGTTGTGTTCTTTGTGACATACTTCAGGACTTGCTATTGACTTGGTATATGGCACTCGACCCCCTCTCTATGGGTACCCCTAGACTTCGTTTTTGACGCATTTTGTTTTCTAAATGTTGGGTTGAAATCATTGCCTGACAGTGTAGGCAGTATAATTCCCAGCCAAAAAGTTATCTCACTTCATCAACAGAGTGCATAAATAACTGTGAAAACAAATGTATAATTTTGAAAGGTTTACATTGGTGTCTAAATGAGTTAGCTTCATTTGTTTGTTGTCCAATTTCAGACCAGGTGATGTTAATAACTTTGAGAATTATTTCTTTCAAATTCAAAAAAATCCACAATAATATACAGATAATATACAAAGCATCACATGATATTGAAATGGGCAATTTAGATACAAAGCTGAAGAGGTCTAATGTCTGAGCTTTGTTTGTCTAGTAACATCAAACACTATCTGGAAACAGGAGCAGTTCATTTTTTAGTCCCTGAAGGGTGAATAAGGCACGAGTGAAAAACTGAGAGCAAGGAGAGGTGCAAAAAATGTTTTGCACATATCATCGCCCTTATTTAATTAACACTTTATTTGGCACTGTAAATTCCAGGTGAAGTGTCTGCGACATTTCCCTTCATACAGACAGTGTTTGAGGGTAACATTTTCTGTTTTTTCTTTCTTGCTAAGGAAAATGTTGATGATGGCTTTGGTAATGCTGGAACCTGGCTGACGTTGCCAACTAATAAAAGGGCCTGTGAATGGTGTTCTGCACCTGTTTCCATGAGAAATGAGTTTCCAAAATATGTGAATTTGCCACTAGATGACTGGCCCGCGGAGCTGTTGTTAGATCTCTGCTACTGTTTTGACTGTGTTCAAGAGTATCATAGGCTACAGGATGAATTGCCTGATGAAACTAAAAAGGTAATTATATTCCTCAGTTTACTACCTATATTTTAATATACATTCTGGGATCAAGTTTCAAGTTTTATTGCACACTGTTTACAGAAGAGTAACTTCTCAAACTCATTAATAATTCATTGAGGTAAAACAAAGAAAATCATAACCGTGAAGGAGGTTTTGATACCCGATCTTAATTAGCATAGATTTTGACGATTTTATTTCTCCGTTTACTCCTTGGTTTTTGTTTCGATTGAGAAGATATATCAAACACTCGAGACAATGTTTCATCGGCGATCCAAACACCTCGAAGTTCATTAAAAATACTCCGCTGCGCGTCGTCTTTTCAACTCTCTTCTCGGTGTTTGGATATCCCGATGAAACACTGTCTCTCGTGTTTGATATATTACATAAAACACCATACAGTTATTACAGAAGAATAAAAGTATTATAATCCCTTGCAAACCTTACAGTATGTTATGTATGCCTATGGATAGTGTCTCTTGTAATTTACCACGTAGTCACCAAATGATTTCGCGAACCCTTGATCACTCGAATCTCGTAACTGCAATCTCCAGAAAATAGAAGTCATTTCATCATTTTGCTTTGCTTTGAATTTTATCTCGCATCATAAAACTTGGAAGTTTAAAATCGCCCTATAGTCCTTTGCGAACCTTACAGTATGTCATGTATGCCAATGGGTAGTGTCTCTTGTAATTTACCACTTGTCACATTGTATTTACTGTTGCAAGCTGCGGTACAATGAAAGTCATGAAAAGAGTAGGGTACTGTGTAAATTCACCTTATTCAATGATTTAACATATAATGGGAGTGGATACATTGCAAGTTGCATAGTATTAATCTATAAGGTACATTATTTGTTATTCCACTATTATGCAGCTGCTTTTGTTTGCTCTGCATCATCCATACCGATTTTTGGCCCTGTTCTACAGTGTAATACCATGTTATATTTTGTCCGTTCTGTTGCCCTTATAGTAGAATAATAATTTAATATTACACATTTAGACAGTGCAGTTGTGTAAACAAAACAATTTGCTGGGAAATCACTGTGTACAGTAAAAATTCTTAGAGGGTTATAATATGTTACTAATTTAGTATATGTACATGTAGTACCATGAACTGAATAGTTATAAAGTAAACAATGAGAGAATACTACAGTAACTGATAAACCTACAGAGTAACAGGTAACAGTAAAATTGATTTTCGTGCTGAAAGCTGGTTACTGGTAACATTGATTACCAAATAGAACCATATTTTTTTATCAATGCTATGCAGCTGTGCAAATATTTGAAAATTAATAGACCAATTTCGATATTTTAAAATTCAGCCTAAAACAATAGACCTCAGAACGAGGCTCCGGGGTATAAATTATAGAGTCTGTGGGATTTATTCCCCGGAGCCTCGAAGTGATGTCTATTGTTTTAGGCTGAATATTAAAATATCGAAATTGGTCTATTGAATGTGCTCGTTGTTATTTTCATTCCAGCTGTTGGTTTTGGTGGATATTGACAGGCTATCAAAAACAATAGCAAATGCCTTGGATGGTGTAGCTGAAGGAAAGGAGGAGTTACAGGTATGTTTTCCAGAAACAGGTGTTCTGGTTTAAATTTATCTTTAAGCATATTAAACATATTATTTGTATTTTTCATTAATTGTCTTGTATTCATTGTTAGAATTCATTAAAGTTTGAGAAATTGCATTTACTATAATTGGTCAATTTAAGTCCATTATAATGCCTTAGAGCATGGCATGCACATGCTTTATTGACTTATATAATCACTTGAAGTCTGGGTAAAACTCATTGTCCCATGTTTGATTCAGCTAAAGCAAGTTCTGTACATTTTGTACACTCAGTGCACTCAGGTTAGGTTAGCCTGAATAACACCCTAGTATAAATAAGCCAGTAGCATTGCTAAGCAACTTTTTATGCAATCGTTCCAATTTGCAAAGATCTCCAAGGGGTGCCTTCTACAGCGATTGTGATTGAAGCAACTTGCAATCAAAATTACAAATTACAAAGGCAAAAGTGACAAAGCTGCTCAAAGCAAAACCATGAGGGTAAACCTGCACGGCAATGACTGCAATACTCATGCACAAGGCAATCACCTGCTGACAGACAGGAAATCCCCCAGTTAACTATCATTACATGTATGCATAATCTCAAAAAAATTAACTATAAAAATTTGCAGGTGATTTGCAACCAATGTTTGACCGGTAGATTACTGTAACTTTCTACATGTAGTTATGACTTGTGGCTTAATGTTCAGGTGTCATTTGTACGTAGGGCTTAAGCTATTATGATAATAATATTATCATGTTTACGTTGAGTTTGTTTTTTGAAGGAGGTTGCTACCAAGTTCCAAGTTCCCCTCCTGGAAATTTTAAAATACCCTTGTCTTTTACATGATGAGCGAATGGCAGGCCTGTTCAAAAGAGGACTTATAGCTTTGAATGTGTGTGGATGTTCACTTAAGCTGGAAGAGCTTGAGCTTGAGGAAAAGTTACCTGGTACTTACTTGCTATTAGTCCATCCTGACCCAGAGGTATAGTTCTGAATGTTGATCAATTATTTTATTTTTTTCTTTGATGTACATGTATTGTACATAGGGGTGAACAGAGTCTTAATAAAAATATCAGCTATTTAACCCACTGACTCCTGGATTAGACATTTTGAATATTTTCTAGGCTAAATCTGCTTCAAATCACTCCAAAATGCATTTGCAAAATAAA
Organism: Blastomussa wellsi; assembly: GCA_947652115.1. NCBI lineage: Eukaryota > Metazoa > Cnidaria > Anthozoa > Scleractinia > Plerogyridae > Blastomussa > Blastomussa wellsi. The sequence goes on along the minus strand of OX393562.1, from coordinate 21,482,927 downwards.
GACATGCCAGGTTTTTCACTAGTATTGCATTTAACCACATTTTAGCTTAGGCATGCACCCTAATCAAAATTTGCACAGAATTTCAAGACGAGAAAGTGACCCACTTCTGTAGGCTTTTCGTTTTATTTTTTATTTTTCGCTTTTCCTTTTTCCTTTTCTCATATCTTTTTTTTACGGTTTTGTTGGCCTCTTACTGGGCTTGCTTTTGGTTCAAGAATTGCCAAGATAGCATGAAACAGGAAATTCTTAACATTTAGTAGCCAAGGGTAAGTGAGGGAAATTTTCCTCCTAGTTTTTGACGGAAATTTCTAAGCATTTTTGTGCATATTTCAAGCTCCATTAGCCCAACCAGTAATATCTGGCATGATTGGAAAGCTCTTTCTCTCCTGCAGAACTGGGGTAAATGGGATTCCTATTTTGGTCAAAGCTGATGATGTCAGAACCAAGGTCAACTTCGGTCACGACCGGTTACGGGCGGTTTAGGATTCAATGGGTTAAACGATAGAGGAACTATCCACTGATAGTTGCCCCGCAGAAATTTGATGTTTTAAGAACATCAAATTTCCAAGGGGCGACAACCAGACCGATAGTTCTGGGACAAAATCACTCTGACTATTGTCTAAATTGTTCAACACTAAATTTTCTTCTGCACTCAAATTCAAAAATGAGCATCTTGAATTATTCTTAACTTTTGAAAAACTTGAAAGTCAAAATGTAACAAATGAAACAAAACCAGATAATAGGAATATCTTTTACCCCAGTTCTGCAGGAGGGAAAGAGCTTTCTGGTGATACCGAAATGATATTGATTGAGTTAACAGAGCTTGAAATATGCACGAAAATGCTTAGAAAGTTCTGTCAAAACCTGAGGAAAATTTCCCTCACCTACCTAGGAACTAAAAGCCTAAAGTGGTGGGTCAGTCTCTCGTCCATCTCAAAATTTTGATTAGGGTGCATGCCCAAGCTAAAATGTGGTTAAATGTGATGCTAGTGGAAAACGAGGCATGCCTTTATTTTGCAAATGCATTTTGGAGTGATTTGGGGCAGATTTAGCCTATAACTGACTTGAAAATGTTCAAAATGTCTAAAAATGCATTTTTTTTTAAATCTCCAGGAGTCAATGTGACCCAATTTATCAATAGATGGGTTCTTTTACCATAAATTTGAGCAATCCGACCAAATCAAGCTCAATAATGTCAAGATTGTTTCAAAAGAGGGATTTTTTACTTTTATGTTAAGTGGGTAGGAATAATTTTTATTCCCCCGCCTGGATGGAATGCTAGTCCATGGCAGGGTTACTCCCCAGAATTATTTTGCTAGTACCCATTTACATGTATACACCTGGGTGAAGAGAGGCACTGTTAGAGACACACTAACTGAACACAATACAGTGCCCTGGCCAGGGCTCAATCTCGGACTGTCCAATCCGCAGTCAAGCACGCTAACCATTAGGCCACTGTGTCCCCCACAGTTTAGGCGAAAACTAGCAATAATATTGAAATTGTAGTTTTATTTAGAAATGTGACTATCTGAAAAACTAGTTTGTTTTTTCCCAGGTGCGTGGTTGGGCAGTTAGAAGTGTGAGGCTCCAGGGTCTTATCAATCAAGATGACTATGATGTCTTAAAGGAGGTGATCAGGTGGATGATTGAAGTTGTGGAGTTTAATCTGTTTGAGAATTCTGATCTTTTGGCACTAGATGTCAATCTATTTGAATGCATGTACCTGCCTCCTCATCTGTATGTGCCACTGACAGTAAGAGAGTACTGGCTTGGTTTGTTTGTGCTATTACGGCAAATGGATGTGGACACTATGCAGTCATGCTTCATGAGTTTCACTGGACACATAGAGTTTTTGAATATAATTGTGTCACCTATGCAAAATCAAGACAGCATGGAAGGTATTTTGATTATCATGTTTTGACTTTGTCTTAGAGGGGTTCTCAAACAAGTGAGATGACCTACATGTTGTACGGCTTTCTAATACAGCTACATGTAGTATTGAATCTGCTTATGTCACCCATCAGTTACATGTATGTCTTTCCTTAGTGGTGCATCCCCTCCTTAGAAAAATCCTGGGTCCACCCCTGTCACTGTTCTGGATTGTCTGTGCCTTTATTGAATGGCCAACATAACTACTTCACTCAATTTGAAGGTTCTCTAGGATACAGTGTACAGGTTTAATAACCGCTATGGCTGTTCATGTACAACTTGCATCATCTGCATATTAATTAACTCTACGTAACAATTGTTGTTAGTGGTATTTTAATGTATTATCTGTTTTACAAACATGCAAGGGAGCCCTCAGTAGTATAGTGTACCATACTGTACGAAGGCTTGTCAGTAGCAGGGTGTGAAAACTGCTTGTCTTTTGGACAAGCAGCTCCCAAACTTGACTTTCCCTGGGAAACTGCATCCTTGCAGTTGTCTTAGTTTCCTAATTTAGTTTACAGACAACAATCTTGTAACTTGCCTATCAGGCAAATACAAATGAAACATAAGTCACACTGTAGTTGCCAGACAGGAAAATATACTGCAGGACTTGACATACTTGCCTAGTGGCTAGTGACAACTTTGATGTTACTTGCCAATTTTGTTTTTTCTAGCCCAGTGTTGATATTGGCTAGGTCCAATAACAGCAGAATTGCACTGCCAGATAAAATAATGTCCAGGATTGACCACTAATGAGATGCAAGCTCCTTATGACAAGTATCACAAAGTGTCCTCATTGATAAAAGTTCACCAGAACAAATAATTCTGTCAAATATGAAGTAATATAGAAAAAATGGAAAAATAACCCAGTCAAATATGAAGTATTAATTGAACAATATCTGCATTCAATCCTGGACATACTGGTAACAACGCAAGCGACTCTCTTTGAATTTTACATGCGATTGGCATGCGCACATGAACAATATGGCAGCTTTTTCTATACAGATTTGCTCATGAGCGAGATAAAGCGTCATTCTTCGTGTAAACAAGCACGGTGACCATATATTTTTTATTCCAGAATTTTGCATGAGACATCCTCAATGAAATATTCTGACCTTGTTTCCAAGAAAAGTGTTTGTCTTGCTTGAAGAAGACAGAAACTAGTTCGGCCAATTTCATGTTGTTTACTAGCCAAAGTGGCTAGTGGAAATCGAAAACCTACTAGCCAAAACTAAATTTCTATTACTCTGTGGCAAGTTAGCTACTGTCAGTGTCAAGCTCTGAATACTTGTCCTCAATGTCCAGATGACACTTTCATATTGAAGAAATGCAGTATTGCTGTTACAGTGCTGTGGTGGAGAGGAGGGGTAAACAAGAGGAAAGACAGGCATTCAACAATCTAACTGAAAATGTTGACTAGTTGATGAATGGATATGTATGAATTGAAATCTGATTTGATTGTTCAGGTACATGTACCTGTAAGGCAGGGTAAAGTCTATATATGAGCCTAGTGGCCCATCAGGTCAGGGGTTAACCTGGTTTCCTTATTATGAAGCCACTAGGAGTACTCCTGCCACATGGGATGCTAGTCCATCGCAGGGTTACCCCCAGCGTTAAATTTGCTGGCCCCCATTAATTTTATACACCTGGGTGAAGAGAGGTACTATGACAGTAAAGCGTCTTTCCCAGAACAAAAAGAATTGACCCACCCAAGGCTTGAACCCAGGTCATTCAATCTAGAGTCCAGCGCACTAACCATTAGGCCACTGTGCCTCCCTCACTTACTTGTAGATACATGTAATATTTTCATTCTGTACCTCAAAAGTTTGCTTTATTTACTTACTCCCTCTTTATCCACAGATGATGGAGCCTTTTGGCCAAGGTTACAGTGCTTTGTACTCTTACTTGAGAGACTCAGAAACAGAATATGGCAGATTTCAGTGTATAAACCTGATGAACTGTTTATTATGATAACTGAAAATTATTTCTTCCGTAATGCTATCAAGCAGTGGCGCAACAATGAAGATGAAGAGGCCTTAAAAGAGATATTTGGAGACTTGCGGGCAACCAGGAAACTTTCATCTTCACCAGATACTAAAAGCTGCAGTAGATTTTATAAAACTGGGCTGGCTTGGTTCCAACCTTTTGTCCAGTCTCTTCTTGACTTTGAGTCCCCTGGAGACTGCGTGTCACTTGTAATTAAATATCTACATAATCTGGCTGGTAGGTCTTTGAAGTTCCAATGGTTCCTCAGATCATATGTAGCAAGTAGCTCGTGACGATAACATTTAACATGTAACAGCTGCATAATCTTCCAGTTGCTGATTCCTACTTCAAAACATTTTGAAACCCTTGTGTAATGCTCGCAAACTACAGGGGGGTAAATAAACCTTTGTTGTTGTTTACTTACATACACATAATTATTACGTGGATATATATGAAAAGCACCATTGGTTAGGGATAACTGGTTTTTGTTCAGTTGGTGTTGTTTGTTGTTGTTTGAATATTTTTGCCATTCATGATGATAATTCCAGGAAAATGCCAGATCATATACTTCAGCATTTATTTTGTTCATTGTCATATGCACACCAAAGTCATTTTTGGAGGCCCTGCCAGTGGTAGTCGTGTGTCCCATTAATTTAATAAAGGCACCTATTGGAATTTTGTTAACAAAGGTTTTTATTATGTTTGCTGTCGCTACTTTTTGAGCCCATGTAATTTGTCAGAATTTACACTGGCAGGGCCTCTAGACTTGTACTCAATCTGCAGTACATTGTTTTGTAGTTTTAAGTACGTTCAAGATGAAGGAACTACCCTTGTTCCCTTTAAGTAAGTAAAAGTACACTGTTACAAGTTTAGACTAGAAACGTTTTACTTCATTGCAGATGACTGCTCACATGAAAGTACTTTCAACTTGGATGTCTATTCTGCATTATTAAGGATTATTCATGAACTGTTGGCCAAAAGGATGCCAGAGCTCCTGGTACCTACAGTTAGCATTTGGGCTGTAGATGTGTTGGATGTAGTTATGTTTGAGTTGGGAGACAAGAAGGTAAGAAATAAATTATTCTTGATGCAGTATTGTATTGCTAAGTAGGCATTAGTACCTTAATATTATAGAATAAATTAATATTTGTTGTTTGATTTTGAGGTTATAAATTACCTTCTGGATTATCGCTAACTTTACTCCCCGTTAACTAAAACTGAAGTTGTCTTGTACATGGATGTTGCCTGGTTTTTAAGACTTGAATCTAAAAAACTGTTTCAATAACAATAAGAGAAACATTCTAAAACTGTTTGATACAGCATTGTAACTCTGAAACTTCTTGTTTAGATGGTTGAAGCTAGCCGGAGACTCGTTCAGCATCTACTTAAGACCTGTCATCGTTTTGGGCATAAACATGCTCTTAAATATTGGGAAAAGTTTGCATTTCCTAGATCTAAACAGCTATCTGTGGAGGAAAAAGTCCTGGTTCAAAAACTCCTGGTTGAAACGTTCAAGGTAATATTATGATAATTGATATTGAATATTTTGTTTTGTCCAGGTGTCTGATACACATTTAGCTAGAGATTTTTGTCAGTGATATGTGAAAATTTAATAATAATGATGATGATGATAATGATTAATATGATGATGATGATGATAATAATAATAATTAGTTACTGTAGTGAGAAACTGCCATGAATTTTCCAAGTTAAGCAATTGGAAATAAATTGTAGAAACTTGAAGAAAATTGAGCACTTCTGGACTTCCCGCTGATGTCCCGAATTTTTTTCAATAGTGCTAATGGAGTAAAAATCAACTGGAACTTATTTGCTCGAAATTGTAAAACTCAGTGCTACGACCATTTCTTGCTTATGTTTTCTTTTTGTTATCACATATTCTCTCAAAGGCTCAGCATGGCTCTGAATGTTTAGCAATGGAAAGCAGAGGCACAGCTCATCAAGAGAGCATTCAATCAATGGAAAATTCTAGTCATAGTGCACATTTGACTTTAGCAAAGCCTAGTTCTAGTATTCATTCAACATTGGCTAAACCAAGTCCTAGTACACATTCCACACTGCCAAAACCTGGTTCTAGTACACATTCAACATTGGCTAAACCAAGTCCTAGTACTCATTCCACACTGCCAAAACCTGGTTCTAGTAATCATTCGAGTACACATTCTACACTGCCAAAGCCTGGTTCTAGTATTCATTCAACATTGGCTAAACCTAGTCCTAGTACTCATTCCACACTGCCAAAACCTGGTTCTAGTACACATTCCACACTGCCAAAACCTGGTTCTAGTACTCATTCCACACTGCCAAAACCTGGTTCTAGTACTCATTCCACACTGCCAAAACCTGGTTCTAGTACTCATTCCACACTGCCAAAACCTGGTTCTAGTACTCATTCCACACTGCCAAAACCTGGTTCTAGTACACATTCAACATTGGCTATATCTGGTCCTAGTATGCATTTGCCTTTGGAAAAGCCCGGTTCTAGTATGAATTCAGCATTGCCAAAGCCTGTTTCCAGAACGCATTTGACATTGTCAAAGCCTGGTTCTGGTACACATTCTAAATTGGCAAAGCCTGGTTCTAGTACACATTCTAAATTGGCAAAGCCTGGTTCTAGTACACTGTTGACATCGGGAAAACGTGATCTAAGTAGTTCTGACAATGAAGACGGCTACTGGATTAACAAGAAGAGGCACAAGAAGCCTAAACATCCCTTTGGAAAAGGCAGAGTGTAAGGGTGCTGGTTTGTGTTACCAGAGCCAGTTTGCTGTTTTAAATTTAGTTTACATTAATATATTTTCTTTATTATGTGTGCCAGGTAGTGCACGTGCAGTGATATTGAATGATAGTTCAGTTTAACAGGAAATATTATTCCATGTGGCTCAATTCCCATGTGCTTGAATTGAAATGATTTCTTGTTTCGAGAGTGAGGGACAATAATGTCTTTTATTAACCTCGTTCCCTTGGTTCCATTGCTATAAGACAAGGACCCTCTTTTTTGTAGAAATCACAAGAAATGTTAAGACTTAATATGGTTTTGGGGTACAGTGTCTCACAATTATTGACGTTTGTATGGATTTTCAACCATGTTTCAACGCCCTCTGTTCGACCAAAAAGCATCAAAGCTGGCCAACAGACCATTCTCTTCGTGATCTCTTGTATAGTGGTGTCAGTTTATCAATTGGTTAAAATTTGAAGCTCGCCCCGGTTCCCTGTGCAACCTAGGAATGGCCAACATCATACAGTAAGGATCTCGAACCTGTTAAATATCTGATGTACATGTGCAGTAGGTCATGATAAGATTGAATCCCGTTTTTATTTTTTCTTGGCTCTTCTGAAAAGTATGTTTCACATTGGCTTCCTCGTGTCGTTTCAACAGTATTTTTTTTCCTGGCTGGGGGAACATGCTATCTTTGTTGTTGTTGTTGTTGTTTCTGGATACTGGCACTCCTAAAGTCATTCACACTTAGGCAGGAAAGGGATTTCTTGTCAAAACCTGACAACGTCAGTTACCTTATCTAAAGCAATTAATGAAAAACCCCTAATATGCCGTGGGAGCAATGGGAATTTGACCCGTTGGAATTCCTTGTTAACACCGTGTCGTAAAACTGATGTGGAGGCTTTTTATAGGTCTAAAAGTTCTTTGAGAATGGCAGGGATTCCGATTCAGGCAAGTGTCTACCTAAAAGACTGTAGGTCATCTGTGAGCAAAATAAAAACTGAAAAGGGTACCCAAAATGCAGCAACTCAAAGTACAACTCGACCAAAGAAGAGACATAGGGCAAGGAAGTCAGCTGGCATGGCAAAGAAACATACCCCGATTCAGCAGAACTCTGGTAAGTTGAAGAAAAATAATTTCTATATTTTATTTTTCTTATCAAACCTACAAACCTGCATGCAAGACAAACTTTTTAGGTTGTTATCTCCACGGTAGCTTATTGTCCTTGATTTCATACCTATGGATGTTTTGATGGGTGCAATGGGTGCTCGTGTAGTGTGGAAACAGTTTTCCGTCATTGCTCATTTGGTTATTCTGCATTGGTTATTCTGCAGAATTGTCTTGCATAGTCTGACGGTAATACCCCTTTAATGGAATGTTCAGTCGAACAAGGCCTACTATACACAAATATTTAAAAATGGATGTTTTTTGATCGTTGTAACAAAAACTGTTCAAGGCTTTATGCAAGCGAAATGTGACATGATTGCCGATGTAATAGATACATTGTGTAATTGTTGCTGATCTTGGAAAATATTCATACATTCAATAGATTGTTTTCTGACAAGCAAAAATAACTAATTGAGTTGCTTCTTGGTTGATAAGGTGCAACATCTGAAGATCCAATAGTTCTATCTGACGATGATGAATCTGCAACAAAGCAATGTGAACAGAAAGAGCGAATTGTTACAGGAAATAAAGATGCTGGGTTTCTTGATGATTATTTTCACTGTGGCAGCAGTGAAAATGATGAAGTTGCTCTTATTCAACTGATGGATGAATACGAGAGACCTCCAAATGTACTCAACACTAGCGCAGGTATTGAGAATAGAACTGACAACAAGCCATTGATACAGGCGGATTTCCCCAGCGAGACTAATGCCTCAGATGAAGAGCTTCTTCATTCTTACATGGAAAGTGAAGATGAAAGCTCATCATCTGTGGAAGCAACAATGGATTACAGTAGTTCTTCCAAGGTGAAGGATGATCTCGGCACTGCTGAAGGTGGTGTGATGGATTACGACGACAGCAGTGATGATGCTTGTGTCCTGGACGCCAACAGATTAGATTCTTTTCCTAAAACAAAGCTATTTTCCGGGATTCAAAGCACAGCTGTGGGCAATTCATCGGTGAAAGCAGCTCTTTCTGTGGAGGAGGACAGCTTTGATGATAATAAGCCACTTTCGTATGTTACAACATGCAAAGCCCAGAAATCATCATTTGCGAAGACACCAACAACTGACACTGCTCCCCAGGTTAAGAATGAAGATACTGTGCTTGAACTTAAGACTGCTTCATTTAACGAAGTCATCAGTGCTACAACTCAGGGTACTTCAACCTCTGAAAGACATTTTCCTGAGATAAAGATTGAAGTCGAAGATAACACTTCTTCATTTTATGCAGTAAATGACGTTCAAAAGGAAACTGATTATTTTATGGATGGAAGTCATGATAGTAGTGGAGATGTCCAATGGGATGCTGAACAAAATCTTCAGACAATCCATATGGAACCTCCTGTACAAGAAGAAACCACGTCTCTATCCAGCATTAGTGCTCCCCATGTTGAGAATGTTGGTACTGCTTCATTTAATGAAGTCATCAGTACAACAACTCAAGGTACATCAACCTATGAAAGACGTTTTCCTGAGATAACGACTGAAGTTGAAGGTAACAGTTATTCATTTGATGAAGTTAATGACGCTCTATATAAAGATGATTATTTTGTGGATGGAAATGCCGATGGTGGTGGTGGTGTCGAAGGGGATGCTGAATCAAATCTTCAGACCATTCAAACAGAACCTACTAAGCAAGTAGAGGAAACCACGTCTTTATCCAGCATTAGTGAAAAACTTTTAAACAATACCATCATTGATGATGGTACAAACGTTTGGGGCGATTACTATGGTTACAGCGAACTTGTTCTAAACTCGCAAGAGAATGCTCTTGCAAGTGTAGAAGAAGATCTGGATGATTTGTACAGCACACTGAAGGAAAACTGGAACGAGGATACCAGCATTTTGTCAAGTGCACATGGTAACGACAAGGCTGTTCTAAATGAAGTCGGCCAAATTGTAAAAGCTAAGAAACATGTAACATTCGCTATGGACTCAAGCTCAGCCGATACAGTTGCAAGTTCCAGTAAACCATCTGTCAGCCATGTAGCCGTAACAAAACCCAGTAAAGCCCTCTCTGAAGACGAGTTTTTCCATGTGATTCTTCGTTGGAAGACGGAACTCTTTTGCAATTTGCAAAGTAATGGGAAACCTGCCAATCTTCCTCGAAAGTATGTTTATCCCGTTCCAAGTTCTTTTGAATCCATTGACCAGTATTACAGCGCGTTCAAGCCTTTGTTGTTCATGGAAATCTGGGGACAGGTACATTATATTTAATTATAGTAGTTTTTGTGTTCAACAATGTGTGTCTGTTTAATTATAGATCACAAAATTAATGACTTCGAAATGTACAAAAACAAAAAAGTGGCCATGTCCAAGGCATCTATTGATTAAGGGAGGACAGCCATTCAAAACAGGACGCTTTTTATAGGGAAGGGGGTGGGGCTTATGTTTTGTCATTTGAAGGAATAGACCTTTTTCGCTTGGGCGTGTTTGTTGCCCCATTACACCCCATGTGACATTCTCTTGGGAATTGTTCTTTTGTCCATAAAAACATTATTTATTCATAGAGGGGGTAAGTTTCTAAAGAAACTGTGGTGCTGCGTCGGTGGGAAGTATAACAATATAATTTGGTTTTATCAACTGGGTTGATAATGTCAGTTGGCCACCGTAAAGAGATTCAAGAGCTGACGTTTCGAGCGTTAGCCCTTCGAGCGTTAGCCCTTCGTCGGAGCGATTCACTCCGACGAAGGGCTAACGCTCGAAACGTCAGCTCTTGCATCTCTTTACGGTGGCCAATTCACATTATCAACCCAGTTGATAAAACCAAATTATATTATTTATTCATAGACACGGAACTATTTGAAAATTTGAAAGAAAAAATTCTCAAGAGTATCATCACAAGGTCTGTAATGAGGCAACAAACCCAAAGAAACAGCTGGTTGTTTTCTAATGAAGAAGCGATTTGAGAGGAAGATGAATGACGAAGAATCTCAATGCACTCTGATGGCTCTATAATTGAAAAGGTGGAATCACAAACCACATTTAAGGGGCTGCTTTATTGGAAGCGGGGCACTAAATCATTACGATAATTACAGAAACGAAACTTCCAAGAGACTTATATGTAGTAGTTCAAGCTTGGTACGTTCGTAAAAGAAAAGGGAGTTACTAAGAACATGTATAAGGAAAAACATTTCATAAAAGCTTTAAAGAACCCGTAAATTTGAATGAAAACGTTTCTTATTGAAGGCGGGCTAGTGTTGACAGTAAATAACTGTTCACGTTGCTACATGTGGCTAAAAGGGGGTTAAAACAACGTTGGCCTACAGTTATATTTTGGCCTACAGTTATATGGAACTTAAAATGTAACACCATCATTCTAGGCTGTTGGTAGTTGGTGGGACAAAGACGTAAACCGAAAGCATGTTGATATGAATGTTCTTGATGGAAGTACTGTCAATAGCTTCTGGATCATCCCCTGCAGTGGGTTCATCAGTGAACATCAACAGAGAAGGGCCTTCTTCCCTATGGAGAGCGATTTAGTTCTATTGACACTTTCCACTGGCGGTGAAGGAGGTGAGGGATTTTTGTGTATCACACTTAACAGAAATAGGCCCGTAGCCTTTATTGTCTTTGTCATGGAGCTGAATTGAGGTAGCTTACATGTAAAGAAGCAATGTAACAGGGGTTTTGCTTCATTCATTGCTACAATCATTACCTGGTACCTTTGCTCGTGCTCACAATGCTAATGATAATGGTCATTAATGCTCCTAATGGACTGACAGGAAGATATCAAACAAATTGTGACTCACAGAGCAAACCATAATGAATTTCTGGCGATATTTTCAAGGAATGGCGCTTGAATTTGATTTTAATCCACTTCCATACTTGCCGTCCTAAGTGATAAGCGGCAAGAAGCGGTTTCAGTGTATAGTCCTTCACGTAGGTAACAAAACTACAACATTATTTTTGGGTTTCCATTGATGCAGGAACATATTTCAGTATTTTAAAATGATACCAAAATACCGTGACAGTGGCCCTTTAACCATTGCAACACGAAATTACTTCCAACTGCGATGTAATCCATAGCTTGGAGATTCCAGTGTAAATTGCTAGCAGGCAGGTATTTGTTAACAGTTCTCCAAAATACTCTTTATGGGTACCTACCTGCACCTTAATTCATGTTTTCTTGCATTTCATCAAAACATCTCTTTTTTAAAAATAATATTGTTTAATTTTTTCTTCAAAATACCTTAGATGCCATTAGGAGCAAACCTGCCTCGATTTCTTTTTTCATACATTTGTAGTTTATCCTTTGTGGAGGTAAATGTCATCGCCTTGGACTATTTCTCCATTTAAAAGATATGTGGAATGCGATTTAATTTGCATACCTCAATTCATATTCTAATCTCCAGATTGCTTGAAACACCATTCTGATTCTCTCTTGGTTGTTTAAATTCTCTTTGCAGTTGGCAGTAATAAGCAGCCAGCGCTCCCATATTCCAGCCGAACAGCATTTGGTTTTGTGGAGAAAGCTGACGTTAAGCGAGTTCAGCCATCACGAAGAGCCAGTACAGGCAGTAGCGGAGATGATGGTATGATCAGTTTACCATTTGAAACGAAACTGTTAACAGCTATTTCAATTAGCGTTTTCGGAACACAAGACTGAGGCCCCATTTATATGGTCTCGGGTACCCGAGACAACCCCCCCTCCGCGTTACCCTGGGCGAGCTAACTTTTCACTAAAATGTTGAAAAATTCCGCCAACCCGTTTATATGATCCTACCCTAGTTGTCTCGGGGCGAGACAACTCGGGTAGGCGAGTTGTCTCGTCTCGGCAGGTAGGGTAACTCTGGCAGGCGGGACAACTTTTTCTCATATAAACACTTTGGCTCGCCTACCCGGGACAACTCTTGACGTGTCGAGTGTCACGTACTGTCTGGATTTCAGGTTTTTAAGCAAAAAATTGCGCTAAAGAAATAGAATTTAACCCAGCAAGGCCTCCAGTGATCAAATAAACGAAAGAAAACTAACTGGTAACTGGTAACTGGTGAGTTGAATATTAAAATACTTTATGAATAATCAAACAGGGTCAACTTTAACTCAGCTGACAGGGACAACTTTTTGCCATATAAATGCTCGGTAAAGTTGTCTCGGGAGGTAGGGTTTTCTCGGGTACCCGGGTCCATATAACTGAGGCCTGAAAGGAATTATGCTGAACACTAATGAGATTTAATGAGATGGGAAACGTTTTCTCTTGCACTTAAAACATTTGAACAAAAGTTATTTTTAGCCACACGGAAGTTAAGAATAATTTTCCAAACAACAGAAAGAGTTACAATCTTTCGCACACGCAGCTAGACCGAGTCAGTGGTCTAGGTATCACTGTAAAAGAAATCTACCTACAAGTTTCTATTTTATGTGAAGTATATGGTTTTTTACTCCTGTGAGAACTTTTTCATGGCTTTCGTGTACTGTTACATAACTTTGAGTTTGGAAAATTCTTAATTCAGTGTGGCTAAAAAACCTTGTTACCACATGTCTAAAGTGAGAGAGAAAACATTTGTCATGTCGTTTTACCTCATTAGTTTTCAGCACGTGCAGCAATTGTTAAAATTGCTAAACTGGATGTTCATTGTGATGATATCACTTCTCACTTTCAGCTAAATCCGCATTTCATACATGCATTATTTCATATACTTAACATCATTATCTACTTTGATAATTAAAATGAGGTGCTCAGGCGGCTGACACAGGCTAAACAAGAGACCGAGTTTAGCCAATTCGGACTTTTAGAAAACACGTGCGCGCGTCGGGATAAAACGGAAGCATATAATTTTCTTCTTTTGTTATGCAATATACTTGCACGAATTTTAATTCAAAATCTTTCTTATTTTTAATATATGTTTGATTTTATCCCAACGCGCTCAAGTGCTTTTTGAAATTCCGAACTGGCTAATTGCCTGTCTATTATCCTAAACACATTGCCTGAGCTATTTTGTTGAAATGTAAGGTTGTTTAGCTTGCTTGACGAAAAAACAGGTACTGGTACAATTAGGTGTCAAGAGGTAACTGGTAACCGTAGGGTGTTATTTTCTGTGAGGCTTCTAATATGTTAAAGTTAGTCAATAAAGGTATTGTAAGTACTGCACTTTCGTAAAGGAAATTTACACATGGTTTGTAGGTTCTTTGTTTTCATGGCTTTAGTTTTTCGAATTGAATTTTTCGAATGTTTGTCATATCAACTTTTTTATTACAGAATCTACTGAGGCAAAATTCCAGCTGACGCTAAACATCAAAACTACTCTCAACTTTCGACCTGGGAGAAATTGTCACATTGAAGTAGAGTTTGTGGCGTCACTCCTTACCGCACTGCGGCAGTGGTCTGGTTTGATGCATCTCAGCAAGAGTATCTTGGCCAGCGATATCCTTAGACCACGGAAAACAGATTATTTCTGTTCAAATGATTATACTCAGTCTGCACATCTTGCCAAGGTAATACAATTAGATGAACAATAGTAAACTTGTCTGCTACCTGTTTAACGTTAACTAAGCGTTATAAGTGGTAATTTGATGAAATTTGTAACTTTCCGATTTAAGCCATTTTAGAACATAGACAAGTGATTGGTATGGGAAGAAAAATGCCCCTTACATTTTTTTTATTTATCTCCTTTTGATCCAAAGATATTCAGTGTTTAAAAATATGCAAATATCTGTAGTGATGACGTCATACACTAAACGAAATTTTAATGAGGTAAGAGGAAGCGAGATATCTCAGCCAATGTGTATCAGAAATGTTTGATTCTTGGCACCGAGGCTCTTCTAGGTGCATCCTATAATATGACAGTATCAATTATGTTACCACTGTTAAAACCATTTCTGCCTCATTTGCCTGATCTAGCAAGCATATAAGTTTCTTAGGTAGATTACTTGACCTGGTTTCATTTTTCTGGGTTGAAATTCACTAAAATGTTGAAAACAGGTCCGAAACTAAGTACAAAAAGTTGATTATGGTACCACTTACATTAAGTAAACCTATGGAAAATTTTGTGTCAATGCTTGTTCGCTTGTGTTATGCCCTTGAAAATAACACGGGTAACCTGTAATCAAACATGACACAGTTTGAGTAAACACTTGATCAAAGTTTATTCTTCCTGTAAACGATAACAACAGGTGTTTGTTTGTATACAGATCTTTAAAAAGCTGAGAAAAAAGGGTTTGACACCTTAAACATTTTACTCATCTGGTCGAACAAGTAGTTTGTGGGTTTTACTCATACGAGCCAAAAACAACATGTCTCAGACGTGCTGAAAGGTGAAAGCTTCTTACCCTGACATGCCATTGGCGTTAATGTGTTATTTGATTTACAGGAATACAATGAATCACAGGAAAAGGTTATCTCTACTGCAGCAAATGCTGTACATAAGCCCTTTCCTATACCACGCATATGCTTAGTTCAGGGACCTCCAGGAACAGGGAAATCTTACACCATTGTAGGCCTTGTCAAGGAGATATTGAATGTAAGTTGCAATAGCTGTTAGAAATATTATTCGTTTGGACACTGCATTGGTTGTCATGTCATTTGGATATAGTAACACACCTGCTTGTTTCCAGAGAGTGGTTGACTGCCATGCTAAATAAATGAGATTTTCATGCATAATAAATGCAGCTTGCCATTCAATGAATTGCTAGAATATTAGCTTAGAATGTCAAACGTTTAAGAGACATTTTACCACCATTAAACAGGGCCACAAATATTTTTTCCCTGTGGAGGGACATGTGTCCAACTGAGTAACATTTTTATTGGACTGTACGTAGTGTGGTTGGATGTCACATTGTCAATGCAAAACATTGGATGTTGCATTGGAAGGCAACGTAAGAAATTGTTGAAACATTCTGGCTGACCGCAGTTACAATTTCGGCCATTGTCCGATGTTTGACTTACATTTGCATCTTTGTGGACCGGCAATAATTGGCAGGCATCGTTAATTGATTATTGGTTGGCTACCGCAAACTGTTACGAAAAATGAGGGCAAATCCCTGCCAATCTAAAAAAAGTAGAATAAAATAGATAAATGTTATATACTAACCTAACCTGATCACTTGAAAGAATTGAATTGGCTCAGGTTGGGTTTTAATCCACGTCCTTTGAGTCACTAGCTCGCTGCCTTACGTGTTTGAATCCCATTTTATATTACTTGTGGACAGAAAATTCATGTATTAACTAAATACTTATTGATAACGTGATATGCAAAGATACATGCATGTTAGTGGGGTTGATTCTTACCAAAACGGTTTTATGTGGAATCCTCTTTTTCTTTGCCTAGCGTGCTCAGGGAATGCCAATACAGACGCCAGCAGGTCCATCGAGTGGAAGCCTTGCAAACAAAGTGAGGATTCTGTTATGTGCACCGTCTAATGCTGCCATAGATGAGCTGATTGGCCGAATAAAAGAGGCGCAGATACAACTTGATAAGCATCACGATGATAAGGAAAACCGGAGACATAACCTGCAAGATGTTGTCAAGTCAGGCGAGTAAAGGAGATGGGTGTTTGTGGACTTAATTTCATATGCTTTATACTTTGTCTTTATTATTATAGTTTTACTTTGATATATGGTGGATCATGCACGTAAACTACACGTACAAGGGACGGCTATTGTTGTGGTTGTGAAAAACGTAATAAAGTAGTTTTAAGGATACCGTGAGAAATCTCAGCTCTTGACAGAATGTTATCTCCTTCATTAATGGGCAATTGCAACTAATATTACAATGGCAATGAATGTAGATCATGTTTTATCTCTGGGCCTTGAAATTGCAAATTTTTTTTTCAAATTTTGTGGTGGGGTTGATTGCACTTTAACGCCAGTAACGTGCATGTCGCACTTAACCATTTTTTTCCTTTCTCTTTAACAAAAGAATTTTCAACAAACTGTGGTGATTTGTGTTTGGTGAGAGTAGGCCGTAAATCCCACATCCACCCATCAGTCATGAAGTTCTCATTAGACAGCATGACAAAGCAGATCCTGGAAAAAGATTCTGCCTCGACGACAGAAGATCAGTTAAACAAAATCAAAGAAAAGCTTAAAACCATTCACCGCAGCGAGAAGGAGTTGGAGCACGAGATTTGGAAATTGAAGACTTCACCTCAACCCAACAATAATGAGGTATTTTGTACCTAAGTACTAGATATAATGTGAATACAAATAAAACTAGAATCTGTATCAGAATTTTACGAGTGGATTGAAGGACCAACACTTTACTCTTTTAACGTGTAACTACTGTCTAACAATTTGAGAAAGTGTAGTTACTGACAGAGAAAGAAGAAAACATGGCGATTATATATTTACAGAAACGTGCCTGTGGGTAGCATAGGATGCAGTTACTGCAGGTGGATATGAAGTCACTGAATGCATTAAAAGGCTAGATAACTAGACGCGAATGTGTACTACTTGTCATTTAATTTGCACCTGTGTCTTTCAGAATTCTAATGTTTTCACTGTAATTGATAAAAACAGAATTCTATCAGACCAGCGCATACAAGTGCCAAAACAAAAAAACAATTCACTTGACAGCCCAGGAAATAACAGCAACTATGCACTTGTTATAATTTATAATTATTTTCAATTTTAAATACACTTCCATCTCACCATCCGTAAGAACAGACGTCAGTAAATGGTTTCGGTGCAGTAACACACGTTGAAGGTTTTATAATGTTGCTAAAATATCGTGACAACGCGCCTTTGTTTCAAGCCATTATTGTTTTGTTGTGGCAGTCTTGTGTTTTTTTAATGTGTGTAAACTGTCTTAGTTAAATACAATCCGCACCCGCACCAACTGTTCACATTTGTCTTAAAGAAGTATGTCTGCTGACCCAAGCAGTTCATTAGTCCTCTAAAAGACGTTTTTGGATCATTATTCATTTCAAAGAGAATGAAGCTGTTTCTGGCTGAAGTAAAAAGAAAAAGTCTGCCTTATAGGGGTGGCTGTTAAGAGAGGGTTCACTGTATGCTCATTCTATATGCAAATGTAAATGTTTCTCTAAATATTGATGTGTGATTAACAGCTCCAAAAGATGGAAGGTAAAAAAGAAAAACTCATGAAACTCAAGAGCGAACTGGAGAGGCAGTGCCGTACAGAGAAGGCCAAGCAAGCCAACAAGCGTCGGGGGGAAGCAAGGATAAGAAGAGAAATCCTCAATTGTGCAAACGTAGTCTGTACCACCCTAAGTGGAGCTGGTAGTGGCAGCCTAAAACAGGACATAGCTGGGCGGTTAGAACTGCTTTTGTTACTTACTAACATGGCATATATTTTTAATGATGTTATTTTAAATTGTTCTATTGTCACGTTTAAGACTATGGCATGATTTTTTTACTTATATGTCTGTACTTATATGTGGCTCATAATGGTTTATACATCCCTGTCTTCTGAATTCTATTGTAGCAATATCAAGAATGCTGAAGGATAACTTTTGGAATAAATTTGTCTAGATTTTATTAATAATAATATTGATGCCCATATGTTGTCAAAATTCGTTGCTATGGCAACTTAAAAAAAGGTCAAAGATGGGAAACATTTGACGTTTGCAGGCTAATGTTTTTGTTTGGTACATATTTTTGTTAAATCGACAAAAGGAACGTTTCTGCAAATTTTTGAAACATTCTGTGAATAGGTTTCGGAGCTACGTTAGTTTTTCATCAGTTTAAGGTGGCTCTGGAAAATTGATCAAACAAAAATATGTATAAAACAAAAACTTTCACCGAGTAGTTTCAAAGTTCTTAGCCTGCAACGGTCAAATAGAAATTGCTATATTATCACTTAAGCAATAGCATTTGGGTTTCTTAACATATGTTGTTTTCTTTCTGTAGGCGTGTCTGTCCTTTCACGTGTGTTATAGTGGATGAGGTAAGACGGGTATGAAATTGTGCATTGATCAAAAAGTTACCACTTCTTTTCCTGTCTTGTGAGAATACTGATGCCCTTACACCTACAATTGTCTTTTTTGTCATAGCTATTGTCAGCATTCAGGTAAAATGGGTTATCCTAACACTTAATGTCATATGTCATATTTCTATCTCGGCGAAAGAGAAACCCTGACGTTGAGCGTGGAGTTTACAAGTGAAACTCTTGTTTTGTAGGCCTGCCAGTCCCATGAACTGGATCTGCTCATACCACTGTGGTTTCAGGCCTCCAAACTGGTGCTTGTTGGGGATCCCGAGCAGCTGCCAAGTACAGTACTGTCAGTGGTATGTCAAGGCAATCTTCACGGGCTCATGTTCTCTTTTATTTTCTTATGAAAGTCGTTTCCTTTTCACTTTCCCAATTTGTTTATACATTAATATCACAAGATGTGTTTGGCAAAACCTTTTCTCTTAATCTCTCTTTATGTTAGTTCTTTTTTACCTCTAAGTCATCATTTCCTAAAATATTATAATTTCTCTATTCTCGCTTTTTAATCGTCTTCTAGAAAGCAAAGGAGATGTTATTTGGACGGTCCATGTTTGAAAGACTCTACAGATTCTTCAGGCACGAGAAAGGTTACTGTTGCAATTTTAGTGATTATTTTATGCTCGATTGGATATTTGAGTTGTAGAACTGCAGTAAAAAACTCCTTTAATAATGTGGTGGGTTTGTTATTGGTAACAATGGTCGAATGTAGTATTGTAGTAGCCCATTTCTTTTCTAAATGGGCTAAATGTGTGGTACATAACTTGTGTTTGTGTTTGTGTGTCATTGCTGTCTTTTCCTCTCACTATCAGTGTTGTGCACGTGACATTTGAGTCTTACAGTAATTCATGTAGAGGTTAAATGAGTACTGGTGCGTTGTTAGGGAAACCTGACAAAGTACTAGAAGATGTGTCAGCTAGGGATGTGCGTGTCATTCACAGTGGATTGTCAATATTTACCACCGAATGTGGTTAATAAGCACTGACAATTACCTGGTTTATTGGCGTCTAGTGGTATTGGCAGGAAACTGTCGCAGGCTTTGTGATACAGGACACAGCAACACTTGGGAAATAGTATACTTTAAAATGTATGGTATTCATATACACAACTCAAGGATGGAATGACAATGGCTGGTTGTCTCTTCGTTCTTTGGAGCAGTTAGTAACAGAGCCATGCCTGAGTGTTAACACGTTTGGTAATCATCGGCGAATGCTACAACGATGATAAAACCTTTTAAAATGGATGAAAGAGTAGCTGTACATCACATTTTTTTACCCGAAATGGAAATCGTCAGGTACAGTTTTTGCTTTCTTGCAATGGTTATTTCACTGGATAAGATAATGCAGTGCCATCACAGGAAACGCCTTGTTAACCGTTAATGCTTACAACTTTTGGTGAAGTTCTTTTGCACTACGACAGGAAAGTTAACATTATTCACTATGGATAGCGAAAGAAGTTGGTAGCAAGATTATGTGTTGTGTATTGGACTGCAATTAAAGCCTCCTGATTCACAGACCGTGTGAGAAGTGGAGGTCATAACCATGAACATGGAAGACTTCGTGGAAAACGCTTGAAATGTCTGAAGTGATCAAAACGCAGGCCAATAAAAATACAAAGCATTCCTGCCTCAAGATCATAAAGAGTGAGTGGAGACAGATAAGCCACATCTTCAGCAAACGCATCTTCAAACTATATGAAGATTGTTCAGTCCACTTTTCATTTTAAAGATCTTCTTGGTTTCAATTCATAAAATGGCTGCTCATTTTAACAAAGGCTTAATAAGCACAAGAGTAGATTTCACCAGTGGTCTCTAGATGAGTGCTGGGAGATAACACATCTGTCGATTTATTTGGAGTTTAGTACAGACTGGTCAGTCACAAAATAATGCTACCGATTGCCTCAAGTATGTTTGGAAAAAGATCATACTTGGAGATGTTGGGAAATTATTATATGCAGAAGTATTGGTTAGAAACGTGATAGCATAGACTATAGTGGAAAACAGGATGAATTGGGTAACTGAAGAAAAGGCATTCAATTGGTGAAGAAAGGGGCACGGGCTGGGATGATTTGTGATAGAGGTTGGTTACAGTGTAATTAATAGATTATACAGTCTTGTTTGGAGGTAAGAGTGGGTTGGGTGGAGTACATGCAACGTAACAATCGGAGATATTATAATAACGAGGTAACTTTGCAGGTAACCAGGGGGTTTATCTGTGATGGGATTTAATGAAGTTCAATTGAGGGGGAGTGTCAGTGGTACTTTGTACTAAAATGCCAGGCTCAAGTACCAGTCTGTTTGGCCACCTATGTTTGAAAAACCAGTTTCCAGCATAGTGTGTATGCATTTTTGTCTCCTCTAAAGAGTCAATTTACACAAACATGTGTTTAACATGTTTTGTGAAGTTTTGAACACATGCGGACTTTTAACGCCATGGTTAGAGTTCCTCATAAAACTCCTTTCAAAACTTCTTTCTCACTTTCTCCGAATCCACTCCCTGACTTTCATCTCGCCGCCATCAAGACAGCTCTTCTATATTCAGTGATGGTAATTTGGACAAACTTTGTTTTAGTTTTTCCTCCTAGTTTTTCACTCAAATTTGTAAGTATTTCCATGTTTATTTCATACTCGATTAAATCTGTCACTCTGATCTGGGTACCATTGGAGAGATCTTTTCCTCCTACAGAGAGTGAGTAAACGTGATGCCTTTTTTTGGTCAAAGATGATGATGTCGGAAGTGAAACAAACGGCAATTTTTTGTCATGGCCGGTTTTGGCCAGCACGGGCGCCAGTGTGTTAACATACGACACAGTGCTAGGTGCAAATCATTTCACTGGATTATTTAGTTTGAAATGTGATGCTGGAATTATTTACTGGCCATGTTAACTTACCTCCATGCTAAAAGAGGCATAGCTAAATACCTCTCCCTGTTTCTTTATTCAGGTAGACATTTGGTGAATACAGCCTCTCGAGAAACGCTGGATTCTTTGTTCAACTCTGAAATTATACTAGGCACTGGTCATTTTTAATGGCCCATTTATTAGCTGCCTGTAGTGTACACAAAATCAAACTTCATTATGAGTTCTGTATTCAGCTAACAGCTTGGTAAATATAGCTTTAGATTGCGAGTCTCAAATATCAAAGCGCTGGTTCTGTTTCAACTCTGAACTTACACTAGGCACTGGTCATTTGGGTTGCCCGTTTCTTAACTTCCGGTAGTCTATACAAAATCAAATTTCATTATAAGTTATTTTTTCAGCTAGCAGCTTGGTGAATAAAGCTACATAGTGTGAGCCTCACAAATAATGGAAATGTTCGATTCTTTGTTGAACTTTTAAACTATATTAAACACTGGTCATGTTGGTTGTCCATTAGTTAATTTTAGGACGTCTTCACGAAATCGAACTCCATTATACTCGTACATTGATCCAAGGAGGATGAACAAAGGATTTACATGTTTTCCGCTTTTCTGTGTCTGTTGGGTATCTTTGGTATTTTCCACAAGTATAAGCCCGATTCAGTACACGAATACGCAAACACCGTCTCATTCAGGGTGTCATCCCATTTTCCTTTCAGATATATGTAAACGGAATACATAAAGGGGAATTTTTGTTGTGTACTTTGTGTTGCCAGGCAAATCAAACCGTTCTCCGATTCGCTCCGACGAAGGGCTAACGCTCGCAACGTCAGCTTTCGAATCTCTTTACGGTGGCCAATTCACATTATCAACCTAGTTGATAAAACCAAATTATATCGTTCTCCGACAACTCTGGTAATCGAACTGCATTTCTTGGAAGTGGACATATATTTGCAGAAAGTTATCTGGGCCACTGAAAAGGAAGGGGAAAATTCTAATAATAAGGCAGCTTATTGAAATATTGTGTGAAAGATGCCAAAAGCATATTTCACAATTCATTCAACACAATTGATCACATGTCTTACCAAGCTTTTCTGAAGCTGGGATCTCTTCGGTACCATTGTCACTGTTGTTGTGAATGTCTCGAGAAGAAATATCAGTCATTGAATCGTAACAGTGATTCCGTGTTTTAAATGAGGAGGTTGATTATCGCATCTTCATTAATATTCCAAGTCAGACATAACTGTATAGAAGTGCTTAAACATTACATATACTATATTCCGTTGTCATATTGACCTTCAGTGCAGCTTTATCAATGCTTAATGTCACTCGGCCCCATGCGATTGCCTATACAAATCTTGAACACTGTTTGAAACATCTTACTTTAATTCATTTCTCTAAGTGACGCCGAGATAAAATTACTCGCAAAAGTACTCGCAAAAAAGTTGTCAAACCTCGTAAAAATGGTTAATACGCGTGTTGAACGTACCTAAAACGTCTGTTTTGATAAATGTGGTTAATTTCAAATTGAATTGTCTCTCGTGGGGTCTCGATAAGTTCTTAACTGCATTCAAAATTAAGCTATGCTGTGAGATATTTTTGGTAATGTTTGTTTTGCCTTCATTGCTCGAATGTTCGGCGGAACCGTCGAAATAGAATGAAACCGACGAAAAGATTTTCTTCCAACTGGTTCTTTCTGTAGTGGTCGTTAATATTCCAAGTCACCAATATCTGTATAAACATTTCCATTTTGTCCTCTCTATTCTCAACTGATACATTTACTTTCCTGAACACAATACGGGTTTACTCAACAAAGACATGTAACTCAAAATAGAGCAGATATCAAACAGCTCTGCGACGCACTCGTTGTTTGCGAGGCGAATTATGTAATAGTACAAAGCAAACCCTTGAACTATATGATACGTGGATTTCGGGTGAAAAAGCAAATTACTTGTTTATATTAAATGCAACTTAATTAACTCTTTCCTGACAAAAAAGTATGACCACACAGGTATCCGAAATTTATCAGCCTCGCCAGCGCGAAAAAAAGAAACAAAACAGATAAACTCAAATTCATTTCCGATTAGCATTTTTACAAAAAACCTATTTCGGTAAGGAAAGTCTCGAATTTGTCTTTTTTTTGCCTATCTAAATCGAAAGTGCTTATTGATCTTGTGAACTCAAAACGGAATTGAGAAACAATGCCCACTGTTTTAAGCGATTGTCCAAAAAAAAAACAAAATCTCCTAGTGACGATGGAGGTATTTCCTAGCCGGTTATTTTTAGTGCTGTAACACCAAATGCAAATTAGTTTAGTGTCGAGGACCGCTCAGTTCGACAAAAGCTTGGTTTCCCATGCGTTATGCGCCGACCGTTCCCTCAGTAGAGCGGACTACTATGCGTGAGGTCTCTGGTTCGATTCCCAGACTGGCCAACACTCAGGGTCTTAAAATAACTGAGAAGAACATGCTGCCTATGCAATGTTATCTGCAAATGGGGAGATGTTGTAGTCTTCTCGGAAAAGGACGATAAACAGTAGACCCCGTCTCCAACACCTTCAACGTTATGGTGAGCTGGGGACGTTAAAGAACACGCACCGCAAAGGGTAGGGAATGGAAGTTCTGGTGTTGTAATTTGAAGGCTGGGGTGGTAAAATGCTCGACGTATTAGCATAGTATCGCTAGAGGCTTAACAAGCCTCATCAACGGATAGTAAAAAACGATCTGATGATATGAAGAATTCTTCGAATGAAAAGGGCGACTTTATTGCAGATCCTATAGCTCTTGGTTTAGCATTATGGCGTTTGAAAACCTGTTGTTAATAAGGTAATGAAAACATTTGAAACTACGTTTGCAAGACATGTTTCGGTCGTTCAACGACCATCTTCAGTTGAAAGCTTTTGAATATGCTATCTCGAGCCCTTATTAATATTCCAAGTCAGACATACCTGCAAATTTTGTTTACCCTAATCTGATCTCGTGCGTTTTCTTTGAGAAAAGCAGCAGTTTTATTGTAACGGGGTATAAAGAAAGATGTGTCACTTAAAAAGACAACAGATAACACAAACACACATCCTTTCAACACGACAATCCTATATGAACTTTTTGAATAGAAAACTCATCACATGAGTTTATGTTTATCTAAATCATACATCAACAAGAGAAAAACAGACAAACGGAAAGACAGAATTTCATATCATACATAGGAGTTCAAGTCTTCGCACGCCTAACTGCCGTGCTAAATGTACCTCGGACACTACTCCTGGATGGTGGAGTAGAGTAAAAACGATACAATTACCATGGCTGAAGCTAAAACTCGGATCACACTATCTGGAGGGCAATACAATTACAACGAGCTACTGTGTCCGTGACTAAAAAGAAGGGCTTTAGTTACTCAGACTCCTCTTTGTCGAAATGGGTACCATCTTTTCTATCCTTAGCATGCACCAGGCGATAAGTCGGCTGGACGTTCTTATTTATTGGATATTGATTATTATCGTCATGATTAGCTATTATGCCTCACGACGCGTGTGATCGCACTGATATGACGTTTGCAAATTGTCCATAGATATGGAGAAGCCAGTACTGATGTTAAACGAACAGTACCGCATGCATCCAGAAATAGCAGCCTTTCCGTCTAGTCACATTTACCAAAATAATCTAAAGACCCACAGGTGAGATACGTTTTCGAAACTCTACTTGCGTTTCATAAAGTATATTGGAAATCGGTTCTTCACTGGTCACCTTGGTAATCTCTGCAATCTGCTGCTTGCTAGATAAATTGCAACTGACTATTGCACGAATTATATGAAGCAGATCCTAAAGTATTATGACTTGCTAGGTATTATGACTTACTAGGTATTATGACTTACTAGCTCTCCTCTGGAAGAATAGGGCCGTCCTACATATTAGTGTTTTATTAAAAGCTAGCTATGTTATATTGCATTTCCCGAGTTCTGGTTGGTTTAGAGGGAATGGTATCTGAGCTCATATACCATTGACCTACAAATACGGTAGTTGTACGGTCCTTTTTGCGGAATAAAAGAATGCATTTTTCGCAATGTTTGTACAATATGTTTTGGGCGTTTTTAATAAAACAATTATTCCACTCGATCTTGTTGGATATGAAATGGTTATAACCAACTTGGCGCTCGGCGCTTCGTTATCTACCATCTCATTTCCAACGCTCGCTCGTGGAATAACTGTTAAATATTACATCAGCACCCTCTATCTGACTGTCTGTTTGTATAACTGTTGTTCAGGAATTAACTTACTACGGTTTGGCCAAGTGGCTTTTAATATAAACACATGTACAATAAGCATAGTTTAATATTAAGGTTGCTAATGCCTGAAGTCTGTGCCTAATTATAGATCCTTGGAGAAGAGGCCCTTTCCATTGGCAAAGCACTATGCACTGTTTGATGTGTTTCGTGGACAGGAAATTTCTCAGGAAAGAGGGTATGGTTTCTACACAGTTACCCTTTTAAACAGTTGTCGTTTGTAATTCTAAAATGCTTTTGTTTTTGTAGCTTGTTTTGTTGTTGCTTTAACCTTTGCTTGAAGAGTTACCCACACTTAAATCCTAAATGCCTCTTTGAAAGGCGTATGCAATGGAGGTTGGAGGAGGTGAAGTAGAATTGGAATGAAAGAAGGAAAGAATTAAGGAAGGACTAAAATTCCCCACAGGCAAGCATCGCAGGTCTTGTGTTAGTCTTTTTGGCGACATCTTTTCCGCGCATTCTTTTCTCCTTTGGAAACATCGTAAAGATCATCAGACAAACTTTTAAACGTTTGTGACATCTTCCACTACCCAGCTTTGATTGCAGCTTTTTAGTTTCAATAAACTCCAGGCAGATTTGTTAGAATATTGAGCGAAAATGAATATTTCCACCTCAAGCCTTGGCGTTGTTCCTATATCGCCGAAGCCACGTTCATGTCCACTAGTTGCTTCTTCTTTCTTATTTAATTAGGCCTTTTTATATATATTCTACATGGCGTATGAGGTCCCTTTTGCCTTTTGGGGTTTTGTAAGGGTTTTAGTAATCGTTTGCAGTTTTACGGGATAGTATGATTGCCCCCAGCCCAAACCCCAGGTTCAGTGGCTGTCCTTTGTCAGGCCTTTCTTTCGTCACCAATCTGGTGGAAACTGCAGTGGCCAAGGCGCCAACCTGTTTAGCTCGTGAGATCATGAAGATACGCCAGCATCACCGCCACGAAAATGGGGCATGTTTAGGGTGGGGCTTCTTGCACCAAGACCTTTGTTAAAGCTATCTTGGTTCCTCTCTTATCTATAGCGCATTCTGGAACCCAGCTGAGGTAGATCTGATTGTCAGTTTATGCCGTGATCTGACAAGAATACTACACGTGGAGAGCATTGGCATTATCACACCGTATCGCAAACAGACAAGCGAGATTCAGAACAGACTTAAGGACAAGTGAGTATTCTTGTTTCTGAACGAAATGAACTTTGTAATCCTCGCCTTTCATTGTGCTCCATGTAGGTGCCACTTGTGACCCTCATTTATCTTACGATAAATAAAGTTTTATTTTATTCAATCAAGTTTTTTAACCTTACCATTCGTCTAGTTTACACTTCACAGATACGAGATGTTGCCGAGAAGGAGGGGGGCTCTGCGTTTATTATCCTCGTGAATTAGACTTTTTTGTTTTTCAGAGATAGGCACTGCACAAAAACTGTGCAAGGTTGCACTCTAGAACAGACAATAATTACTGAGTGCACCATTGCCGAAGAAATCTCAAAAATTCACAATTCTTTATCAAGGTCCAAAAACCCGGGGAACGTTCTTCCTACAATCACTACTCTGTCAAGTTTTCCTAATTTTAACGATAAACTGCTAGAATTTTTAGTAAAATAATTAATAAATTGGCCAAGCCGCACACTCGTGACACTGTCTTTCATTAACATATTGTTATGTACGATGTGGCCTCAACTATAAGCCTGGTGGTTTCCAGAGGTCACCTCGCCGTATATAATATATTCTCGTAATATAACATTAAGAGAATATGCGAAATAAATGATGATGGTGGAGTTCAATTGCCACCCGGCTTTTTGAATTTCCAGTCTACCTGTTTTTGTGTCGTTTTGTCAGCCAACTATTGTATGTTCTTGTTACAGGGATTTATCCGTAGGCGACACTATTATTGAAGTGAACACTGTTGATGGCTTTCAG
Source organism: Blastomussa wellsi (assembly GCA_947652115.1). Lineage (NCBI taxonomy): Eukaryota > Metazoa > Cnidaria > Anthozoa > Scleractinia > Plerogyridae > Blastomussa > Blastomussa wellsi. The sequence continues at coordinate 21,455,175 of OX393562.1, read as the reverse complement.
GTAAGAAGATTTTCACACGTTATGGTAAGGGTGGGACAACTCTGTGACCTATACAGAACGTTCAGTGAACTGCTTGTTGTTATCTCATTGCAGGGAAGGGAGAAAGATGTAATAATTGTGAGTTGTGTTCGAGCTCAGACCTATCGTGGTTCTATAGGGTAATTCAGTTTGCTTTATCATTATCTTTTCGTTAGTATGTTGCGCTCTCTGAACTCAAATGTTAACACGAATTCCTGCATACTGTTACTTGATTTAATCAAAGGTATCACTTTAAGCTTATTACTGCTAGTTGATCGAGGCACGGCAAACCAAGACTTTTGCTAGCCGTCTAAATAAACGGAATGTCAAAGGTTCTAAATGTGCCCGCACGTTTCCTTACCTTTGAACCACAGAAAGCTTCTATTTTTCCTTTTCTTTAATTTAAGCCATTTTAACGTTTCTTTTGTAGGTTCCTTAGTGATAGACAACGAATGAACGTAGCCCTAACGAGAGCACGACATGCTCTTTATGTTTTTGGCCACATGAAAACTCTCCAGGTAGGAAAGAAAGCGGTCAAAATGTTTCTTGCTGTTGCCAAGGTGTGTTCAATATTTCGTAAAAAGATTTTTCATTCAGGTTAGTCTAAACTGATACGTGGATGGGTTACATGAACCGACCATAGCAGTGGGAAAAACAAGTGCCAGCTGATGACTCAATATCTGCGTCCCTGAAGTTGCTGAGCGTTTAATTTTCACTCGCGCGATTACTTTCGGCGTGTTCGTGCGCTCTCGCGCAAAATAATTTTTTATGTGATAAAATAAGTGGGAAATTCGTAGAGTGCTCGACGTTTTGCTAAAACTGACACTTATTCCCCCTACTGATTTTATCAGTAAAGCAATTTTAAATTTCGTGCGTGCGAAGATTTTAAAGGGAACCTCGGCTCTTGAAACAAGTTGACATTAAGTTGTTTAAAATAGTGTCTAAATTACAAATTTTTCTGTATGAGGGAGATTCAACATTTCATACTCATAAAGGCGAGAAAAAAGATTATCGCTTTTAAATTTCCCGCGCGCCGCCCATTTTGGATTTTATGACGTCAGTGCGTTGTCGTATTGTTTCACACAAAAGAACCTCTAATTAATAACAATAAGGACAACGCACTGACGACTAAAATCCAACATGGCGGCGCACGGGAATTTTAAAAGCGATAATCTTTTCCGTTTTTATCATTATGAAATGTTATATCTGCCTTGTACGGTAAAATTTGTAATTTAGACACTATTGGGGACCACTTAAAGCCACCTTGTATCAAGAGCCGAGGCTCTCTTTAAGACTGCAGTACATATACTTTCTTTTGTCCTTGTTGTCTTCTTATAGGGTGGGTCTTCAGATTGGAATGCTCTTGTGGAAGATGCAGGGAAGAGAAATTGCTTGTATGCTATAGAATCCCCAGCTGAGGTGCGGTCAATTCTTTCCATTGGTCAAAAAAATCACACCCAGTCCCCTGCTAAAGACCCTCGGTTAAAGACCAAAAACAGTTTGACAAAAGCGAGTGATTCCCACGATAACTGTTCCAGAAGGAATGATCTTGCTGTGCACCAGATGGATTCGCCTCGTGACGTTTCTGGCTCTGCCTCATCACTGGGAATTAATGAAGCAGAGATTGCCAGTGAGGCATCCTCTTTGGTAAGATCGACTTACACCGGCAGTGAACCGTTAGCCACAAACAGCGAGGGAGATGGACATGTTGCCGAAAGTAGAGGGAAGGTTGTCAATTCCACACACATTGATAACAAAGAGAAAGAGAAGCAGGAGATGGAAGGAACAAGGCGTAGAGATCGTTATCACAAAGAAACCAAGGAAGTGGAAAGGCACCGTCGTAGGTCTGAGGATCGTCGTTATGACGATCGCCGTCATAGAAGTCGACACAGTGAAAAGAGACACAGAAACCACAGGCCTAGCCATAAATATGATGACAGAAATGGAGCAGCTAAGGAGTCAAATCGTACTCGCAGGGAACATTCCAGACACCACTTACCACACCGTAATCGTGATCGCGGCCGTGATCACGATCGTGATCGTGGGCGTGATCGTGATCACGATTATGAGCGTGATCGTGATCGCCGTCGTGATCGTGTTCAAGGCAGTGCAGGTAAGGGAAAACCAACGGAAGAAGGAGAAAGTACAAAGAGACCTGAAACCATGGTTAGATACCATTCTGCAACCACCGCTAATTCTTTGGAAAAAATTGTAGATTCTAATGCAGAACTAGACACACCAGTTGTTTTGACTTCTGTTATGGAATATAATGCATCTCACACACCAGAGTACTTTTTTCAGTTGCATCGACAAGAGCGGCAATCAGCTAAAACAAGAGCGTCACCTGATGAAACTGGTTGGTCACCGATTGACGTTAGAATGCAACCCACGTCATCTACCGTCTCTTCAGCAGTGCTGTGGCCATCCACATCGAATGCTACACATGCAGATTCGCCATTACAACGCCAGTTTGGAGCTGCTGCATCACCAAGTGAAACTGGATGGTCACCTGCAGAAAGTGAATGGTCGCCAGTTGAAATTGACTGTTCACTGGTTGAAACTAGAACATTACCTGACGGTAGTGAAAACCCAGGGCTTTCCGCTAGAGTTGACGCAGCTGTGGCCAAAGCTGCAAACTCTGAGCTTTCCAGGTTATCTAGCGTCTCGTCAACAGCGCCGTGGTCATCCACAACCACAGCAACAACAACAACAACAACAATACGTCCAAATGCATCAATACGTAGAACGCATGTGGCTGCAGCTAGTTCTTCTAGTTTCCCATCTCGACCTACAACATCAGTGATCTCATCTTCCTTGGAGGGAAACCAGTCGCTTGATCGAAGAAGAGTTAGTAGCACTGTCCGTGGTGAGTTGCCCTCGGACGCTCAAATAATAGCCGATTCAGTTAGACAACGGCACCCTCCTGCGCAGGGTCCTACGGTAATCCCAGCGGCAAATGATCTTGGAAAGTGGCACCCTCACGGAGGATCACGCAAACGAAAATCATTTGCTGTGACTTCCGACGTTTCGTCAGTGCGACAAAGGGCCAGCAGAGGGCATAGCTCACCACCGAAGAGGACAGCGACTGAACCCACAAGGCGAAATAACTTGAAGAAGAAGTTTCAAGAGAGTTTCAGGGGGAGAACGAGTTGGAATGACTGACTGCTCTCAGTCATGGTTGTTGTGACATTCAGGTTTGCCCTTGAATACTCTTTTTTTATGAGGACCAAACATTCAAGCGACAAATCGTAGCGAGGTTAAAGAAAATAAGAACCCAGTCGTGTTTAAATAAACCTGAACTTAAAGTTCCATAGACTGCTAACCAGAAAGATAAAGATAATTAACTCGCGGACGATTAAAAAATAGGTTTAATATCTGAATGGAGTCTGAAAGCTAGTACACCTCGATAAAGGAAGCCAGTGAAACTCTAGTTCAATCCATAGCCACTCCGGTGCTTTTTTCCAAATTTCTCAATATTGTCACAAACGCCAGTTTAGAGGAACTTTGAAACATCATGAATGCCTTTTGGTCGTGAATTGTAGGAAGATGGGCCATTTTGTATATTGTGAGTGTATTCACGAAACTAACTAAATTTCCAGGGGGCTTCCAAGCGTCTCCTAGCCAAGAGCATGTTTATACTTGTACACAACTCTGTCTGGTGAAATTAAAATCATGTACATTCCAAAGTAAAACCCAGCAAGTCAACAAATGGCATTTCATAATCAGTGCAGAAACTAATAGTGGCTTATTCTACAGAAACCTGGAATTAATTGTTTCTTTCGACCAATTTGAGTCAAGCAGTATTATTGAGCGTGTTTTAAATTATGTAATAACTAATAGGGTAATGTTTCAACTGTCGTTGCTCCAACAATCTTCATTGTTTATATTGTTAGAACATACAACATCTCAAACCAAGAAAGAAAGAAATACTATTTTATGTGAAAAGCGGTTGAACACTGTACAATATATGTAAGTTTCGGTAAATACGTTTTATCTTGATCTCACGTATCAATAAATGTTCTTTTACGACCAATACCGTTGAAATGTATTTGTTCAGTTTACAATGCGAAAGCAATCAGTTCCAGAAATTACTAAACTAGCTGAGCCTTAAATACAGAAACTTTAACTGCAGCGCCATCTAAACAAATATTCTGCGCATGTTGTTTGCGCTTTTGTTCTTAATTGACAACTTGAAGTAGCAAAAAGGAGGCACGTCACAAATGGATTAAGGCGGGGGGGGAGTGGGGAAGGGGCTTAATGCTTAAAAGGTCATGAGTGTGTTGTTCCATCTCTTTTTTCCACGTTGTAAGACCCTTGGGGTTATGAGTCTATTGTTCCATCTCTTTTTTCCACGTTGTAAGACCCTTGGGGGATCACGAGTTTGTTGTTCCATCTCTTTTTCCTCGTTGTAAGACCCTTGGGGATCATGAGCTTGCCCTTCCAAGTTTTTTCTCGCGGTCATTTGTTTTCAGCCACTTGCCTGCTTGTGACGTTTCGTCGCAGTGTTAAACATGGCTCCCAGTGGCGGCTTCCAGTTATCATGATCTAGCACTATCACCAGTATCGGTAGAAAAGTAAATATCAACGACATTGATATCAGTGGAAACCTTTATCTGCTACCCAGATCTCACTCTGCCTTTCGCTGAAAAGCGCTCGTCCGTTGGAGATCTGGGGACAAGATTATGGAAACCTATGATGAAATAAATCTAAAAGGGGTAAGTTCACTTTTGATAGCACAAATGAGTTTTAAACACTCACGTCTTTTGTCTTGAAAATCGGAAATGGCTTATTACTTGTTGAGCAGATGTCAAGTTGATCGGTAAGTATTTGTCAAGAGCCACGTCATGTTTTTGTGATCAATTTTCTGTTTGAAATGACTTATCAAAGATTTGCATAATGTACAACCTCTGCATTAAGACGTATAGATTACTAAAACAGAGATTGCGAGATTCACCACCAGGACAATGTATCTCTGAAGTATCCTTTTAATTTATCAGAACATCGGGCAGCCAAAAACCTAAAACATGAGAAATGTTTCGGTTTTGTTTTCACTTCTTTTTTGCTGAATGTTTTTCGGGTCAAATGTTTTAATTTATCTGCTAACTCCTGGGTTTCACGTCAGTGAAAAGTATTTAGGTGAATTTCAATTATTTTGTCGCTGTTTTTGCACTGTGATGTTTTTCATTTCTGCTTTTTAAGACGTTTGTTTTCTCCAATTATATCACAAATTTTTAGTCTGTAATTGTATCTCTTTAAACAAAAATATAAAAATGTAGGAATCCCGTCAACTTTTTTACATTCGAACTTCATTCAAGTGGTAATTTTCATTTTTAAATTTTCCACAAGGTGGGATAAGAGCTTGGGGTATTTTGTTTGTTTGTCTGTCTTTCTAGATGCGGGGATTCTCAATCTATGTACCAATTAGCAGGCTATTGTTATAATTACAACAATTTGTCAAACGCATCAGGGTTTGCAGTATACCAAATATATACGTTTTACACTTGAGAATAAATTGAATACAAGAACGAATTTTAGAGCTTTCAGTACATATGCAAATACACTCCTGTTACGTCGTTAATTAATTCCTTGGTCGAACGTAATTTAGCGTTTCTCATGTTTCGTTTTGACCCATTTGAATAAATCCTGTATTGGACTGTATTGTTTTTACTAAAATTTCACTTTACGGGGCCTTTCCAGACATTAAATCATTTTCAACTTGTTAGTGTTGTTATCTATGAGTCTTTTCTGGAATATTTGACACACCCATGGTTACTACAGTTTCACTGCACAGTGTGATATTTCCATATTTCTCATTATTTCAGCTTGACACACGTTTTTCTTGTTTGTAGAACTGATCCGTAGTTGGGCTTGTCAGCCAGAATTTTCAAATGAAAAAGAAAACCCATTAGTCCGCACCTCGCGCAGGTGTTTGAAGTAAATGTGTTTGTGCAAAATACTAACCAGAAAACACTCCTTTGGTAAAGATCAAGTGAAGGCCCTGAAGGTTTACCGGCTCGTAAACAACAGTTGAAGTTTGCTTTTTGGGATAACGGCAGGTTAGAATTTAGAAAACATCTACTCATTAGCCAGCGTGCAATAATCAAGCCCTAAAGGGACAAACTGTAATTTTTAGACATTTTTTTTTTTATCGAGGAGAGCGTAATGATAATTATAAGAATAACACAAAGGACAAATCGGGAGTACGCTTATTACAGCAGAATATAAAATCTGAGCCAATTCACTACATTCAGTTTGTCTTGTAAGGTGAATTGCAAGGCTCAAGGCCGCGTTGTCACATGAATGATGTTGCTCTCTGATGAAAGTTTTTCAAACGTGTTCAGGGTATTTCATTAAAAAGTATACATGGTGGAATTTCGACAGTTTCTCTGTCGTCGTCCATCTGCCAAATTAGGGTTACTTATTTGTTATTGGAAAGCAAATGAAGAAAAGAAAAAAGCAAACAAACAGAAAAGAACAAACTTAAATGAACCAAATTGTATACTTTTACTTATTTGAATTAATAAAACTAAGATGCTATGATAGTAATACCGTGATTGCATCATGCTATCTTAAAAACTGAAGATATTTCTGAAGACGTATACTTGCTAAATACGAAATACGAAAATGATTTCACTAAACTGGATTTATTAAAATTAAGCGGCGGAATTTGTACCGACTGCTTTACAAATAATCTGGCATGGCTTATTTTACATTTGGCAGCTTCTGTTGTATTCATTTTGTGGCGCGCGTGCTTTTTAGCAATAATAATCTTAAAAGTTCGATGAATTAGACATTTTTTAAGGTTTTTCAAGTCCATGTTGGAAAGTGTCGTTTAAAACTAATAAGCAACAAGAGCATTGACAAGGCTTCTGTTGCATTGGAAAGTACAATACATGATTCATCAATTCCTGTTCATTCTTCCTTATAAAAACAATATGTGTGCGAGAAGGTGTCACTGATTCTATTTCATATGAGTATTCTGAGCAATTTGCATATATCGCTCACCCGTGAAATTTTGTACATAATTTTGCAATCTACAAACAATACCAGGGCCAGCCGGCGAGATGGAGATGAATGAGCGAGTAACGTTGAAGAAGAGTTTTAGACAAAGGGGTCCTTTCATTTCGTGGGCAACAGATCACTTTTCAAACTATGTGTGTTTCTTAATTCTACAATACATAACTTTCAAGATCGATATCGACCTTATCCGAGCACCTGCTTTCGCTAATTGGATCGCGTTAAAACAGTATTTTTTTTAACTCCAATCCTCAATTGCTTTTTAGCTGTAAACAAGTGTCTAAAGAGTCTTTTATTTTCTTAACACTTTAAGTGGAGTAGTTTTCGTTTCTTGCATCAGATTGGTTTGCCTTTCATCTATTATGCAGAGAGCAATGAAGTCTCGTTTCCTGCTTAAGTACTTCTTAAGTAATTCTTAAAGATAATATAAATAATTGAGTACCTATCAAATTTGTATAGCACCTATAATTCGCCTTCATTGTCCATATCAGTTCTCTGTAAGTATTGTAAGTATTAACATTTATATTTTAACTCGCACACGCACGGAAGATGTCGTTATTGGAAGGTTTGAGGATGGAGGAAACAACAATTAAGTATCAAAGAAATAAATGCTCAAGAGGAAAATAGTTAATTGCAACAGAATTTATTGTTGTGGAAAAATGTAAACGCTGTCATGACAGTTGCAAATTTCTATGGGTTACGTTATTCAAAGTAGTGAGTTTACATAAGAGTTCTTTTTCTGATTGAGAACAACCCCTCAAACTCAGCAAAAACACCCTGCCAAACCTGCCATACCGCATGCATCCTCCAAGAGACAAAAGAGATTAGAATGACGCGAAGAATGAACGCGATCGTAACGGAAGTGAACATCATAACTTTACGCAGTTATCCTTTCTAAAGAGATTATTTACACGGAGTGTATATTTACATGTACACATTGTTTTTCACAATATTTGTTTGTTTACATTGGCCCTTAAAAGCCCCAGTGGGGAGTTGTCAATAAAGTAATTATTATTACTATTATTATTACTATTACACCAGAGCTTGATGTGAATTCTTTTATTTGTTAGAATAATATGAAAAATTATTATTATTATTATTATTATTATTATTATTATTATTATTATTATTATTATTATTATTATTATTACTAGTAGCAGTAGTAGTAGTATACTTACAATACAAACATTTTGCATAGTATTACTTTTTTCCTTTTTAAAAGCCTTTGAAAACAAAGTTTTTGGAATATATTTATATATTCATACAGATTATAATTGTGAATATCATTCTTAGCATTTTAGTAGATCATATGTTGTAAATTTAACATTGTTTAAGAATTTGTTAATAAAATTGTCTATTATTTAAAAATTATTATTATTATTATTATTATCATTATTATTATTATTATCATTATTATTATTATTATTATTATTATTATTATTATTATTATTATTATTATTATTATTATTATTATTATTATTATTATTATTATTATTATTATTGTCATTTATGTGTAATGATTTTTCAGCTGACTTAAGATGCAAGACAATACCACTTCCCTCCCTCCGACTTCCAATAGCCTGGATCCTGCTCTTCACGTGTCATTCTGGGTGATTGCTGTGGCCTCATTCACATTCAACTTGTTATTCTGTATCGTGCTTCTGAGGAAACCGTCAATGTTAAAGAAACCCCATAATATTCTGCTGTTTAGTTTAGGTGTGGTGGATATGCTGACTGGTGAGTTGATATAACTTATCATTTGCTTTGTGCCTCCATTCTCTCTGTCATCACATATAAGTTTTGCCTGTGTGCTGTTGTCTCTTAGCTTATTTCAACGGCACGAAAAGTTGGCTTTGACCCATACCTCTAGCCTAGGTCAAAGGTGGTAAATCGATGGTGAAGGCGTCTTTGCCAAACCTTCCTCACGCGGAAAAGGGAGAAAATATCATATGTGACATAAATGTCATATAAGTACTTTATTCTACCTGTTTAACCTCTAGAGGACCAGCTATGGCTACGGTCGTATAAAATTTCATTACAAGGTTTCCATGGATAATTTCGCTATTCTCTAAATGATTATCAACCAGGAAGGCATGACTTTCTTTTCGGTCCAAGCGGGATGATTCAATAAGTTGACTTGAAAGTACCAATGCCAAGGCAAAAATTCTACCAGCGGGTTAGAAAGCCACTAAGTTACTTTCTAGGATAACAAAACATTACCGTTTTATGTTCTTCATTTCACAAAAAGAAAACAAAAGAATAAAGTTAAGCCTCTCTTTACGACCTTTACAGCCCTCTATATAACTAACAGATCACTTGGTACCAAACAAACTAGAAATCACATCGTCTTCCGCCATAATACAGAACATTCTGTAACACGGACACTTAGCACCGCTCCTTTAATTAGTGTCTATTCATTAAGTGATTCAAAGACACGTCTAACTCGTACTTCAAGTGACTAGCTCCCAGTAACTACCATCAATTAAACCAGTTAGTGTGTCAATGCCATTTCCTTTTTGTTTTCTCTTCCAGGAGTCTTCCTCGTAGCCACTCCCGGATACGTCATTCCTAAGTCTGCCTATCCAGTCCCTCTCGGATTAGGTGGCGAGATTTTTTGCCGGCTGTTCGCGAACAGATATCTTTTGTTTGCAATGGGAAAAGTTTCCATCCTTCTCGTGGCCTGCCTTGCTATCGAGCGATGGTACTGCGTGCTTAGACCAATTCAGTACAAGAATCAGTTTAGCAGAAAACGTATCATCATTTACGTTTTCATTATGTTTATTGTGACGTGCATTCTTTCCATGAATAAGTTGATTGAAACTAAACTCGCAGGCAAGAAATGCGTTTCCGAAAAAGCTCCGTACGGCAGGTACGGTACACGAGCTTTTGTTGTCGCATACAGTTTTGCGGCATTTTACATTCCCTGTTTGCTAACATGGCTCACGTTTGGCCATATCTCAATGAAACTCCCATCATCCCCCGGGGAAAGCACTGAAAATATGAACAAACGAAGACGACAGAGATTGCTATTGCGCACGTGCGCCTTAACAGCAGCGGCATTGACGATTTGTGTTTTTCCCTCGCAGACTATTTACATCCTCAGTTCCTTCGGTATCACAAAAATCGGCAGCCCATTGCATAAAGGATTTAATGTCCTCGTGTTTATTAATTCCTGTATGAATCCGTTGATTTATTGTTTTACTAACAAAGAGTACAGGAAGGAGTTTAAAAAGCTGTTGGGATGCAACAGAGGTAATGAAATATCTCCCGAAACTGAACTGGATTCAACCCACACACAAACAACAGCCGGTGCGCGTTATACAATCGAAGTCACATGATAAACTCGACAAAATGAAACAAGAAAACGGTCTTGGTTGTTATTGTGTAGAGGACGCTGTTTCCAACGATGCAATGTTTTGTTATATAGGAACAAAAAACTGATTTTGACCGTCCTGGTTAAATATATCCAAAGCAAACTAGATTAAGGGATATATGTAAAATAATTGCATTTTTATATTAAGACGTGTAAGATTTTCAAAAACTACTGGTGGACTAATTGTGATTAATAGTGTACATCATTACGTTGTCTGTTTGACTTTTTTAGCTCGATCTCTAAAGATTCAGCGGAACCCACCTTACGGCTAAACCGGCAGTCATCTCATTGTTGTCTTAATGATACATGAACCCCGTTTATTGGACCAGATTTTTGTGGTCCGTTGGTGACCGGATTAAAGGATTTCCATTACTTTTATACACCAGTAATAGGTATTGTGAACATGTAAATAGAACATTTAATTTAGAGGTTTTATTCATAATTTCGTAATGAGCTTTTTCTCCGTTAATCCAGAGGGCAATTAATTTTGACTGTATTTGTCAACCTCGTTCCCAGGGCCTTTACGAGGTTGTGTATTTGTATGACTCGACGAAATATAAAGAGACAATGAGTGCAGGAGCGGATCCAGAAAATTCAGAAAGAGTGGGCTAGGGTCATTGTTTCTATTGTTTGTTCCTTTGTTTGCTCAGCCAATCATTTTAAGCCTTCCGATAGGTGCGTAATGTCCGTAAGAGAAACAGACCCACTAAGAGTTTTTGGCGCCAAATTCACGATCTCAGTTACAAATTTACATTAAAAATAATTCCCACAAGGCATGCTTACGCTGATAATTATTCATCACAAGTTCAGTTTGGCATGATCACCATCGTGGGCTCGTTCTCCGTTTTTTATCTGCGAAGAAAGATGTTTTTCTCAAGCTAAAATGGTAATGCAGACGACTGACATGTTGCTATATAGAAGCGCAGATTTGCTCCGTGGCCAGGTATGGACAACTGCACCGAAATATCAACGATAGATTCAACAGAAAATCCCTCAAATGTAATAACTGGCCTCATCTACAGCACAAAAACAAAACGAACGCCATTAGTCGCGTGACTGGGGGAAATCACTGATATTTTCTTTCATAGATGGATATCACCAAAATCAGTTCATGTCATCAATCAGTCGCGTGACCGTGAGAAATTACAATCTGTTATTTTTGATGATGCCAATAGCCACGGAAACTTTTTTACTACTTTTGGCTGTTTTTAACATATTGCAACCAAGCTGTCAAAAACTTCGCTTGTAACGTGGAAAATAAGCTTCCTCTTACCTCCAGGTCCTTTTTCATTTCTTTTGAGCATGTACAGAAAACAAGCGTTTCAGCAAGGAAAAGATAGACAAGGTCAAAGTTTTCAATTTATATTTATAAGCGGGGACATTTCTTTTGTTTTTTTTGCTGGTCTCTCAGTAGCCTGCATTTTTTGCGTTGGAAAAGTTCCAGCGCAATAAATAATAATAATAATAATAATAATAATAATAAACATTTATACAGCGCACACATCCACTATTTGCTCGATCGAGGCGCTTTACAACATTATCCCTAAGCCGTAGCACACTCAAGAAATATAAAGTTACTCTCAATAAATATAAACTAAAACTATGATAAAGAGTTACTCTTAATAAATTTAGTAAAAAGGAAGATCTTAAGCTTTTTTAAAACTGTGCTGGATTTTCGTATTTCCAAAGGAACATGTTCCAAATCTTCGGAGCGCATACAGAGAAAGCTCCATCACCATACGTTTTAAATGTCAATGGAAAGCGAGCATTCGTAACAAAAAGTGTCAGTGATACTTATTCAGGTGATTACCTTATTATTAATTTAATTATTGTTAATTTAAGTCTGGTTTATTTTTATATGTGTTAATCTGCCTTATGCATGACAATGTCATGTGCCCAAATTTACCTCCAATTATTTTTCACACGAATTCCTTTCTACATTAGTGCCAGTCTGACGTAAATATGCATAAGGGCTTTTCCCGCGAAAATTTCCAAGCACGCCTTGGTGGTATGCTCTGGAACCAATTATCGAATGAATCAAAAACAAACCGAATCACCCCCGTCTTTTAAGAAGTACATTAGAATGTAGTTGGGTCATGCCAAGCGGCTTTTTTATCTGTCTGTACTATCAGACAGATAAAAAAGTGGAAGTAGCTCAGTAATGTATTATTAGCAGGTTTTGTATATATAAACGCCCTCCTTGGAAACCAGCCGAGTGTTGTTGGGGCGCGTTAGCGTGTTTCTCTTTTGATATGAATTTTAAATAAAGTATTACCTTACCTTACCGTACCATTCATGACACCCGCCTAGGAAACAATTGCTGCCTTTCTTTCCGTGCACTTTATTGCAATCTTTCACAAAACTAAAACTTTTACAATATTTCTGTTTCATGGTGGTTCTCAACCTGACATTTGGCCGGGGTAGATTTCGGTCATCACTAATCTTTCTCGAAGGAACATAAGACCTTACTGTCTGTTCTCTCTTTCAAAATTGCCAGTTCCACTTCCTGACGAGTTCCATTAAGAGACAAATAAAGGCCATTGACCTTCTGAAATAACTTCTCTGATAAATTTGGCCTCTTGTTATGTTACAAAGCAAAGTTCCCTCGAAATGGGTAGATTACGTTTCATGGCCCTTGTAGCTTAAACGCATTTTCGCGAACAGTGTGTCATGCAATTTACAGATTAGTCTTATGCTCTCTTTTGTTAAGAATTTTTACCTTTGGTTTTGAAATAACTCTGTTCCTATTGTCGCCAGAAACTGTGTTTCTTTTTGTTAATCGTGATAACTTCCCTCGGTTTGAACTTTTTAACCCCTCTTTCGCGTTAATTTCCTATAATGGCAAGTAATGTTTTCTTAAATTCGCGTTAATTAAACCTTGAGCGTTCATTTCAAATACCTAAATCAACACGAGTGGTATCTAAGATAATGTAATTAGTGTGCTGTTTTTTGTTGACGGACTGTACCATTTTGGCAGAGTTTGAAAGCATAGCCCTTGACCGCAAGGAACAGACTGGAACAAACTCAACTTGATATGAAGCCAAAACAATGCGCACGCACAATCAATCACTCAATCAAACGGAAAAGGAAAATGTCTACATTGGATGCCTTACATTACAATATGATTTTATTTAACAAAATAAGTTTAACTAACATGATCTTTTTCATGTAAATCAAACTCATTTTCACTGTGCGACAGGGCACAGGCTACAGGACTCTGCAGCATACATATCTTTCCCCCTGCGCTCGTTCTGAAAATGAAGCGAAAGGCAACTCGGAAATGCCGACCACGTGTTGATATCGCCTCTTGGTTACAAAGTTACCAATAGGGCTAAGGAATGTTAATAGCAGTCTCAAGCCATGATTTGCCGCACATTTTGAAAAAATGAGCCTATTTTTTTTTATAAAATCGTCATTTGTAATCCGTCTCTATCTTGTTAAACCGTTTAACCATCCTTGCTACACTTTGGTTTAGCATCATCTTTTTGGAGTTTCCCAGCAGCACCCAACGAACGAACTGCGGCGGAATGCATTCTGTTACCCAAATGAATGAAAATATATGATATTGAACATTTACAGGTGTTCTTGAGTGTTGCTGGGAAAAATTTATCTGTTCCTTTCTCCCTAGCACATACATCTTATTCCAAAATGGCCGCTGATACATGCAGACACAAGTTGACCCTTGTTGCCTCGTTCGAGATAAAATATTCTTTTGATTTTTGAACTTAAAAACGATGCAAGAAGGGCTAATTTGAATACCAACGAAAGAATATTAAGATGGTAGCCATTTTGGAATAAGGAGTATGATCCAGAATTTTGTCCCAGCCAGCAATTAGAACAAACAATAAACGCGCCGAAATGATACTGAAAAACGTTGAAATCCGCTCTTCTCAACGAGACTCGAGACCTCGTCGAACAGTTTCGTCAGTCCCAGTTCCTGGCTTCAATCGGTCAGGGCTATAACAGTATTTTTTTCAGTGACAACGCCAATGGGAAAACATTTATTGAAACATTTTGCCAGCCAGCAACATTTGCGCTGGGGAACAGATATAGTGAGGAACAGACTCGTTTGGTGCCCCTGTTTTTCTTCCTTAGTAAATCATTATGTTAAGGTTTCTTCCATTTTGAAGGTAATTTGGTTTGTCGCTAAACATGACTCGAAATATCGGGACGGAGCCCCTTTGAAAACGAGCATAATCAATCAAACAAAAAACATCTCTAGAATGCACTATCTCTAAGTGTCCTCATTGTAACAAAACCGCGCGGGACAGACATGTGATAGGCCAGACTCCGTGATTAAAATAGTGGGGTTCGCTTTGCTGATTAATGTCTGTCATCTCTTCTTGGCAAACGTAGAAAGTCATGTTCTGGAATATCGAAGAACAAAAACTGATCGTAATCTTGTCGTTCATTACTGTCAAATGAGGCCCTGTGAAAAAAAGAAGAGCGTTCCCCCGAGGACTCTGGCGTGCTTTTATTTCAGGCATCTATAACAAAAACATTGTAAATAACAGCCAAAAAATCGCAAACTTTTAAGTGCTAATGCTAGTCAACGGGTTGGTATGCTACCTGAGAATCACTGAGGTAATTAGCTCATTCTACCGCTTGTCTAGAGCTTTTGACAACATCAGCCATTCAGGTTTGCTAGAAAAACTGTCTCGTTATTGCGTACAGGACAATTAAATGAACTGGTTTATGGATTATTTGCTCCTCTGCAAGCAGATCGTCATTACATTTGAGGCCAGTTATTACACTCGTGGCATCAACGTCTTCCCTTCTAAACGTATGCAACTGTTTGGCCAGACTGAATCCAGATACCTGTATGATGATTTTTAAATATGTATGTAAATATACACAAATGAACCTATGGCACAAGTCACCATGCTTTAATCTTTAACAAGTTACTCCTAAAACAGTGTATACCGAGGCCGATTCGCTCCGACGAACGGCTAACGCTCGAAACGTCAGCTCTTGAATCTCTTTATGGTGGCCAATTCACATTATCAACCCAGTTGATAAAACCAAATTATATCGTTCTCCGACAACTCTGGTAATCGAACTACATTTCTTGGAAGTGTTCACATATTATTTGCAGAAAGTTATCTGGGCCACTGAAAAGGAAGGGGAAAAAATCTAATGATAAAGCAGCTTATTGAAATATTGTGTGAAAGATGCCAAAAGCATATTTGACAATTCATTCAACACAATTGATCACTTGTCTTATCAAGCTTTTCTGAAGCTGGGATCTCTTCTATACCATTGCCACTGTTGTTGTGAATGTCTCGAGAAGAAATATCAGTCATTGAATTGACGAAGGGCTAACGCTCGAAACTTCAGCTCTTGAATCTCTTTACGGTGGCCGATTCACATTATCTAAAATATACATAAAAAAACTATTCTAGGAGAATTATATTACCTTGCCATTCGAATTCTGTGTCAAGTTGAAGCCTCAAATTGCATTTTGATTATGTAGCCTTATGTGTCTTATGTTAATGTAGCCAAACGCGCGAATGCCATTTTCGGTGGTGTGCTTGTTCATGTTGCACAATGTTATGCCTAGGCCTTCATGATGGAATCATGGAAACACTTTAATACTTGGACCGCTAGTCCTACGAATTTTAGAACAAACACTGATCCGCGGTACATTCGGATAACAGTTAATCAGCCGCATGCGAGAGCAAACGATTAAAAGTATCTTTCGAAACTAATAGCGGTAAAAGTAAAAACAATTTGTGACTCATTTCTAACTGAGTTTTTCAGATTTCGTGACGCTTTTTCTGTAAACATATATTCCCGGAGAAACATTAGCGTACGGGGAATTTTTTGCCAAGAGGGGGGGGGGGGGGGGATGAGTGAACCATTTGCTCAATTCTCCCTTGTTAATGTTGCCTTGCCCAAATTTCTCTGGCTGCCCAAAAAACTCTGACTTGCCCAAAATTTGGCCGGGGAAGGGCTGCAGCCCTCCCACCCTCTCCCCCGGCCCGTACGCCGCGCCTATGGGGAGAAATTTCGCAAAAAGGGTAAATATCAGCAATTACTAAGTCAGACATAACAAATTCCGCGGATGTAAGCCAAAACAAACATATTTCAAGTTCCACCAGTTATAACTTTGGAGTGGCTTACACTGTTTCCTTAATAAAAATAAACAATTCGAGACTATTTTAACGAGTTTTTAGCCGATTTCGCGACAATTTGTCGATTAATTTTTACTCCGGGAGAATATTCTGCTTTAAAATTGGATTCAATTACCGCAATAAGAGAAAAATCCCGGGAATCACTGACATGGCGCAAATGTAAACTAAAGCCAAAGTGTTTTCCACTAGATGAACATTAGAGTGGCTTACACTGCTTCCTTAGAATTTCAACTGCAGTTGAAATGAATGCACCTTGCGGGGCAACAAAGGGGCGTACAAACTGGTGAAAGTCTTTACATTTAAATGTAATTTCAAAGCAACCTTTGACAGTCTGCATTCTTTAAAACGAATTTGAAACATTTGGGTTTCAAATTGACCCATCTGGAATTCGTTAACAGGTAATATTTCAACTTTGGTCCTTCGCAGAAAATGTTTTACGTACCGTCAAAACTAAAATAGTTATTGGATTTTTGCATCCACGTGCAAACATAAACAAAACAGGTGCAGTGATATTCTAATTCTACCTTGTTTAGGAGACAGAAAAGTAATCATTATGCAATCTGATAGTGAATATTTTGTACTGTTGACATGTTGGGAGATTAAAGAAAATATCCTCAAAATTTCCAATTGCCCTGTTCTTTCAGTCCTTTTGTTAGCTCAATCTTAACTTTTGCTTAGTTCTCAATCGTAACCTTCTCGACGAGGATCCTTTTATCTTAATCCTCTATCTATATATATACGGTATTTGCATTTGGTAAATAGATTATAAGTAATATGCAAAACAATATTAACCATTAGGATTATTTTGGCTCTCAGACGGGAGCTTTGGCAGTGTTTATTATTTTAACCACCTCATCAGTTTCGTCCTACTTTTTAGCTGATCATCTGAAACTCTTCGATACTGCAATGATGGTCGCTACTATTTATATTGTTTTTGCAGTGATGTCTGCGCTCATTTTTTCAACAAGTATGGTATTGAATAGTCTTGTCTGCCTGGTGTTTTACAAGAACAAACAGTTTCGAGACCCGCCGAATGTTTTCGTTATTAGCGTTGCTTTCAGTGATTTGTTTTTTTCAACGATCGCCATTCCATTACATATAGCTACCAACGCTTACGGGAAATGGATTTTCGGAGAAGCCGGTTGCAAGGCCTCTGCATTTATAACGTTTCTGGCAGGATTGACGTCTTTAATGCACTTAGCTGCCGCGTCCTACGAGAGATACATTTCGCTGGTTTTCCCTCTCACAAGTCGCGAAACCTTCTCTTTTCAAAGGACGGTTCGCATTTCCGTGGCAATGTGGTTGTATGCTTTGTTCTGGAGTGTGTTGCCATTGTGTGGCTGGTCTGGTTTTGAACTGGAAGGAGTCGGCACAAGCTGCTCGGTGAGGTGGAGGTCACGTAACAAGTTGGACGTGTCATACAACATTTGCCTCATATTCGCTTGTTTTGTGTTCCCAGTTAGTTTAATAAGTTTTTCATACTTTAAATGCTGTAAGGAAATCATGAGCGGGACAAGGAGAGCGAAGCACGTTTGGGGAAAGTCGTCTAGGTTTACGAGAAAAGCCTTTGAAATGGAGCGTAAGATGGTATTACTGTTTGGAGTCATGACTGTGGCATTTCTCTTGGCCTGGACACCATACGCTATTGTGTCACTAATTTCAATGATCGCCGGACCTGACTTCATCAGTGACGTCACAGCATCTATCCCAGCGTACATTGCCAAATCATCAGCTTGTTACAATCCAATTATTTACGTGTTTTTATACAAGAGATTGCGGCGACAGATTTTTCTCTTGGTACGAGGAAAATCAAGTAGAACTCGCAGACAGTCAAACGAAACCGAGGGATGTGGAACTTCAGTATAAAATAGAACAAGCTAACAACACTGCACTAAAATTTCTGCTGTGACATGGATTATGGTAAAAACATTATCTAGATGAAGTTAAAACCGATGTAGAATTGTAACTTAAATTATCGCCTCGAGCTTCCCAGCTTTAAAACGAGTGGAAGCAATAAAGCGCACGCATTCTGTTACAAAGTATGAAACAATTGCATGAGGGATCATTTCTGAAAATCACGACACAAAACAAACTTAGGGTTTTAATAGCGACAATCTAAATCTAAATCTAAACATGTAAATCTAAATCCTCTAAGAATGTCACGCCGACTCTAAAATAATGATAAAATAAAACTATACTAAGAATATACAAAATAATAGTAAAAACTAAAACTGCTATTAAAAACTACTAATAAAAGTTAAGCTATTTGAGTTGGCTTTTAAAAGTGCAGAGGGAATGGCTGGAAACAGTTTCTTCTGGAAGTTTGTTCCATTCCTGGGGAAGAAAGATAATCTAAAAATATCTTTGTCCTTTCGGTACAATAAATTTAAAGTCATGGCTTCCCCGAGTTCTCCTTTCTCTGCTTGTTATCAAATAGTCTCCCGAGTTCCCATCTAGGAGGCCATGGCACATCTTGAATATATTGGAGAGCCTTGCGTGTCTTATTGTTTCAAGTGTGCCCACTGTAGATCTTGCAGCATTCCCGTCACAGCCGTTGTTCGAATGTAATTTCCAGTGGCAAAGCGGGCTGCTATTTTTATTATTATTATTATTATTATTATTATTATTATTATTATTATTATTATTATTATTTATTTTTGCACTCACCACATCTACATTACAACATTTAAACTATTTACAGCTCCATACGCTACTTGTTGCAATTACAGAATTACAAAAAAGGCGACCATGTATGTTGAAACTTGTGAACTTTTTTGTGCAAGTGCGATTTCCTTGAGTATTATTAATTTCTCTTGTACTCGCAGAAGAAACCTTTGGAAGCATAATTCAACTTCATGACCATTCGTACAAAAAAATGTGGTATTTCGCTAATATAATTAGATAGTTCAATGCCTGCCGATGTTCTGTGTTTTCAAAAAAGGCGTAAAGTATTTTACCTTGATTTAACAGAAGGCTTTCACAAGTTTTTTCATACCACCAAAGCTGAAAGGTTTGCCAGAAGGAAGCTGTTTTGATACAAGTAACTAACAAGTGGATTAAGGTTTGTTGCTCGTTGTGGAAAAGGGGACACGCCTCACTATCTGAAAAACCGTCGCGATGTAGACTTATTTGGGTAGGAAGTATGATGTGTATAATTTTATATTGAAATATAATGACTTTAACTTTTTTTGTAATCTTGAAAGGTAATTCATAGACTTTGACATTGTTTTCAGTAAAACCATGACGCAAGATCCGATTTTGCGAAGTTGGCGGCACGAAAGAACTGCTTTCTGCTGTACCCTTCCTTGAGCGGTTTTATCTTTCTCGTAGTGTGGGTCCCATGCGTTACAGGCATATTGCAGTCTCACAAGTGACGTGTACACGGTTTCTTTCACTGCCTTTGTACAGTTCCACAAGTTTCGCTTGATTAGATCACTATACCCCCAGATAAGGGTGAGATTCCACTTCCTCTAGGATTTCTCCACAGAATACGTATTCTCGCTTTGGTGGATCTCTCCTGGTATATAATTAGTTTATAACCTGTATTTATACTGCAAGAGGTTCCCATTTTTTGGCGGCCTTGCCCTTTGTTTCCAGTGCGTATTGTGATTTCACAAAAAAATAAGAAATTGCTGATATTCGTTAGAGATTCCTTTAAATTACAAATCCAGTGTGAGGCGAGGTGCCACAATAGTTGCAGAACGTTATACACATAGCACTACCTTCCTCTACGGTGGAGGAAAACTGGGGACGACCGGGTATCCAAGGGGCACTTTAAAATTTGACATTTTGGAAGACCGCTGATTGAAATACCCGGTCACGAATGATTAATTCGGTCAAATGAGAGACAGCTGAATATCAGCTAGAGGGACAGTCAATGAATTAATATTGCACGACAAGAACGCACTTGCGAAAGACCTGCTAAAGCGTGACTTTCACAGCTAGACACCGGCTGTAGAGTAATCCGTTATTGCAAGTAGCATACAAGACCGGTAGTCATGCAAGCATCCATTTGTTACTAACTTGAACCTTATAACATTATTCATCTTGTTGTTTCACCACCTTATACAACGAACATCATACCACTCAAAACTTAAAAATCAAAAAGCTAAGAATGAACTATGCCTCTATAAAAACCTATTCCGGTTTTGGTGTCTACTTAATTTGACGTTTGCTTTTCTGGCGAACGGCAAAAATTCTATTTCTGACGTCTGCAGTTACGCGTTTGTACGCAAAAGTGAGCGAGTTTGTGTTTGTCGTGAATGCACGATTTTTACAAACTTCTAGAGAGAATTATCTACAATTAATCGTTTACTTGATTATTTGACTAATTTGCATATTCTCGGTGATAACCAGTTCGGTTTTAGGAAAAATCACTCAACCGCGCTTGCTTTGATTGACTTGCATGAAAAAATTTCGTCTGCCTTGGATAATGGTGAATTAGTGGTCGGCGTCTTTATAGATCTCTCGAAAACTTCTGACACAGTTAATCACTCTATCTTGTTTAATAAACGTGAGCACTACGGCATTCGTGGCTTGGCCCTGAAATGGACAAAGAGGTGTTTTTCAAATAGACTTCAATTTGTAGAATACAACGGTCATGTTTCTTCAGTTCCTCAAGGCTCTATTTTAGGACCTTTAGTTTTTTCTGCTTTACATCATTGATATAAATAATTTATCTTATTCGATCTAAATTGACCTTAATTGATCTAAATTTATGGTTTTTAGACCATCGGGTAAAAGGAACAGTTTTCTTGATGAAATTTAAATTGGAAGTTCGAACTCTCTCTGTACGTGTGACCAACAAAGTCTCAAAGTCTGTTGGGGTAATTCGTAAATCTAGTTTCTACCTGTCGACAAAATCTTTACGAACATTATATTTTTCACTAGTCTATCCAGCCGTTTTTATTGCAACTTAGTTTGGGTTTTACTTACAAATCTAACCTTGTTTGTCTTATAATTCTACAGAAACAAGTGGTGAGAGCTATAGGTAAAACCCATTTCTATGCAGATACTGATACAATCTTTAAAAACCTTGGTATTTTAAAATTTCATGACATACACCTGTTACAACTAGGTTTATTTGAATACTCCTACTAAAACCATACTCTTTATTTGATTGCAAATTCATTCGTATCATACAAGGAACTCTCATACTTTTCGTTTTCCTTTCTGTCTGACTAACATCAAGCAATTTTCCGTTTTTTTATCAAGGACTTAAATTTTACAACTTCTTAGATACCGAGATCGTAAACTCGTTCTCTTCTGTTTCCTTTTAAAAAGCACTTAAGGCGTTTATTTGTAATAATTATTAGTATTCTTATATAAATGTTATTTTGCAGCTTTCCTTTTCATACGGTAACTTTCCATTTGATATTGTAATTGTATCCGTCATCGTGTTTCTTCTTTTAGGCCTCCTTGCCATTATTACCAGTTCGCGTTTGCCGTTTGCCAAATAACGTCGGTTGGCACTTTATAACATCGACCTACCGGAGGTTTTCTTGTGCGAGATTTCTTAAATTTTCATACATGAGGTATGAATCACACTTACCTGCTATTTTTTTAAGGTAAAAAAAATCTAACCTCAAGATCCCGGGACGATGGATTACCAAGCGGTAATCATCCCCACTACACCACTGACACCAGCTGCCAAAATTCCAATTTTTTTGGCTAGAAATCCCTAATAACCCTAATATAAAAGCTAACCGCAAGCAACCTAAATTAAAGCTAATTTAGGCTATCCGCAGTGTTATGTAAGCTAACCAAAGTGCTTAGTAGGCTAACCAGAGGCTGTGTAGGCTAACCGAAGTGCTTAGTCATTCTTGTCCCTATAGCCTTTTCGTTTCTCTTAGCCGGCGGGGCCTTGGCACGAAAAACGAAGGGCTCTGGAGACTTACGATTTTCAAGTCCGAGATTCTAGGACTTCCGGACTTCATGTATATGGCATTGATGTTTCTACATGTTGTGTATTGTAATGTGGCGGCCGGCGAACATTTTGGCTTCCGTTTAAGATTTCTTTGTTGTCAACAGCCAATAAAAAATCTTGAATTTTTTTTGAAAATCGTATGTCCCCAGAGCCCGTCGTTTTTCGTGCCAAGGCCCTGTCAGCTAAGAAAAACGAAAAGGGCTATGGGGACGAGAATGGTGCTTAGAAGGCTAACCGGAGTGCTACCAGGCCCCTGACCCAGGCTAACCGAGGGCTAATAATTATGTCTTTTCTATGTGGTATGATTCATCACCAGGTGTCCACCTCCGGTAGCTCGACGTTATATTGTTGTAACCGGCCGTTGTAACCAAGTAAGTGGCCCTGGCTAAAACTAGAACAATATATACCTCTTGCTAACCGAGTTTGAGAGCCGTAATTTACAGTTCGGTCCGCGTTTTTTCCGTTAGATTTATGGTCCAAGCACGAAGCGCGCGGGCCATAAATCGAAAAGAAGACAAGAATCCGTAATTTACAGTACGGACCAAGAAAACGAAGTTAGTAAGATATTTATTATATAGAGGATATTACATGGTCGCGCGGAGATACGAAATTTCTCTTCGAGTGTTGGAAGATATTTCACGAGTGAGCGCAGCGAACTAGTGAAATATGTTTCAACACGAGAAGAGAAATTTCGTATCTCCAAGCGGCCATGTAATATTCTATTTATGATATAAATAATAAAGGAGTTCCAATTGTTCCAAACCTTTTCACTTTTGCTGTGAAAGGCGCGATTTATTACTTAGCTCTTATTAACCGAGCGGGAGGTCTGTATGGGAGAATCTTGACCAAGGTCGTGAGTACAGACCGAACGCAGTGAGGTCTGTACTGACGACCGAGCTAAAGATTCTTCCATATAGACCGACTAAGCTCGTTAATAAGATGTTTATTATATGGCCAAACGGAAACTTAAATTTGCTTAACGACACTGCTTCGTTCTCACTGACATTTTGTTATTCTTGACTGATCTGTTCTAATGCTAAATATCTTTGTGCATAAATAATAGAAACAAACGGGCGTGCATGATATTGCCTGATTCATAAACTTTAACCGCCGACCGGTTAGCTTAGTTGGTAGAGCGTCGGACTACCTTGCGGGAGGTCCAACACTCGATCAGGGTCTTAAAATAACTGACAAGAACGTGCTTCCTTTGCAATGAAATGGTTAGGTTTTCTAGTCTTCTCGGATAAGGACGATAAAACCGCAGTCCCAGTCTCCGGTGTCACGTTCAGCAGGGTACGTTAAAGAACCCACACACTCATCGTAAAGCGTAGGGCACGGACTGGTGTCAGTGGTGTAGTGGGGATGATTACCGCTTG
>OX393562.1:21419468-21431131 GCA_947652115.1 Blastomussa wellsi | reverse complement strand
CGGACTGGTGTCAGTGGTGTAGTGGGGATGATTACCGCTTGGTAATCCATAGTCCCGGGATCTTGAGGTTAGATTTTTTTACCTTAAAAAAATAGCAGGTAAGTGTGATTCATACCTCATGTATGAAAATTTAAGAAATCTCGCACAAGAAAACCTCCGGCAGGTCGATGTTATAAAGTGCCAACCGACGTTATTTGGCAAACGGCAAACGCGAGCTGGTAATAATGGCAAGGAGGCCAAAAAGAAGAAACACGATGACGGATACAATTACAATATCAAATGGGAAGTTACCGTATGAAAAGGAAAGCTGCAAAATAACATTTATATAAGAATACTAATAATTATTACAAATAAACGCCTTAAGTGCTTTTTAAAAGGAAACAGAAGAGAACGAGTTTACGATCTCGGTATCTAAGAAGTTGTAAAATTTAGGTCCTTGATAAAAAACGGAAAATTGCTTGATGTTAGTCAGACAGAAAGGAAAACGAAAAGGCAAAAGGTAAGGGCGAATATTTTACTTCGAAGAGCGGGGAGTGGTTGCCCAATTCTCCCGAGCCAGGGGCTCATGTATAAAGCTTTCGAAGGTGTACAAAGGCCTCACCACAACACCGGGAACTCCGTGCCCTACGCTTTACGATGAGTGTGTGGGTTCTATAACGTACCCTGCTGAACGTGATACCGGAGACGGGGACTGGCTCGGGAGAATTGGACAACCACTCCCCGCTCTTCGAAGTAAAATATTCGCCCTCACCTTTTGCTTTTATCTTAATTACTGTCACAGAGGTTTTGCTGTTTTCAGCTTCATTCGTTGCTGAATCATTACCTGGTACCTTTACTCGTGTTCAAAATGCTCCGGATGGACTAACAGGAAGACATCAAACGAATTGTGGCTGAGAGAGCAAACCATAATGAATTTCTGGCGATATTTTCAAGGAATGGCTCTAGAACTCTAGAAATCCGACTATGCCATTTCCATTCTTGCCATCTCAAGTGATAGGCGGCAATAAACGGTTTCAGTGTAGTGATATAGTCCAAGGTAACAAAAGTACACCATTATTTCTGGGTTTCCATTGATGCAAGAACAGATTTTAGCATTTTAAAATGACACCAAAATACCGTGAGGGATACTAAGTGATTTCTCTAATTCTTTGCTTATATGTTTCATTCTTATCATGGTGCATAAAATTATCATTTATGGTTGAAAAACATTTGACAGTTATCAACACGGCTGTGTCGATGAGAATCGTAACAGGTTTACTTAACAATTAAACTAGTGTACAAGAATCCGTGGCACTTGCCGCCATTTCTCGCTTGGTTAGATTCAAGATTCAATTTTTATTTACACTATCCAAAGCATTTACACAATATTTATGTTATAAATAATAAAAAGAAGAATGTTAGCTTTAAAAAAGTCTGTTAAAAGTAAATTTTGTGATTTTTGCTGTTACCTTGGACAGCCTGATCCCTGACTCCACGAAAAATACCCTGATCCCGATCCCACGGGTTGTGATCCCAGATCCCATGTTTGTTCCAAATGTTTGGAAAGCAAATACGACTTTATACCACACAAAATAGTGTGTTTAATCTGGCTGTGAAATTGTAGTCTTGATGGCCTCACCCTAAACAGAGGAGGAAAGCTCATATTTTTGTTAAAAGCTTTCAATTCATAGTTGTCGGAAAGAAAATAAAATTCATAGTACAGCACTTCGCTTCCAATATGGAATCCATAGCTTGGTTTTGGTTGGTTTTGTTTTGCATGTGTCGGTTGGTGTGGTTCAATTTCCAAGTTTTAGGTGTCTTAGGCCCCATTTATATGGTACCCGAGACAACCCTCCCCACGAGTTCCCCTGGGCGAGCTAATTAGCTTTTCACTAAAATGTTGAAAAATACCACCAACCCTGATCCTACCCGAGTTGTCTGGGGGGGGGGGGGGGGGGGAGAGACAACCGTCGGGTAGGCGTGTTGTCTCGTCTCGGCAGGTGGGGTAACCCTGGCAGGCTGGACAACTTTTTCGCATATAAACACTTTGGCTCGTCTACCCGAGACAACTCATGGCGTGACGAGTGTCACGTGGTGTCCATATATAATAAATAGAATTTAACCCTGTAAGGCCTCCAGTGATCGAATAAACGAAAGAAATTCAAAAGAAGAAGGATAACTGGCGACTTGAATATTTAAATACTTTAAACAGGATAATCAAACAGGGTCAACTTTTACTCTGCCCACAGGGACAATTTTTTGTCATATAAACGATCAATAAAGTTGCCTCGGGAGAGGGTTGTCTCGGGTACCCGAGTCCATATAACAGGGTTTATAAACGCTCAATAAATTAAAGTTGCCTCGGGGGAGGGTTGTCTCGGGTACCCGAGACCATATAACTGGGCCCTTACTGTTGGAGGGTGCTCACTTTTTAAACTGTATCATCTCATCCGAACGAACTTTTTGAAAGCTAATATTTTAACTGTGTTATGCGTTTCAGCCGAGTCGTTTGTTGATAGTTTGCGAGAGCTGGTACTTTGGGAATCTCCTCGAAACATGGTGCGTCGCATTTGCTGACGCAACCTCTTGTACAGAAACACATAAACAATGGGGTTGTAACAAGCTGATGATTTGGCAATGTATGCTGGGATAGATGCCGTGACGTCACTGATGACATCAGGGCCGGCGATCATTGATATCAGCGACACAACAGCATATGGCGTCCAGGCCACAAGAAATGCCACGGTCATCACCCCAAACAGTAATACCATCTTTCGTTCCATTTCAAAGGCCTTTTTCGTAAATGGCGATTTCTTTCCCCAAGTCTTCTTCGCTCTGTTTGCGCCTTTGCTGATCTCACAACATGATTTGTAGTAAGACGCAACCATGATACTCACAGGCAACACGTAACACGCTAATATCAAACAAATATTGTACGACAAATCGAGTCTGTTTCGTGACTTCCACCTTACCGAGCAGCTTGTGCCGACTCCTTCCAGTTCAAAACCTGACCAGCCACACAATGGTAACACACTCCAGAACAAAGCGTACAACCACATCGCCACCGAAGCGAGAATTGCTCTTCTCCTTGAGAAAGTTCGCTGACTTTTATAAAGGTACACCAACGCAACGTATCTCTCGTACCCAGCAAGAGAAAGGTTCATTAATGAAGTCAGTCCGCTCCAGGTCGCGATGAACGCTGTCGCTCTACAACCGTGATAACCATACATCCATCTTCCATAGACATTGGCCACAACCAGAAGTGGCAGAGAGGCGACGGAGTACAATAGGTCACTGAGTGCCACGCTAGCGATAAAAATATTCGGAGCGTTTAGAAGTTTCTTGTTTCTCACAAACACCAAGCAAACGAGGCTGTTTAACACTACACTTGTTATACAAATGACAGCAGTGATAACGGCGAAAACCACATACACTGTTGCAGGCATGTTTTGTCAGTTATACAAGCCGCTTTAGAACTGTTGGCAGCCGTCTCATTCCCTAAAAAGAAATAAGAAACACGTCAAATAGGATAAATCACATATTGAGACTTGTCGTTTCATACGACCCACGGGAATCTGACAAAAGAGAAATCGTTAAAAATAAGAATAATCATTATCAGTATATGATATACCATTGAAACGACGATTAAAAAAAGAACTTCATTTGTGAAAAAGCGAAAAAAGAAGACTGCCTATTTTTATGGCTTTCCTGAAAGAAAACAAAAATGTCGTGACTTGATAATATTTTGAAGTGACCTGTAATCGTAACATAGCTATAAGGCTTGTGCTGGTTTTCACTGTCTCGCCATCAAAAAATAAATTCAAAACCATGAAATGAAAATAGCTGATAAATTCAGAGTTTGTAAAATATTAATAGATAAACAACATCTCAGGTCTGTGCGGTACACCGTTCTTAAGTTATTTGCCGAAGCATTTCACGCAAATTAAAAGAGCTTAGTATGGAGACGCCATGGCGGCCGGAAATCAAAGAAAACATCTGGCACTCACTTTTGCTATGAAACCGACTGCTTTTGCCTTATGATCTAGTATATATAAACATAAATATCATTCCTAATACTTAAACTGTTTAAGCTGCAAAAATCTTGAGAAAAGTCCGTTACTTCAAGCAACGACAGCTTTGTCACTGACCGGTGTCTGACATTTGCAGACTGCAGACTGCAGACTGCAGACTGCAGACTGCAAATGTCAGACACCGGTCACTGACCATCGTATTGTCACGTACGGCGGAAATTTCGAAAATTCAACATGCTGAATTTCAAACACAACGCATACTATGTAGCTGGAAACAAGTGAAAAGATGCATTTTTCGGATTTCTTTCACGTGGTGACAATAAAAATTTAGCAGGCCCAGCGAAAACACGTGAAAACCAAGAAAAAACAAGATTTTAATCGAACTGAAAACAGCTGAAAAGAAGTTAAAGTGCACCTAACCCAATATTTTTTTCGCTAAAATAAAAGTAATTGTTCTGTAAAGTAAGTCTGCGCAAATATTTTTGGATTTGACCAAAACGCGGATTTTCTATTTGCCTCGCCAATGTTGCACGATCGCGTTTAGCAGAGTCTGGGACGAAACCGGATATAACGTGTACCCAGGAACCAAACATGATAGCGCCTTGGTCAGTTCTCTGTATTTGTTTGGGTAGCCTCACACGCAGACATCCTTTGGGCTTGGTCACGCGTTCCTATTGTATGGGCTGATGCGGGGGATGATGGAACACAAAAGTGGTTGTTTCATATTTTTTTTAGACTAAAACCTCCAAATTTTCTTTCAAAACTATGTCTTCTTGAGGGGCTCATGCGGAGCCTTAATTCACACAGAAAGTGTTTTATCCAATAGAAATTGCGCACTGTACGCTGCTAAGAACCACCGTGGCCTTTTGCGATTGTTTTGGAGTTTTCACGTGCGCTAGAACACCTCTGTCTTGCCTCAGTCCCTTTGTGTATCACCCTTCGAGAGCATCATATTTCCTGTGATGTTGATAAAAAAATACAAGCAATGTTTTCCGTTTAAAACTTCCAAAAATGAACAATTAATACCTTACTTCAACGTTTATAGCTTTTGCGAGTCTTGCGAGGTCGCATAAATTAACTTTGACTTCTGGTGTCGGAACAGAAATCAAATCGTCACACATTCACAGAAAAGGAAGACACTTTTACGCTAATCAAACCATAACATTAAATGCGACGATTTGCTCAAGCGCTACTGCTATTGGTCGACCGCTATGCTGGAAATTATTGAAAGTTGAATGAGGTGCTTGGTGGCATTTTATGAATCGCTGGCTGGCTTTAAGCAGGTAAATTTTTTATCCTTTGGAGGACTTCGGTGCAAATTCTAGAGCTCGTCAATGAATTTCCCTCACAGGCGCTTTGAATGTTTGAGTTCGACAAACTCCACCCAGCCTTTGCGTCTTTTCTTTGTAATTACCAGATCATCGCCAATAAATCGTACGTAATACCTTTCATGGAGTTCCCGGTGTTGTAGTGTGGTCTTTGCCTGTTGTGATGTCAAGGTTGGGAAATGCTCGGAGAAGTTAGCTGATAAAGCTACACTGTAAATCCGAGGGTAAATAAAGTTACTACTACTACTACTACTGCTACTTAATCTGGGATATTGCTGCGTTTCTAGGTATTTTTAGTTCATGTATCGTAGCATATCGAAAGAAATCAGTGGAAGCGAATGATCCTGCCCTCCTGGGTAGACGCCACAATAGGCGTTGGGCCCATTCTCCTTAGAACACGGCGGTGAAACAAAATCGCGGCGTTTCTATTATGGAGACTTCGCCGGGTCACAGAAAATCGAGGTTTCAACCAAATCCAAAAATTTTTTAGCCCGAGTGCTTCAAATACCAAGTACATTTATTTTAGCGAAAAAATTTTGGGGGTTAGGTGCACTACACACCTGCCCTTGAATAAATGACATTTCAAGATAAAAATTATTAGTGATAGCTTCGCTTCCAGCTCACAGTATGTAACAATTTATCTAAGATGCTGATAGATAGCACCATAGCTAAAAGTGGTTTGATACACAGTTCCATTATTATCTAAGCCACTGACTGAAAAAAAAAACGGCGACAGGCATCACTGAATTGAGACCAGACATCACTGCATCGACACAGCGACGTTTAATCATCGGAAAATAAAATAATTACGGACGTGGACTTGCATTGAAAAATGCCCCCTTTATTCCGTACTGACAACTGCATTTATGGAAATTTATGCTAGAAAGTGGTCAAGATTATTCGTGGAAGCACAAAAAGAAAACATAGAACATTGCAGCTAGCGAATCCACTGGGTCAAAACGTTTACTGCATAGCCGCTCGGAGCCACTCGAGATCACACTTTTATATAAATCTCGAAAAATTTTAGTTGGCGAGAAATTTAGTGCGTCAATAAATTTTTATATTGTTCGAGAATTTTCTTCGATTGGCAACTTTTTGCCACTCGATCAGAATCAATTAATGGGCCTAAGTCGCTTTTGATCAGATAAAAAGTGAAAAGAGTTTTGCCTTTCCTGCTTTGGGTATTAAGTGACTTGACTTTTTTGATCAGTCGAAAAGTGAAAACAATTTTAACTGTCGCCTGGCGTTATTAATATGCCTGTCAAACTTCTGCTCTATGCACATCTTATACTCTGTGTGAACTGCTGGACGAAATTCCGACAGCGACATGAAGACTTCAACCTCTCGAAATCGCGACTGAATTCTGTAAGATACAAATTTGGTATTCCTTTTGGTGGCATTTAATCGCATTCATCTGTCAAAATAAGATCCGGTGGCTTAAAAGGCCTTAACATTAGTGACCGCAAGTTGCTTCTCAGCAGAATCTTGATTAAAGGGAGTTCTCACGGAAATGAGGCGCGTTGCTTTTTCTATAGGCACTCGCCAAACACCGGACACTGAGCAAAAATCAAAATCAGCAAATATATATAGCAGCGAATGATCCGGCTATATTTTTAACTCCCGACAGACTGGATTTTTCTTAAAATGTATGACCTTCGCGCGTTTTCTCTTGAGAATAATTTGGGCCGATTTGCCCTGCATGCACAGTTTCCAACCGAGGTCTGGTAACCATGCCACTGTTGGGAAAAACTTAAGGTATAAAGAACTCTGAAAACACTACATAAAACCAAAGCATGAGCGATTCGAGACTTGCCTGGCTTGTGTCGGTTCAGTAGAAATTACATCGTACATGTACAACAAAATTTTCACAGCGAAAGTTAACACATCGTCGGATAAGTAATTCTTCTTACCGTCAATTCGATGAAACATCGAAAGATACTTTCCTTCAATCCGCTACTGTGTAGCCTCCTACGCAAAGCTAAATAGTTTAATTTCTGATTCGAACCGGTGCGACAAAGTCTCTGCCGAAACAATCAGCACCAAGGTCGCGATCAGAAAAGTCGAAACATTTCAAAATGTACTTCACCCCCTGTCGGCGATCAAATCATTACAATGAGGGGCGGTGTGCAACTAGCACTTGACTGCAGCCAGAGACATTAATTTATTAATGACAATCTTTTCGAGTATTTCATTAATGGCAATGAGCCTGGTTATTCGAAGTCTGCTACAGGTTTTTTTTTAGCTTTTTGGGGCATTTTGCAAAAGAAATCTACTTTAATGCAATTTAATTTGGCGAGTTTGAGAGACTCCAGCCAAAATTTTTAGTTCAAACCATTACAAAACCATGATTAAAATTGTTGAAACAAACACAAATTATATTCCTTTCAAGTACAAAATATGTATTAGCATTTAGGGTTTCGCCTTTTGTTACAGGTAAACCAAAACATCCCAATAGATCTGATTAGAATGTTCTTATACGGAAAATATTTACAGGATGAAAAGGAGCATTCTGATGGGTCACTGGCTGTGGTTTGAATTTTGCAAAACCAACCGCTAAGGTGGATTTTTCAGGGGCTAGTTTTGACAGCGACTTGCTCCTTCAAATCATCGAAATCAATTGTTATTCAGGAGAAATAGAAACCACTCTGTTATTATTAGGAGAAATCTTTTTCTTCAAGTCTGGCAAAAAATTCAGTTTATCTTTCACAATTGGGACAAAACGCAAAATGTATGCCACTAAATTAATGATTGCATTAATATTTATTTACAAGCAGAGTTTAATTAAAAAACCATTCAATTAATACCTTACTAAAAAAGCTTGTTCTGTGGGGATGGAGCTCGTGACCAATACTTGCGCTAATTAAATAGCATCTATACACATCACTTTTTCTGAAGCGGCACAGTATCATCTCATTATTTTTCCTTTTACACCACTAATGCAAACTAGTTATAAATTATTCAGTACTCAATGACGCCTCATAATGTCGGTTATATATAGCGAGAAAACTTAAGAAGGACACGTGATCGGCAGACAGTACTCATAAAACAACCACAAAATCACAATTCAATAAGCAAGATTCTGCATGGATTTAAAATTCCATCAAAAAATTGAATATGTATATATGTATAGTACATATTTTTCATTACATTTTAAAAATATATTGAAAAGCTGCAATGGATATTGGAACCGCCTTCGCTGGAGTCCTGTCTTCACTATCGTTTCTGCAAACCATTTGGGCGAGTTTCCTGTTTTGAAACAGATAAACAAACTTTCACCATTGAAGTTTACATTCAAACTCTCTTAGTACGCGTTCATTACCTTCTTTTAAAAAGAAGCACACAGTTGATTCTAACAGTATGCCAATCTCCAACGCAGAACGCCCCAGCAAGACTCCGTATCAAGCTGAGCTAATCATTAAGTCTGGGTGCGAGAGAAAACTTTCAGCAATGCCGAGTCTTGATAAAAGTGGCTTTGAGCGACTGAGTTCGAAAAGTGTGCAATGTTGAGGCCACTGAACTACATTTATCCATTGGTCATTGAAAATGTCAGTATTATACTCAAAATTAAAAGTGTGGATATTACAGGAGTTTGACTGATCTACGTGGGTGGGTGGGTCGTCGGTCGTGGGTCGTGGGTCATGGGTCATGGGTCGTAGATCAGTTGACTCGTCATATATATTACTTACCCCGTTTCGAATGCCATCTCGCAACCGATGATTTTGTCGATTTTGCCGTGGTGGATTTCTAGTGTCCCGAGATATCAATTGTCTTTTCGAGATTTTGTTTTTTAAAGATATCTTAAAATGTGAAATACTTCATCATGTAATTTGAATTCACTACTGAGAATATTCTCCAACTAAGATGAGAACTTGTGATAACATTGCTGCTGTTTCAGTGTTTCTCAACAAGACTGAAATCTCGAACATGCAAACAAGGCCTTCCAAACGATTGCATCGACAACGTATCAATATTTTTCACTTGAAAAATAGAAATGGTTTTACATGTAAATATATCGTAGACGTAGTACGATGGCCCAGAAGGCTCACAGTTCAGTTGTGATTTTTCACAGTTCAGTTGTGATTTTTCACAGTTCAGTTGTGATTTTTCACAGTTCAGTTGTGATTTTTCAAACAGTTGCGTTGTAATTTTTCACAGTTCAGTTCTGGTTTTTGAGACAGTTCAGTTGTAATTTTTCACAGTTCAGTTCTGGTTTTTGAGACAGTTCAGTTCTGATTCTCCGCACAGTTCACATACATACTTCGCTCTTGACACTTCATCCGTCACATCCGGGCTTCTAACTCTACAAAAGGCGGGATTTTTCGAACTTAACGTAGCAGCCATCTTTGAGACGTGCAGTTAACAGTGTTCTAGAAGTAACAAAATGCCGTTACCAGTTTATTCACCATGTATGAATGTGAATGGTGTTTTACAGGATGACCAGCTAGAATTGATCTCGAGCTATTTTAAGCAGGGATACAGCAACTTGGAAATCCTGGAATTTTTAAAACTTCACGGAATAACGATAAGTATATCAACGCTGAAAAGACGACTTCGAACCATAGGCTTGTCAAGACGTCCAATGAATATACCTCCTGATGAGCTAAAGGGTATCATAGAGAGAGAGCTTAGTGGCAGTGGCTGCTTCGTGGGCTACCGCAGGATATGGGCCAGACTGAGAAAGAAAGGATACATGGTAAAGAGAATAACAGTCATGAAACTGTTAAGAGAGCTGGATCCAGAGGGAGTTGAGAGCAGAAAAAGGAAGAGACTTCGCCGAAGAATATACCATGCAAAAGGGCCCAACTTTGTCTGGCATATCGATGGCTATGACAAATTGAAACCTTATGGATTCTGTGTGCATGGAGCCATCGATGGATTTTCAAGGAGGCTAATTTGGCTCGAGGTTGGTCCCACAAATAACAACCCTGAAGTTATCACTAAATTTTACCTTGATGCTGTAAAACAAGTCGGTGGTTTACCGAGAAAAGTGAGATCAGATGATGGAACTGAGAACAGCATGGTTGCTGCAGTACATACATTTCTGAGGTCAAGCCACAGTGACGAGGATGCAGGTCTAGGGTGTTTTCTCACTGGTAGGTCCACAGCAAATCAGAGGATTGAGGCCTATTGGTCCCATCTAGCTAAGGATGGTCCTGGTTGGTGGATTAATTTTTTTAAAGATCTGCGTGACTTGGGTCTATTTATTGACTCAGATCCAGTTCATGTTGACTGCATTCGATTTTGCTTCATGCCTATTCTAAGGAATGAGCTATATCAAGTGGCAGAATTGTGGAATCAACACAGAATATCGTCAAGCAAATTTGGAAACAGCAGTGGTCCACGGGGACGACCTGATTGCATGTTTTTTTTACCTCACCTGTACAGTACAGATGACTACAAAACGGATCTAGACGAGGATGACGTTCAGGAGTTCTATGATCACTCCACAATGTGCCCACCTGACTACAGTGACGATTTTAAGGAATTTGCTCTAACTGTTATGAATGAACATCACCTTCCAGAGCCACACGATGTTAGCTCTGCTCTTGATCTCTACATGGAACTCCTCAAAGAGGTGGAAAAGTTAACATAATTTTTCCCAGAGCATACCACCCGAACGCGTTCTTCCAGTTTTGAAACCAACAACACGAGCTATTGCCATATTTCAAATTGCACCTATATGTATAAAATTGATTTTAATTATCCCCACCTTCTCACTGAGAATGTAGAGTCCTTTATGAGATAACTTAGAAGGGAAGACAAGGCAACATCAAAATTATCTTCCATCTTTAGCTGCAGGGGTGGTATTTCATACACTTTTTGAGACTGAGATCAAGATGTATTTAGTGCTATGGTTTTCACAAAAACAGGAAGAAAATCAATAAAATCATCTTCTAACAGCTTGCCTGGCCACCCACCCTGTAATAAGCACTGGCGAGGGGTGAAATGAGGACACTAATTCTATAATAACTATTTTATTGAGCAAATGACAATATAATTATGTTTTTGTCTACACAGAAATAACTGCTTACAACTCTATATGTGAGCCACTCTAAATTTTAAGAACCAAACAGGCTTAATATGTATCTAACTGCAGTGGTGTGTGAACTGAAACTGACAAAAGCTATAACTCAACACTTCTTATGACAACAACCCAAAGTAAAGTTTGACCAAATTTTCAGACTGCTCCTTTCCTTAGCCTGAAATCTGAAGTCACCTCCTCCCAAGACCCCCCAAGATTTCTTATAGTTTAACCTTAAATCAGAACTTTATACCTGAAATACAACAGAGTAACACAACATTCTACCCAGCTCGAAAACATGGC
>OX393562.1:21406968-21414468 GCA_947652115.1 Blastomussa wellsi | reverse complement strand
ACTCCCTACGCTCTACTCCTACATCCTACACCTTAACCTTGCTACCTACACCTTAACCCTACTTGCTACACCTTAACTCTACTCCCTCGCTATACTCCTACATCCTACACCTTAACCTTGCTACCTACACCTTAACCCTACTTGCTACACCTTAACTCTACTCCCTACACTCTACTCCTACATCCTACACCTTAACCTTGCTACCTACATCCTAACACTACTTGCTACACCTCAACTCTACTCCCTACACTATACTCCTACATCCTACACCTTAACCTTGCTACCTACACCTTAACCCTACTTGCTACATCTTAACTCTACTCCCTACGCTCTACTCCTACATCCTACACCTTAACCTTGCTACCTACACCTTAACCCTACTTGCTACACCTTAACTCTACTCCCTCGCTATACTCCTACATCCTACACCTTAACCTTGCTACCTACACCTTAACCCTACTTGCTACATCTTAACTCTACTCCCTACGCTCTACTCCTACATCCTACACCTTAACCTTGCTACCTACACCTTAACTCTACTCCCTACGCTATACTCCTACATTCTACACCTTAACCTTGCTACCTACACCCTAACCCTACTTGCTACACCTTAACTCTACTCCCTCGCTATACTCCTACATCCTACACCTTAACCTTGCTTCCTACACCTTAACACTACTTGCTACACCTTAACTCTACTCCCTACACTCTACTCCTGCATCCTACACCTTAACCTTGCTTCCTACACCCTAACCCTACTTGCTACACCTTAACCTTGCTTCCTACACCCTAACCCTACTTGCTACACCTCAACTCTACTCCCTACACTCTACTCCTACATCCTACACCTTAACCCTGCTACCTACACCTTAACCCTACTTGCTACACCTTAACTCTACTCCCTACTCTCTACTCCTACATCCTACACCTTAACCTTGCTACCTACACCCTAACCCTACTTGCTACACCTTAACTCTACTCCCTACTCTCTACTCCTGCATCC
Organism: Blastomussa wellsi; assembly: GCA_947652115.1. Taxonomy (NCBI): domain Eukaryota; kingdom Metazoa; phylum Cnidaria; class Anthozoa; order Scleractinia; family Plerogyridae; genus Blastomussa; species Blastomussa wellsi. Next base: position 21,413,465 of record OX393562.1, on the reverse strand, counting down.
TACACCTTAACCTTGCTACCTACACCTTAACCCTAGTTGCTACATCTTAACTCTACTCCCTACGCTCTACTCCTACATCCTACACCTTAACCTTGCTACCTACACCCTAACCCTACTTGCTACACCTTAACTCTACTCCCTACTCTCTACTCCTGCATCCTACACCTTAACCTTGCTACCTACACCTTAACCCTAGTTGCTACATCTTAACTCTACTCCCTACGCTCTACTCCTACATCCTACACCTTAACCTTGCTACCTACATCCTAACCCTAGTTGCTACACCTTAACTCTACTCCCTACGCTATACTCCTACATCCTACACCTTAACCTTGCTACCTACACCTTAACCCTACTTGCTACATCTTAACTCTACTCCCTACGCTCTACTCCTACATCCTACACCTTAACCTTGCTACCTACACCTTAACCCTACTTGCTACACCTTAACTCTACTCCCTACTCTCTACTCCTGCATCCTACACCTTAACCTTGCTACCTACACCTTAACCCTACTTGCTACATCTTAACTCTACTCCCTACGCTCTACTCCTACATCCTACACCTTAACCTTGCTACCTACACCTTAACCCTACTTGCTACATCTTAACTCTACTCCCTACGCTCTACTCCTACATCCTACACCTTAACCTTGCTACCTACACCTTAACTCTACTTGCTACATCTTAACTCTACTCCCTTCGCTCTACTCCTACATCCTACACCTTAACCTTGCTACCTACACCTTAACTCTACTCCCTACGCTATACTCCTACATCCTACACCTTAACCTCGCTACCTACACCCTAACCCTACTTGCTACACCTTAACTCTACTCCCTACGCTATACTCCTACATCCTACACCTTAACCTTGCTACCTATACCTTAACCCTACTTGCTACACCTTAACTCTACTCCCTACACTATACTCCTACATCCTACACCTTAACCTTGCTACCTACACCTTAACCCTACTTGCTACACCTTAACTCTACTCCTACATCCTACACCTTAACCTTGCTTCCTACACCCTAACGCTACTTGCTACACCTTAACTCTACTCCCTACACTATACTCCTACATCCTACACTTTAACCTTGCTACCTACACCTTAACCCTACTTGCTACACCTTAACTCCTACATCCTACACCTTAACCTTGCTACCTACACCTTAACCCTACTTGCTACACCTTAACTCTACTCCCTACACTCTACTCCTACATCCTACACCTTAACCTTGCTACCTACATCCTAACACTACTTGCTACACCTCAACTCTACTCCCTACACTATACTCCTATATCCTACACCTTAACCTTGCTACCTACACCTTAACCCTACTTGCTACATCTTAACTCTACTCCCTACGCTCTACTCCTACATCCTACACCTTAACCTTGCTACCTACACCTTAACCCTACTTGCTACACCTTAACTCTAGTCCCTCGCTATACTCCTACATCCTACACCTTAACCTTGCTACCTACACCTTAACGCTACTTGCTACATCTTAACTCTACTCCCTACGCTCTACTCCTACATCCTACACCTTAACCTTGCTACCTACACCTTAACTCTACTCCCTACGCTATACTCCTACATCCTACACCTTAACCTTGCTACCTACACCCTAACCCTACTTGCTACACCTTAACTCTACTCCCTCGCTATACTCCTACATCCTACACCTTAACCTTGCTACCTACACCTTAACCCTACTTGCTACATCTTAACTCTACTCCCTACGCTCTACTCCTACATCCTACACCTTAACCTTGCTACCTACACCTTAACTCTACTCCCTACGCTATACTCCTACATCCTACACCTTAACCTTGCTACCTACACCCTAACCCTACTTGCTACACCTTAACTCTACTCCCTCGCTATACTCCTACATCCTACACCTTAACCTTGCTTCCTACACCTTAACACTACTTGCTACACCTTAACTCTACTCCCTACACTCTACTCCTGCATCCTACACCTTAACCTTGCTTCCTACACCCTAACCCTACTTGCTACACCTTAACCTTGCTTCCTACACCCTAACCCTACTTGCTACACCTCAACTCTACTCCCTACACTCTACTCCTACATCCTACACCTTAACCTTGCTACCTACACCCTAACACTACTTGCTACACCTTAACTCTACTCCCTACACCCTAACCCTACTTGCTACACCTTAACCTTGCTTCCTACACCCTAACCCTTCTTGCTACACCTTAACTCTCCTCCCTACACCCTAACCATACCTCTAAACCTTAAACCTGTTTTCTACACCTTAAGGGGGTAGCATACCTCAAAATATGACGATTTTTATGAAAAAGTCACTGATTATTGGTGGAAAAGTCTATTGAGCGATTTTAACCAATTTACTTAAAGACTTGTGTTAAATCTAAGGAATGTACTTGGTAGTAGAAGAATTTTTACATAGCAACAACCATAGCAACGGTTATTTATAGTCATTGGACTGAAAGCGTCTTTTGATTTGATGGTGTATCAAAGATACTTTGTAGAAAAGCTCTAAAGACATGTGCAGAGTGATAGTTACAGTCTTAAATCGCCAACATGGGCATTTGTGTCTCTTCGAAACTGAATATTTGGTACTCCGAAGATGCCTTTTCGCATACTAAACACATTTTCTCGCCAACATCTCTGCTTTGAAAGATATTTAACAAGATTTTCTGAAAGATGGGGTACTAATTGACCAATGGTGTCGTGATGCAATGAACCTAAAGCAGCATGACATTCGTTTATCTGCCACGTGATGTGTGATAATTTGTTTATTTGATGTGGTGAAAAATCGGTCAGTCTGAAAATGCAGGCTGTGGAAAGCATTATTCTCTACTTGCACAAATCCCATAATACACCTCTTTTACCCCCCAAAATTTTGCATAATCATTGTTTGCAATTTCTCCTGGGACATGAAGATGTCCCAAGGGAAATCTAAAACAATGCCTATGCAAATTTTTTGGGGGTAGAAGCGGTGTATTATGGTATTGTGCAAGTAGAGAATAAAAGAGAAATGGTCAACGTTTTAGGTTCATTGCATAGGGTAATTCATGAAACATAAGTTGTGCAAGTTTGGAAGTGAAATATTACTTTGCTAAAGAGCCACAGATGTTGGCGAAAAGGCTCTAAAATGGAAATTAAAAGGGCGTGGTCGGTTGTCATAGCAACCATTTTTAGCAAATAAACTCCAAATAAGTTTCTTTTACTAAGTACGATCACATGCAACTGAAGTTCCTATAGTAAAACAAAACTAAATTTTTGGTCCCTTCAAGTGTAGGCTACCCCCGGAAGTCCGCGATTTACGGACTCGTTCTCACGTATGACAAATCTGATTGGCTGAAATCTAGTGAATTCAACTGCGCAGAAACGAACGAAAACTGAAGTACAAGACTGTTTATGGGCTGGAAGTAAACTCTTCTCTTTCAAACGAGGGCCTGGTGTCCAGAATTCTGACCGCACATCGATCGGAAAATCTGATTGGCTATTGTGAACTTGCAATCAAACTGGAATTCAGGTTCCGTTTTTGGAATCGCCTTCTGGTTCGCCCCACCCCACCCTCCTGAACCGCCTAGAGCCACAGAGTTTCTCCTTCCACTGCAACAGGGTAACGCGGGCTCTCGAGACGAGATTGATGAAATGAGAGAAATGCAAAATAACCAGGTTAGGATGCGGGTTCAGGTATTTTTAACACTTGTCCAATAACAACACGAAGATTTCTTTACGGATAATTTTATCACTGCCTCTCCTCTCCCTCTACAATACATAATTTAGAATTAATACTGCTATTTTAGAACATATTTTTACTGTCCCATTGAAAAACGCGCCGTTTTCCACCAAAATATTCAATAAGGTTAACTTTGAAACGATCCCATTCAAAGGACATTTCATGTGAAAACCACTTTTAAAAAGTAGCATTCAGAATTCTAAAACTATTCTCGCTACACTCCATACAAAACCTTCGTTTCGAATCGATATCTGTGTTACGACTGCAAAAGGGATCGTGTCTTAAAATTAGGCTGGGCGTTGTCGCTTTAGTTAACCAAAAGCGCGCAGTGCAGAGCTACGCAGTCAATCTTGACGAAGTAAGCCACCATCCGGTTGATTTTAGCACAGTACAAATATACCTTCGAATCTAAGGAAACGGCTTTAAAATGGTAGTTTACAAAGGTAGAAACACCAAGGAACAATTATGGTTAAGAATGGACAATACCAATAAACATTTACCAACTTCCAACTTCGAAGCATTTGCTTGGCGTTAAAATGAATCATCCATTCAGCTCTTACTGCAAAGCTCTGCTCTGTACGCGTACTCCCGTTTTGTTTGTACAGTTTATTTACAAAAGATTTTCAGTTATTTTAGTCACAGCACCGAGACAAAATTATAATTATAACTACTATTATAAACGTTGATACAAATCCTACATTTTGTAAAGGCCCCATTTACTTTTTAAAATTTTACTTCATAAAAGATTGCACTTCCACGATTACAAATTTGTCCAAAAACTCGCATTAATAGTCTTTTTTTAGTTAAATATTCGGCAAGTACGTATGACTGTGTTTTTAAGTTATTTTAAGAGGAAACGGAACATGAAGAATAAGGAAAGTGGTCAATGAATGAAACTCTTTATACACTTTGGTGAAATCGATGGAACTATTTCAGTGAAATCCACTTTCCCTTAGCCGTACAAATTCTTTATAAAATACAAAATATATATTTTTCTACAAGTAGTCTCCCTACTACAATACTAAAATACCCATCTGTCATAATTGTTGATATCATTATTATGGTGTGTTGATAACCACTTTACGCTGCTGACGCAACTAGCTGACTTTCGTTTCTCCTGTTTTCCCTAGCAACTGTATCCACGGAAACGATGTTGTTCGTTTCATTTTCTGCTGGTGCCAGGTGTTTCGTTGGCGCGGAGGGCAGCAATTGATCGACTGCATCAAAGATGTTGTTTGTAGAAGGACCGTATTCTATGAACTCCTCTGAATCCAAATCATCAACAACAGATAGCAACACTCTGGAGCGGACTGAAAATGCACAACATGGACAACCCATCAATTTAACAAATAGATTCCATGTTACCGTTCGTCTGTTGAGTAACTGATCACAGATTACATCAAAATGTGGTGAGAACATCAGTGACACACTCGACTATCGCCTCGTGTGCCACTTTTTTGTTCTTACCACATTTTGACGTCATCAGTGATCTATTACTAAACAGACGCACGGCAACATGGAATCTATCTGGTTTATATAATAAAGAAACAAAATTTAAAAGTTATCAGTGCGTGTCCTTTAATAGATCATAGGAAGGAACCAATCAAAAGGCGACCATAATTGGGCTTATTATATAAACTGCTATTGAAACATGAATCAAACCACCTTCAAAGTAAATTAACCCTTTTAGTGCAAGTCGCCTTTTTCTTGCAGATGTTACACATCGAAGAGTGTCGCGTGACAACCTAAAATACAACGGCTTGACAGGTCCAAAGATGAATGCCACATATTTTTTTTCAGTTTAAGCCGACTCGCATGCAATCCCGTTGCTCTAAAGAGCCAGAATTCGCACATTCTCAGCCCTGGGAGCCTGGGACATGCTAGCATACGCTGAAGATAAATAAACTTAGATGGAAGACTCTCTTTCATAAATGCTGTTATCCATGTTTACTTTAACTTGGCAAAAAAGTCAACTCCATGCCGGCTAATTTCATTTGACAACAAGTTTTTAAGATCGGATTCACGAGTGAAATGAATGCGCGTAAAACGCGTTTGCGTTTCTCCCTTATTTCTGGATTAACTGTGCCAAGATTCCATCATTATGGGAGGCGTGTTGGCCTAATGGTTAGTGCGCTGGACTCTGGATCGGACGGTACGAGTTCGAGCCTTGTCCGGGGGCACTGCGTTGTGTTCTTAGGCAAGACACTTAGCTCACACAGTGCCTCCCTGGGGGGTAACCCTGCGATGCACTAGCATCCCATCCAGGGGGAGTAGAAATATTCCTTGCCGCTTAATGCTACAGAAACTAGGATAAGCTTACCCTACATTTCAACAAGGGGTCCACAGCAAAGATCTTGTCGAATTTTTGTTGGGCTTATCGTTTCTTCCTTTCTAGACCGCATCCGACCGTTTTGTTCCCAAGAAGAATAGCCCCCAACCTGACGTCGATTATCCCCAAGTAAAAATGAAACCCTCGCTAACTTACTGGGCAAGCAATGGGTTGTGACTTATCACAGGAAACTGAAAACGGCCGTACATTGGCGTGCCGTCAAAATTAATTAATTTTGAACTGCTGCTCACCTGAAGGCGTGCTGTAGTCAATGCCTCCTTTACTTGCCGGTGTGTTTAATGACGGCAGACTTATGCCTGTACTCGCGAGAGGGCTCCAGCTGCCCAGGAACACGGCAAAGCAAAGCACCACAACCTATAGCACACGCCAGACACAAAATATTAGAGAAGTTTACAAAGTTTAC
>OX393562.1:21389468-21401968 GCA_947652115.1 Blastomussa wellsi | reverse complement strand
GACTGTAGTCAAAAGTGACTGACGTTTTGACGACCCAAGTGGAAGTTGTGGTCTAAGCTCTGATGATGACTTGTTGAAACATCAGTCACTACTAGCGAATGTCAGTCCTCTTCAGCGCTACTCTCACCTGGACATTCAGACTACATGATCAACAGTTACACCCAGTACAATATACAATGTTATGTATGTATAACCAAACATTTTTTCAGGTACAGGCAAGTTAACAAAGCATTCAAAACAATGAAGACAGCCAACTGCCTGCTTGGCTTTCACAATAACATAAAATGCAATCCACTTTTTATGAAGAAGAATATTACGTTTTAAGGTTTAAAATGTTTATGGATGCTTACTGTAAGGTCTACATGCTCTGAGTGTTGCGTATTCTGATTGGATAGGCAGCACGGGATAGAAATACCCATCACCAGAAGCTGAATAAAGAAAGGAGGGGAAATTATAAATGGATTGCCGAGTTACTCATTTGCATTTGAACATATGTTCATAAAGACTGCAAGGTACTATAAGAAACTACAACTACTGTGAAAGACCTTGACAAAAACAAAAAGTTGTTTTTTCCTTCAAAAGCCTGGCAGAATGACTACCAGTAATCTGACACAGAGAAAACTGTACATGTACAAATTTTGTAAGATATACATTGTACTGTCTAGTATGATTCTCCACGCAAGGAAGTGTTGAGAAAGACTGTCACTGAATGATGTTCAAACAAGCTAGGTTTGTTGATAATGGAACAAGCAATAATTGCATATGCCTGAAAAATTAGTCTTGAGTGTGACTTATGCAAAAGCTTTTAATAATGACTGCAGTGAGTGCTACTGATGTCAAGACTACTGGCAGATTATGTGCGATATCGCTAAGCGCATGAAACTCAACTGTTGTATAATTTTGCAGTAAGGAAGAAAACAGAAAATTTGCTCCAGAAGAATTGTTTTTGTTCAATGCTACATGTACATGTAGATTTTGGTACAGACTTGGCAATGTTTGCTGTGTTGATAGCACAGCAGCGGTGGATCTTTGGTAATAGTCCACATTTTCGGCATCGCACAACTCTCCACCCCCCCCCCCCCCCCAAAAAAAAAAGCTAGCTCAAGGTCTGGATCTGCCACTGTACGGGCTTGTACATTGCTGTATACTGTCTTTATGGGTAATACCAATTATCAAGAGTCATGTTAGGTGCGTCTGAGCACAAGTCTACAAAGTGGCCCACCCGCTGGCCAGAGCTCATCCCAGTTTATGCTCATCTCAGTTTATGCAGCATTAAGTGACTGAGAGTATTTCTACTCCCACTGTATCGAGAGAGTTAGAAAACAACTTTTAATTTACAGCTGAATAATTATTATTGAAATTGTGTATCAAACAAATGCAAGTGTTATCAGATCTACAAAGCTGTCCTTAAAGCACATTACTTTTAAAAATGTATACAAGAGGATTAATTTTATTTTTTAACTTCTACACTAATTTCATCAGTTGCAAATTCGAGTTTACAACGACGGTAACCTGTCCTTTCTTCAAGAAACAACAAAAGTTTAAACAGCTGCCAAAATATTAAGCTTTAGGAACAAAATATGTTAAGGAACCATGCTGTTGAAAATGTCAAGAAAAGCATAAATTTAATGCCAAGATGAACAAAAAGAAAGGGGAAACCTTGGAGACGAAAAACAGAATTGTCTCGATAAAACGCGCGTTTTTTCGAGAGTTTTCAACAACTGTCACACAGGTCTTAATTCATTTGGGCCACATAAATAAAATGTTAAAAATTATATAAATATCGGAAATAACTGTTTGAATGCATAGACTTTATACGCTTAAACGGCGTTTAAACAGCGTGTAGCTAGAAAAAGGTTTCGCAATTTTTTGGAACAATAATGTTCCCATGGAATTTGGACCAACCGTGAAAAAGTCTTTAATGTTGGGATTTAAGTTTCGAAGCTATTTTCATTACGACATCGCTGAAAAACTAATTCAGCCAGGAATAGGGGAAAACTTGCTACAATAACAAAATGGCTTTGTTACACGGAAATCTTCACAAGATTTGAGACGGCACGAACTTGATACCTTCGATAAACAGTTCAAAGATCGTTCGCGCGACAAGACATAACTTTGAAATGTAGCTTTACCTGTTAACATCGTTCATCTCCAAGAAATGTATGCCCGGGTTTGTTTATCCGTTTCGCTTTCCCGACGACAGGAAACCAACAAAGTTTCTTTTCTTTCAATAAATGTATGTTTCGGAAACAAGAGAGCCCTTTCTTTTGGCGGCTATCGCGAAAAGTCACACAAACTTGCGGCCATGCGAGAAACAAAGAAATCGGTATTTACCAACACCAGATAAAAATTTAATGCCTTCCTCATGGTTTAAATCTCATTTGTTGTTTATATGGCTATCATAAGCTGCTTTGAGAGGGAAACCACACAAAGGAAGCTAAAAATAAAAGGTATTTCAAAGGAGCGGAAAAATAATATCGTGACTAACCTGACTCGCTGTCTGGGCGGTCGGAATCGTTCTCGGAATGCGGCGAATCCGGTAAACTTTTTTGTCCATCATTTCGCTCAAAGAGTTTTAATTCCGTCGGTTCTAACCGACTGCTCATCTGTGGTACAAAATTTTCTTGAGGTTCAAAGAGAGTGTCTTTGCCAAATAAGTGAGGTTTCACGTCAGTTTCCAATGAATGTGACTCCATTGAGTCCGGAGAAAGGGGTTTGTAGTCTGGTGTTCGAGAAGCTAACGGCGTTGAGCAATACAATGACTCATTGGAGCATTCCTCCGGGAAGCTAGGCATTGAATCCATACTTAGACCATTTAAGCTAAGATAATGCGCCTTCGCAAGCGAGGTGTACGGTAAACTACTTGATGTGTATTCTGGTATGGTGTTGTTGTAGCCCAGCGTTGTATCGGCGCAGGACGGAACTTCGTCAAAAAACCCTGAAAGCCAGTCAACGGGAACTTCTTCATTGCTGTGGTGCTGTAATAAGACAAGATAAAGTGTCAGAAAATTAAAGAAATATACTTCACGCTAAGATATACTTTGTCAGTGATTTTACTACGAGCGTGAAATTCGCACGCACTCACCACTGAATGGAAGCTTGTATCGTGAAAGTCGTCCGACATCATATTGTCGAATATGCCCGAATGGGACGAGAAAGGCTCCTCAAATCCCGGCTCCTTCTTCACTATACTTAAATCTAAAGAGGAATGCTCCATGCCGAGATACTATTTGAAGGGAAAGAGGAAAACCGACAGACTACCGTCCCAAAGTAGTCATAGAATTTTTGTGACTGGTCTTTGTTCGCACAGCGAAATGACTATCGTTCAGCGTAAAATAATTATCGTCCTAGACCAATCAGAAGGTTCAATCTATCACAACAAACGCCATATTTGGAAAGTTAAAATTTATTATCATAATTAGCTTCGCATATCTTCGGTCTCACAGGTGATTTCTTGAACTTGCTGGTATGTCCCTGAAGTGACTGTGGGCGAAAGCGTTTTCTATTGGTAGTCCAACTTTGCAAATATTCAATCATTTAACAATTGTCTTTTCGTATTTTGGGCAGACAAAAACATTGTTAAAATGGCGAGTTCGTAACTACGAGACCTCCACTAACGCAAAATTACAGAAGCAAACAATAAAGAATATATTCTGTTTCGATCTGTTCGAGAGGAAGCGGACATTAAAAATCGCGGATCTTTTATTTTTTGTCTTAAAAGGGAAGAAGCAAACTTAAAATAAGTGAATTTAATTTATCCACAAAATTATCCGTTATTTTTAGGCCGTAAAGAGTTGATATTGCTAGGTTACCTTTCGAATATTCACATTCAAGCCACACTCGAGTAACAATATCGGAACACGAAAAAGATCAGATGCGAAACACGTGCGCGCAATTCTGCCTGTCCTCCGCTCGATCGTTTACGGATCCCTGTTGTGGTCGGCATAAATAACAGTACAAAGTAGCTTCAACTGACTAGAACACAGCTATGAGAGAAGATCCGCGGTTTATGCTTGTCGTTTAATACCATGAAATAAGCACCATGAAGACCCTGTCCACGATACAGCGGGAGCCAAACAGATATTGGGCAGTGCAATTTTCGCTTCTGCTTAATGAGTGCAATCACTGTTTCCCATGGGTTCCCAACAAGCAAGAGCATATCATGTACATTACCACTTGAAGCCAGATCTTTCATTTTCTCATTAATAATGTCGGCTTTGTTGGTGAACTGATTCAAAGTTTATTCCGATTTAAATCGAGAGCGAAACTACGTAGAGTCAAACGTTTTCGTACATTAGTGTTTGTTTAAATAATTCCGTTTTCAGATTTTAATAAAAAAAATAATGATTTAAATGCACTGTCGTTTGGCCCAACTGACACCCACACGACACTGATTAATTTTCAGGCGAATTAAATTTATTTCCTCCCGAGAAAAATGAAAGTAACTTTTAGAATATTAGGGATATAGGGATTTAGTTTTATTATTTGTGGTAGCATATTATAAAACTACATTAATATTATTTAACCAAAATTGAAGTATATTATGATATTCCTTATTCTTACTCTTTTTGACGAGATCATGATAAATGTATGTTTCATTTTCGTTGACAGAAATAAGTTGAAAAAGTAAACTTCTGCAATCGACATTATTGCGGAAATGAAGTGTTTTTAAGTTAGATTTTGTACAGAGTTTCCCCTTGGTTTTTTCCGATTTAAAGATAAGTTTAATCACCTTACAATCTCATCGAATCCGGAACTATACGAACAAGATTTTTGGAAAAGCTAAAATAGAAAATTCCTCGCAGCTCGGTGTTTGTTTTTTTATATTTGTATTGTTCTGTAACAAAATGAGAAAGAGAACAACGGCAAGTAACTTATTAACTGTACAATAAAAGCCGGATAGAAATGTTCTTTGGACTGAAAGCCACTCGTTGCTTTCTTGAACGTTTTTTTTTTGTCGTTTTTTTTTCAGAAGGTCGTTTGAGAAATCATCATGATTTAATTTCAAGTATTTGCTTTGGTCGGAAAAAAACCCTTCAGTTTTCATTTGCGTCAATGCGTGGGGGTCGTGGAGTTGTTTTCTACAATTAGACTACGAGCCCGAGTTTTCTATAAGCGAATACTCAACGAGGCGCAGCCGAGTTGACTATCGGTCATAGAAAACGAGGGCTCGTAGTCTAAATGTTTTAGTAAAGGATTGCATCCCAAAAGCTAACAGTTTATGTATTTTTAAGCCAAAAATCAAGAAAAATCTTGCCTTCGAAGAGCAACGCGCGCGATCGTTTTCTATCGCCGAATAGAAAACAGCCGGAGAACCAATCATATTCAAGGATTTCCAATAGAACATAGACGAGTTTCTACTAAAATACAGTAGCTGCATCGGTTTGGAAACAAGTCAAACAAGCCGAATATCGAATATGGCGGACGCGCGGTAAAAACTGATACTGAGGGAAGAAAGCATTTTAGGAAAAGCAACATTTATGTTACAAGGGAAAAAGGGCAAATTACAAGTGCTGTAACTTTCCTCCGTTGAACGTGGTATTATATCATTTTCACGCTTTCGAGTTAACTAATTATGAATTCTACACCCAGTTTACGCTTATGGTTATTCTTTTGTTCGGGTTGCAAGTAGAAAGGTACTAGACGGCGTGGGGATAAGACGAAGTAGGGACAAGCCTGGGGTTGGGATAAGACGGGGTGGATATGTGCGAAAGCCGAAATAGACCTTTTTCGCTTGGGCGTGTTTGTTGCCCCATTACAGGTCATCTGACATTCTCTAGAGAATTGTTCTTTTATCTATCCAAACATTATTTATTCATATACACGCAACTATTTGAAAATTTGAAAGGAAGAATTCTCAAGAGTATCATCACATGGTCTTTAATGGGGAAATAAACCGCCCAAGCGAAAAAGGTCTATCGTTCGCTGAAGTAGGAAGAGTGGCCTCCTTTTGTCTCTTTGTTTTCTATTCATTTCTTTGTCGATCTCAGTTTTATCGCTCACTTTATGTATCAGTCATATCAACGCTTCAACATCCCCCCCTCCCCAGGGCAAACCCCCGGGCATTTGAATTTTTTGACAATTTTTTGAAAATTCCCCTCTCCATGGGAAAAAAGCCGTTCAAATGCCCCCACCCCCTAGCCTCCCACGCAGACGTCCTTTGTGCTTAATTCGTCACGCGTTCCTGCCCCACGGACGTCTGCTGAAGCGAACACCCACTTCCGTTCACAGGTCGTTTAAATCCAATTAAAGAAAACAATCGGAATCGACTCATTGCATGACAATATAATTTGGTTTTATCAACTGGGTTGATAATGTGAATTGGCCACCGTAAAGAGATTCAAGAGCTGACGTTTCGAGCGTTAGCCCTTCGTCGGAGCCAGTTGATAAAACCAAATTATATTGTTATACTTCCCACCGACGCAGCACCACAGTTTCTTTAGAAACGTACCCCCTCTATTCATTCATTGCATGACAGCTATGCTATCACATGCTGCGAATCGTTTTCCCAAAACTGGAAAGTTACCTCTGATTGGTTCGTAGCCGTGAACGGAAGTGGACGTTCGATTCAGCAGACGTCCGTGGGGAAGGAACGCGCGGAGAAGCGGGCGTCTGCGTTGGAGGCTACCCATCCCCGGGAAAATTAATAAGTGACCAGATTACCGTTTCGTCTTTTTAGTAACTTCTATTATGCTCTTGAAGTCGAGATCAAAAGTAGTAATCAAACAGTCACAGAACCCTAACATCTGTTGGTGCAAGTTTAGCTCCGAGAACGCGATAATATCTCAACCACTCAAATATCTAAAGAGCGCCTAAAGCCTTGGTCCTTTGCTTTTTAACCAAGTCGCCAAGAAGCTGCAATCTTTTCCTTTAAAATACTCAAAAAATCGCCATGTTGGCCTTCGCGATGACTTATCAACACACGTGGAATCACCGGGACACGTAACATGAAAACAAGGCCAACGTTCAAATTCCCCACTCAAAATGAGTGAGGATCAAATTCCCCACTCCCGGGGAAGGCAAACATTAGGCCAGTTGGCGCGGATCCTGGCAAGGTAGTTTTTGCCTCGTGACCGCGTGACACCGCGTGACTAAAGTCACGTGACACGAGGTGATGTGGGTGCTCAACAAATTCCTGTGTAAGATTCCTTGTAAGATACTTTTGTTCATTCTTTCCAGGTCTAACATTACTGTTTAGGGCGGTTTTCTGAAAAATTAAAGGTGGCTATAATATTAGAATAGTCTAGTGATCATATACATGTTCACATTGAGTTGATAAAAACCTGTCATCTAATGCTCATTTTCTGCGCCGGAATAAGCAAACAGTTACGCAGTATCAGCAGATATTAAGAGATAAAGTTGTTTTTAGAACAATTATGCTGAAAGTGAAATATCATCTGTTTACTTTGTATATGTGTAGTATAGTGTGTAATTAAAGTGTTTTGATAAGATTAGCTCTTCACTACCTTTTTGGTTTTGTGGACTTTATTTCAAGAGATTTGAAGCCGCTATTTATGTAGATATCCAGATTAAAACCTCGAGAGTCACTAAATACGGACGCACGATTGTAACGAGTTGCTTCTTCAGTGTTAAAACTCGCGTTAAATTGTGTACTGTCCTCTCTCACGCGAAGTGACCGCCCTTCTTTGGTCTTCTTTGGATTCTCATTTAAGAGCAGGCTAAGTTTAAAGAAACACACACTGACTGTGTCTGAAAAGCTCTGATTTCAGAAATACACGACGAGAGTTAAAGATTTCAGAAACAGAATATTGGGATAAGGATAAGCCTTGCTGGTATTTTATTGTATCCTATTGTAACAGCTTATTGTGATTACCACACTTTGTCACACAGCTTTGTTGAGCAACCGTATGTTCAAATGACTTGAAAACAAAAACAGACTCGATCAAAGACTTGTAAGAATAACACTGTAAGCCCGAAGGGCTTTTGATTTAAAATATTGTACGTCATGATCAGACCACGACATTATCAAAACCGTGACTCTCGATCAGAGAAAGGGTAAAGTTGCATGGCGTCAACAGATCAACAAATTCAAGTATTTCTTTTTGTATTCAATGGGTATCTAATACAGTGTTCAGCGTATTTGCACATTTTTGCGCGGTCCCAATAGTATTTATGTACAGTCCACGACACTTCCATACTTTGTGACTGACCCTGGCTGTGAAAATAAATGAATTTATCTCAGAGCGCAGGCGTGAATTCCCCAGAAGAAATGTTGTCTTCCTGTGATGGTGGAATCTCGCAGGTCAGGAATAATGTCGGAATACCTTTCGTGATACCTAAGGAAAAACAAAAACAGATACCGATTCCAAAAATTGTCGAAACAATTACTGAAAATAAATTCATTAAGTCAACCGAGGTACTTCTGGTAAAATATCCAAAACGCTGGGGAATAAACCAACTCCAGTTTATGGAATGGAACTAAGTGGAACTGAATTTAAAGTTAGTCCTTTTCCAACCGTTTGGCCTTGTAAAGCTTAGTAAAATCCAAGAGGTATACCCACAAAAATAAAAAGCGGGAACAAAATTAAAACACAGGCGAAACTGTTTGATACCTAATCTAACAACTATGAAGTTCTCATTGGTTGATAGGTGTGTTTAGATGAGAATATGTAAACATGGTTGTGACGTTTTAGTTTCGTGCGTATTTGTGAGAATTCTCCAACGTTATGCAAAAACCTCGACTACGTCTCGGGTTTGCATAACTGTCTCGAATTCTTCCAAACCCCCTCGTGTTTAGATGAGGCTATGTAAACACAGAAAAAGTAATCTATTACTAATTAATAACCAGAAATCGTCGCCTTCAGACTAGAAATAACTATCGCAAGTTATCCGAAAGGAAAACACATTTTTAGAAGGCTTCAAATAAACCACATTTGTAAAATAGCCAGTTTAATTCCCAGCTAAACAACGAAGGGAGCTAAAATTAAAAAAAATGGATATTTCTGCATTCTATCTCTGATAATTTGTTTATATATTTTAAAAGGCCCTCTTAATACCTATGAGCCTTATTCGCGTGGTGGCCATATTGGCCATAGACAATAGATTTCGTACCCCGAGCCTCGAGTTGAAATGTTTGGGAACGAGTTTTCGAGTGGCAAAACAAAAGTTTTCAATCCCTCGGGACTCAACACGGCCGCCATGTCATTAAAGCCCATCAAAAATACAGCCTTTCCTACCCACCCTTTTCTAAATATAGTATACCCGTTTTTATTAAAAACGAGCTATGGTATATTGAAATTCCTGAGTTCTGATTGGTTTAGAGGCAATGGTAAACGAGCTCATATACCATTGACCTACAAATATGGTAGTTGCACCCGTAAAAGCATGCATTTTTCGCTATCTACCATCTCATATCCAACGCGCGCTCGTGGAATAATTGTTAAATATACTTTCAGTCTGAAAACGGTACTCCATTTGGGTGGAGCCTCCTCATGTAGTCTGTTGTAGGGATTGCCTGCCTGTCCCCTGACTACGATATCTAATGATGTTACCTTTTATGGGCATCTGTTTTGAAACGCACTCCCAGCATCTTAGTAGCGCAGGTCGTCTTTCCTCCTGGTTGTTCATGGGATTGCACGTTTGTTTTTTCTTGTCCAATCAGAGGGAGTTTTATGTAGTCGGCGCCAGCCAAATGCTTTATAGGGACCAGGTCCACTCGAAAGCGACGCATTTCATTCAAGTTCTTGGTTTCAGGATTAGTAAATTTAAGACGTTTCGAATCTCCAAGCCCTAAAGTGCTGAAGTTATATGCTGTTAACGCAGGAATGTGTTTACTTGCAATTCTAACACGATGCTTATCGTTAGGTTTTGTAGCAGTGTCAGATTTTATGGTTTGCTCCTCCGAAACTTGTTTAGCGTTGATGTTGTTACTCGGTAAGCGATCTGTTCTTGAGAAATCTAAAGGAGTGTAAGTGGGCAGAGGGATCTTGGGAAAATTCAGTGGCCTTTTATGCATGTTGTTAAGTCCAATCGGCCATATGGGCCACACCGCTGACAATTCTGAGTCATTTGCCGTCTCCTCAACCTCGAGTTTCTTTCCATTTTTATCTGTCCCGTTACTGAGGTATTCCTGCGATAAAAAAAAGACACAACAGCAGTTATGCTTTACGTGTATATCGAATAAATGCACAGCTTTACCATTTAGGTAATGTTTCAATAGTCAGTACTTATAAGCAAAACAGCAATATTTAAAGCCCTGTGCATGCCATTCATATTTTAGGTACAGAAATTACTGATCTTTAGAGAGATACCTATAACTTTAACTTATAGCTTCCTAAATATTGAATGTTTCATTATTTTTTGTCGTCTTTTGAGTGGTATTACCGTACAGGACCTAGTCGGCTCAGTTATCCGGTATCAATGAAACAATTTTCAAGCAACGCGAAATTCCTGCACAATACAAGGAGGTTTTCAGTCAAACGGAAACACAATAAAAGTGTCAAACGTAATACCTGACAATGAGTATTACTCTTTTTGAACTATTTAATGTTTTGTATGGCCGATTCCCTCTATGCGACTTGCGCGCAGCAAGTCATGGTAGTTGCATTCACCACGCGAACAAAACCTTTTTATTTACCTTTGTGCAAGTCCCGTCGTCATCGTCGTCGTTTGATTCATTTCTCTCAATCTCTTCTTGGTCACCAACTTCCCAGTTTTCCAGTCCATACGGACTTACATCTCCCCCGATGAGCCTAAAAATCCCGTTGACCAATCGTTGCTGTATTTGGTCTGGACTATGTTTTGGTTCTTTCATGGTGTCTTGGTACACTGTAGTGCGATATATTGACTTTGACAATTGTTCCAAAGCTTCCTCTGTTACGGGTTTAAGTTTCTGGGAAAACTCACGAAAATATGTAGAATCAGAAAGTTGCCAGGAATGGGAAGATGGAGAACTGAAGATATCCGGTTAGATTTTTGCCAGCTTTTGCCCAACAATTTTCCAATAATCGTTTATACAACCAAGTTAACAATGAAATTGTACGAGAGTAAAGTACGAACCTAATGGGCTATCAGGCCGGATAGTTAACTGTTTATCCCGGTTTCCTTAGCATGAAGCGACAGAGAGTATTTCTACTCCCCCCTGGATGGGAAGCTAGTCCATCACAGGGTTACCCCCAGCAGTAAATTCACCGGTGCCCATATGCATTTACACACCTGGGCGAAGAGAGGCACTGTGAGAGTAAAGTGTCTTGCCCAAGAAAACTACACAGTGCCTCGACCGAGGCTCGAACTCCGACCGTCCGATCCGGAGTGCAGCTCGCTAACCATTAGGCCAACTCTTACAATTTTTTTAGAACTGTCGTAAATGCTCTGCTTACCTGTTTAAGTTTTCGCCGGCAAGATACTGAAATTAAAAGCAAGATTTCAAACATTAGAATTTTTCATAACTATTAAGCTTACTTTTGCTGTTGTGATTACCCTGGATTTTTCTGTGATTTATTCATCTCCCAAAATGTTATTTATCTTGGTTGTGATAGTTGATCAGCGGAAGCTATTCATCTCAGTGGCTCGCAAACGGTAGCGATCATCCCTTATCCACTGGTCACAGTCTCTAAATATACTTGAGAATACTGTTGTGTGGTAAACATTGTCTTTTTATAATTACCATCAAATTTGGTGCGCTCACGATCAAATCTTGGAAAAACGTCAAATCGGCAAATGTGTGAGGTGTAGGCATGTCCAGGCCACGGCTCGTCTAATTGTCGGGGCCTTAGAAAACGAAACAAGATGGAATGTTAACAAAAACTTCAAAAATGAAATTCGAATTTTTCCATGACATTTAATTAAGATATTTTTCACTGGTAAGAAGGCAATCTCATTCTGATTTTCCTAACCAGGCTCTAGTCTTTTTTATTTTCCAAATACTTGTTCTCCATCTGCGCAATGATTCTTAGCAAGTGGTTAGCGGCCTTACTAGTAATAATAAATAATAAAATAGCAATAGCAATAATCAGAACATGTCCAGCTTAACTCGGAAGGAATTTATGGATTGTGCCTCAACAACATTCAGGGGTAGGCTATTCCAGTCCTGATTGTATTAGAAGAAACATGAAAACAAGTGTATTAGTTTGTGCATATGCCTGCTAGAGCAGCCAACTGGCATTTCTGTTGGTCTATCTCAACTAGATTACAGCCACGGCACGATCACAGTGTCTGCACGCACTACGTGCCTACATTGTTATTTTCACTTACTTGGTATTCAAGGGATCTGGTAATCTGCAAGAGTATTTATGCAAAACAAGTTATTGTGGTTATATACAACTTATTTAAAAGCCAGTAAATTTGGTATCAATCTAGCTGAATAAACAAAGATAACATCGAAAAACTGATCTTGAGAACAGACCATCTCTAAGCCCCAGTCAGTAGAAGTACTTCTAATCTCGCCTGGACGGGATGCTTGTCCAACGAGGGATTAACCCCTCCCCCACCACAGTATTAAAAATTCGTAAAGTGTCTTACCCAAGGGCAAAATACATGCG
>OX393562.1:21369468-21384468 GCA_947652115.1 Blastomussa wellsi | reverse complement strand
AAAAAATGGTTTTAAAAACACCCATTATGTCTTCCCTGAGATTATGGATATTTTTTATCTTGTGTCTTGCGTATTTGTTTTTACTACATGTACATGTGTGTTAAAGCTAAAAATAGAATCTAATTGAATCCTTATGTAGATATGTTGTTGGTGATAAACAGACTTTGGTTTTCCCACTAATTAAAAGTTTGGTTAGTGTATTTTGTGCTGTAACGTACAGTTGCACCTGTCCAGCACACAATGTCTTGAAACAACAGAAGAAAGAGTAGCAGCATTTGGGCACCTGCCAATTTCTTTTAGTTGTTCACCTATGACAAAATAGAAAATGGTGGTCCCAGTGGTACAACATGGATTGCAAAAACACGTTTACCAACAGTTTCTCTTCAGAGGTAGCTGTCTTCACCCGGTTGGAACAGAACTCTAATAATTGCTGTTCAAAGCATCAATTTGGCTCAACACCATCTCTTAAATCATACAACCTTTTGTAAAGTTTAAAAATTATATCAGTGAGAGAGGTTCAGAGCCACCTTAATATTTTGAAAATTGAAGGTTGCTCAGCACCCCTGCCATAGATTTTTTAACTTTGCTAAAAGGTGTAGAATGACATGCTGATGTTAACTAAATAATAAAAAATGGGGGTCACCAAACTCTTTTTTGAGTTACCGGTATTAGCACATAAAGCTAAAATTAAGGGTTAAAGAGTGGGAGAACTGACCCATCAAATTACATGTATAAGGACTAGAAATTGCTGGAAACCGTTAGCCACCTTAAACATGATTTCCAGTCCGTAACAGACTTGTACCCAGTCGCTATTTATGGGTTCAGGGCGCGCCTCAGTTTTCCTTAGTATCCAATGCTCTCTCATTCCCTGAACCCATAAATAGTGACTGGGTACGAGTCTGAGTCCGTAACACACAATCTCCACCTACAATGTTTATGTGGGTCTCACACAAAAGAATGATTGTTTACTATCCAAAATGAAAATTACGGAAAACATACCTTTTTTTTCATTATTAACACCAGAAATTCTTGTAAAACAATAATTAGAGTAGAAGAGCTTGACGATGTTCTAAATTGACCTTTCAGTTTGTTGAGCACTCCCAAATGAAATAACACATTATTTTATTGGACGTAATTGCAGACTCAAAAACTTCATGTGTGCTGTTACCAAAGTGTAATGTATCAACAAATTCAAAACAAAAATGTAAGTAAATTCTGAGACTGCGCAGCGCAGACTGGAAATCATCTTTACAGTGAGGACACAAACTGTGAACACTTGACCTGTTTTCGTACATTATGTTTTACCATTGTCCAATGTTAGTCATTCATATACATGTACACAGAATAATTAGCTTTCTGAGGTGCTGAAACACTAATCCTTTGGTCCATATCAAGAGCTCTCATTGGATCATCATAAAAAGAAATTTAAAAATAAATGTCAAGTGTTCACAGATTGAGTGTCTGCACTGTAAGTAAATGTAATAAATCAGTGTGTGTTCCCGTCTTCAATGTCAACTGTAAAGAGCACCTTAAACATATCTTTGGTATTATATTACGGTAACCTAAATTTCTTTTCACTTCCTGGCAGAATTCAGGACCTCTGCGTTATCTTTGCAATCATTGTGGTATTCTTGGTGTTTTTCAACACATATATTTTTCAAGCTGGACTGGTGTCTCTCCTGATCAGAAAGTTCAAGACAACCATAATTATCTCAATACTATACCTAGCATTATCTGTGGGACTTCATGTGTGGACTATGGTAAGAATCGTCTTAGGGGCTGATTATTTGAAATGTCCTGGCCTGGTTTGCCAAAATCTGTGCACAGTATTAAACCCAACAAATTACTGCCAAAATCACTGAACTGTGAAATGGCCAGAATTTTATCGCTTTTTGTGATAACAATAACAATAATAGAGGCGCGTGATGCAAAGTGGGTGGGTCAGGCTCTTTAGTAACGACAGCCTGAAGCATACAAGAACTATATAAATGCCACATATTATTATTATTATTACATACGATTCTCTCATATATCATTATGCATTATTATTATTATTATTATTATTATTATTATTATTATTATTATTATTGTTATTATTATTATTATGTCAACTTCACTCTATCAGTATGTGCCCAAACTGATTTTGTCTAGATGCAGTGAGACGTGATTCTTACGTAGAATGGGGTGTTCATTTCCTTATACTGTATCCTTTCTTGGCCAGACTAAAAATCAGAATAATTTTGGCTTTGAGATTGGAATTACCTCTTGACGACAGGCCAAAAAGCATGCGCGGCCTCATCGGAAGCGGCCACATGGTTTCTTGCTAAGAGACTTTGGCCCTCCTTCGATTTAAGATCGCCTGTAAATTTGGTCAAACTCTGTTTCTAACAATGTAATAAGATCTCATTACGGTAACAAATGTCAAAGAAAAATAAACGAGGAGACAGAGGCTCAGTGGAAGAAGAAACTAGCCAAGCAAAAAAATCCAACATGGCGGAGTCAGACGAAGAGAACAGCTCGCTCCCCGAAAACGAACCTTCTCTTCTAGAAATCAAACATATCCTCATCAATATAGAAGCAACGATGACAGATATCAAACAAGAGAACCGAAACCTAAAGAAGGAGCTAGAGGGTTTGAAAGAATCAATGTCATTCAACAAGAAGGAATTCCAAGAAATCAAAGACTCTCTGAAGAAGGCGGCGGAAAAAAATGCCTCGCTAAGTGAAGAACTAACGAAAACCAAAGAAGAGCTTCAGTCCACCAAACATGATTTAGAGCAGGAAAAGGAGGAAACGTCTAAAGCGTGGTGTGCTCTTGACGACCTAGAGCAGTACACTCGCAAGAACTCGCTGGAAATCCACGGGTTACCTGAGCATGTTTATTCCGACACGGAAAGCGCGGTGATTAAAGTTGCGAACGCTCTCCAGGTTAACTTACGGCCTGAAGATTTTGAAATTTCACATAAGCTCAAAGGGAGAGAAGGCAAGAGACCGATAATTGCTAAATTCTGCAGCCACAAGACAAAGACAAAGCTATACAGAGAGCGCACCAAACTTCGCAGTGTCAAAGTTGCAGACATTTTTCCTTCATATGCGGC
Organism: Blastomussa wellsi; assembly: GCA_947652115.1. Lineage (NCBI taxonomy): Eukaryota > Metazoa > Cnidaria > Anthozoa > Scleractinia > Plerogyridae > Blastomussa > Blastomussa wellsi. Next base: position 21,381,370 of record OX393562.1, on the reverse strand, counting down.
AGCGGTCACAGAATCTAACGAAGATAGAATCTACATTAACGAGAATTTAACGCCGTACAGAAGAGATGTGCTGAAAGAAGCTAATCAACGAAAGAAAAACAAACAATTGTCAAGTGTCTGGACTTTAGACGGTAAGATCTATGCTAAAACTTCGCCAGATGGGCAGCGATTTCGTATTTTCTCCACAGATGACCTGAATAACATTTAACATTTCCATCTAAAGTTTCAGTTACCGAAGGAAGACTCGGCCGATTCGAGGTTTATTTTTTACTTTAACATTATCTAGCTTTTTTTTTTTTCTCTCCTCGGCATGCTTAATCCAAGCCTTACTTACTACTTATTTGTATGTGTCCTGTCGTGTGTGTATGTACAATTAATTGAGCACAATCGCAACTACGAATTCTTTACTAGTATGTACTACTTTAATTTAGATTCAATTCTATTACAGAATCTGTTTGCTTTCGCTACTATATTCCACCGTATTTACCACAATCTTCGTTTTCTCCTAATGTTTAAAAATGAAGGCTGTTTTTTTTTTTCGTTCTAAAGCGTACTTTTCTGGCAAAAAAAAAAAAACTCAGCTTTACAAGAAAATCTTCGAAGTACCCTAAAATTTTTACGTTTTTTCCTATATTTATCTTTTTGAAATATGCAAATCTGATCTTTTTGAATAAGTAATGACAACACCTTTCAAAGCTTCTTTTTGTTCGTTAAATTTCAGAGGTATAAACCAAACACGTAAACGAAGACAACTTTTCAGGTGGCTGCATAACAATAAATTTGATATAATATTCCTCCAGGAAACCTACTCAACAAAAAACATAGAAACCGTATGGAAATCTGAATGGGGCGGCAAAGTCTATTTTAACCACGGCACAAATCACTCGAGAGGTGTCATGATACTTTTTAACCCTAAATTAGATGTCTTGGTCGATAATATTGAAATGGATAACAATGGACGGTATTTGCTCCTTCAGGCAACTATTCACGACTTTTCCTTCCAACTGTGCAATATTTATAGTCCCAACAATAACTGTGACCAAAAAATGTTTTTTTCAAATGTCATTGATGTTATTAAAAAACGTCCGAGCAACAGCTTTATTATCGGAGGAGACTTCAATTGCGCACTGACACCCCGCGACAAAATAGGTGGCGCTGCCGTTGAAAGAAAAAACAATGTAATTAGCGAAATTACAAAATTACGTGACTCATTTAAACTGCAGGACATTTGGAGGTGTCAGCACCCTGATCAAGCACAATTTACATGGCGGGACAAAGCGCTAAAAGTACAGTGTAGATTAGACTATTGGCTAATTTCCAAAGAGCTTAGGCAGATCGCGTTAAACACAGAGATAAAAACCTCAACACTTTCAGACCACTCAGCAATAACTTTAACACTCCAGTCCGAGGGCTATTCAAAAAGAGGACCTGGTTTTTGGAAATTTAACAAATCACTCCTCGATGATAACACCTTTATAGAACAACTTCAGAGCATCATACCCGGGTTCAAAAAGAAGCACAATTATCTCATTGATAAAGGACTTTACTGGGATATGATTAAAATGGAAGTAAGAGGTTTTTGTGTGCAATACTCAAAAAGAAAAAACAGAAAGCTTAGGGACAGAGAGAAAGAACTTTCTGAACAAATTGATGCCTTAATGAAAGTACTCGCAACAAACAGGTCAAAAGAGAATATAACCAAATTATACAACCTTAGAACAGAACTTAACAAGATCGCTGAGTACCGAACCAACGGTGCCATTATAAGAAGTAGAATAAGGTGGCATGAAAAAGGCGAAAAGAATACCAAATACTTTCTGAACTTAGAAAAACGACAAACCTCGAAAACCTTCATTTCTAAACTCAAATCCCAAGACGGACATGAAATAACAGATTCGAACGAAATTTTAAACTGTCAAAAATTATTCTACAAAAACCTGTACACGGCAGTACCCCGCAGCAGCCTTTACGACAAGTTATTTTTTGAAAATCCAACCCTCCCAAAACTAAACGACATTGAACTAGAGGTACTAGATAGGCCAATCACAAATCAAGAATGTTTTGAAATTCTTAAGTTATGTGCAAAAGACAAATGCCCAGGCAGCGACGGATTCACCGTCGAATTTTACTTACATTTCTGGTCTATGCTAGGAGAAGAAATGGCTCAAAGCTTTAATCACGCTTTAACCCATGGACATCTTAACATCACGCAACGGCAAGGAATAATCAAAGTTGTGCCAAAAAAACGTAAAAACAAGCTGTATTTAGAAAACTGGAGACCAATATCTCTTTTGAACATCGACTACAAAATACTATCCAAGACTATTGCAAGTAGAATGAGCAGTGTTCTTCCCCAACTTATACACGGAGACCAAACTGGTTATGTGAAGGGCAGATATATCGGCCAAAATATCAGATTAATACAAGATATAATGAAAATAACACAACTAGAAAACCTACCTGGCATGGCAATTTTTGTCGATTTCAAAAAAGCCTTTGATTCGGTTAATTGGGATTTTTTAACTAAGGTGTTAGAGACTTTTAACTTTGGCCCACAAATTCGAAAATGGATAAACGTGCTCTACACGGATATTACTAGCTGCGTTATCAACAATGGATACGCATCGGAATTCTTTTCACTGCAAAGGGGAGTCAGACAAGGCTGCCCGTTATCCGGTATACTGTTCGTCCTCTGCGCAGAAATTCTAGCACATGCAGTCAGAAATGATGAAAATATTAAAGGAATACAAATTTATAAAAAGGAATACAAAGTATCTCAGTATGCCGATGATACTACAGCTTTCGTCGCCGATGTAGAGTCAGCAAAAAAGTTGTTTGAAATGCTTCGAGCTTTCCAAGAAACATCAGGCCTGGAAATTAATACGACCAAAACTGAAGGAATGTGGTTAGGATCCTGCAGACATAACACGACAACTCCTTTTGATATAACTTGGCCTTCAGAACCGATATCTAGGAATCTATTTCTCCTATGATGAAGTTACCGCTTTCAATAAAAATTTTGAACAAAAACTAATTTCAATGAAAAACATCCTCAATCTCTGGAAAACAAGAAATCTTACACTACATGGCCGTATTACTATTCTCAAGAGCCTCGCTCTTTCTAAGCTTGTCTACAATACATCTGCACTCTCCTTCCCACCGGAATTTATATCAGCAGTTAAGTCGACCATATCGCAATTTGTTTGGAATAACATTCCTAAAATAAAACACAATACAATGATCGGCCCAAAAACAAAAGGAGGCTTGGACATGCCGGATTTTGAAATTATCAATAACGCCTTAAAAGTCACCTGGATAAGAAGGTTGCATGAGAGCAACAACGACGCTAGCTGGAGCCACATCCCACTTACTCTCTTAAAATGCGTTGGTGGAATTTTTCTTCTCAAGTGCAATTACGACCTAAAATCCCTTAAATTACAACTGCCTTTACAATTTTACAAAGATGCTTTAAGTATCTGGCAGAAGATAAACCAGCATACTCCTGAAAATAAAGAGCAGGTGTTAAACGAAATCCTGTGGAATAACAGGTTTATTAAAATCAACGGTTTTTCTGTCTATTATAAAAACTGGCACAACGCAGGGGTGATCAGGATTAAAGATATCTTTCAGGATAGCGATTTTTTGACTTTCAATGATTTTTGCCGCATGTTTCCAGTCAAAACCAATTTCTTGATATATTACGGCCTATGTAATGCTATTCCCCAAAATTGGATTCGCCTATTGAAGGAAGCCAGCTTAAATGGCTCTCACAACAATAATGTAGAGTACGTAGATAAAATTCCTATAAATGAGATTTCATGTAAGTCGGCTACTAAATTTCTAATTGATCAAAAATTCATACCCCCTACAGCAGAGCAAAGAATGGTACAGGCAAATCTTAATAAACAAGCTATTGAAACCATTTATACTATTCCTTTCAGAGTGACAAAGGATATTAGACTTGCTATTTTCCAATTTAAGGTTGTGCATCACATCCTCCCAACTAATGCAACACTTTTCAGAGATAAGATAATTCAACAGGATAAGTGTCATCTTTGTGACCAAAAACAAACTTTAAAGCATCTATTTGTACTATGTCCAGACGTGCAAACTTTTTGGGAAACTTTTTGCAATTGGTGGAATGTTATAAATGACGACTCTATCACCCTAAATGAACAAGTCGTCATTTACGGCTTTACAAACAATCTCAGTGAACGTCTTGGTTTAAACCTCTGCTTAATAATCGCTAAGTATTACATCTACTGTGCTTCGCGAGAGAAAGACCCATATTACTTCGAAGTTTTCCTTGTTTTTCTGAAGAGTAAATTATTCATCGAGAAAAGCAAAGCCAAATCGCAAATAAATTTTTAAACGAGTGCTTTTTTGTGTGTGTGATACATATAGTATTTTTAAAATAATGTGTTATGTATCCTCGCTATGAGTGTTGTATTTCATATAGCAAATAAGATATGTAAAAGTAGTCGATTTGTGTAATAACTAAAATAAAAAAAAAAAAAAAAAAAAAGACATAAATTTGGAGGCCTTTTTCAGTAACCTCCTAGCAACACTGCATAGCTGCCCTGAAAACAATAGGTATCCGAAATTTTGATTAAAAAGTGTCGCATATATATATTACGAAATCTTCGAAAAGCTACCCTTAGGTCGAAATTATCACGACTGCAATGAATTCGGAAAATTAGAAGTTCTTCATCTGCTGTTCTAATTATTTCACGCCGCCATTTAAAATATAATCCGCTTTTCATCTACCGATGCCGAAGATAGATTTTAAATCTTTTAAGCACATTCGGGAGAAAGTGAAAAACAATTTTCACCGAACAACTTCAAACAAAACTTTCATTGTTTGGCGGCACGTGCTAGAGTTGGCGGGGCAATTGGATCTCTTATTTGCTACCAGCAGGAGTTAATGAACAGTCAGAATACACTCAATTATCACAAGAACAACTCATAAATTAACAAAAACAAAACCAGTATTGATACCACACGCGTTTGTTGTTCTTTTACAAAAAAAATATTGCTTGAAGTTAATTTTCTTTTCAATTGATCATCCTGTTTACCGAAAGCCACCAACTGTTCTGTACAACGTTTAGATTAATGGCTTGTTTGGGGTTCCACTCGAAAATGGCTTGAACTGAAGTAGCCCTGAAGGGATCCTTTCTTCTAATATCTGTAAAAAAGAAACACAACTTTTAACTTCCCACAATTTATTCATTTTTAAACAAAGGAGTACAGGCCAATGCAGAAACGTTAGCAAACCCTAGGTAAATAACTGATAGCATTGTTTGCAACTGATACTTTGTTTATCAAATAAAAATTTTGCTTATTAAAAAAAAAAAATAAAATAAAAAAAAAATCGTTATGGCCACTGACACTAACATTGGAAGTGAAGCATACATCGCGTATGGGGAAGATCAAGAAAAATTATACTAATATGAATAATAGCAGCATTTAGATTTAAAGTCTGTGCTAAAAGGTCCTGGAATGTTGTCTTGAAAAAGTTCTCTATCAGCCCACATTGTCCCAATTGAGTCATTCATGAAAAATCTAAAATTTCCTGAAATTTAATCTTGAATACAAATTACATATTACAAATGTTACATTGCACAAGTCAATCCAATGAATTTGAGGACAGCTTTAAAACAGAATACAGGATTTCTTAATATAAGCCGCCTTAGTGTGTTTTAACTATGTTACTTCATATTTCCCCGAAAATTTCTGGCAATATCTTCAGATTCCTAGAAGAATTTGTTTTTTCTCCTGAAACAGGCTTTCTTAGAGTTGACACCCCCCCCCCCCCCCCCTCCCGGCAAACTCCATACCAATTCACTCTATCAAGTGGTAAAGTTAAACCTCATCTCTTTTGAATAGTAATTACTGAAATGTTCATCTGTCAGTTTAGTATTTTGCATGATATACTTGTGTGTTGATATTATTTTTTTGTCTTTTTAGACTTTAAAATGGGGTGATCCCCAGAGGTTTATTTGGAATGAAGCTTTCCAAGCACTTTTTGTTTTCCAAAGAGTTGGTGGGTGCTATTTAATACCTTCTTCAGCATCTGTTTAAATTTTTTCTTTTAACACCGGTAACTATTGTATTCTTGTTTTACCTGTTTTAAAGAGCAGCTTTATTTCATAATAATTTCACTACTTAAATTAAAGTGCTACTGTGATTTTTACACCTTGCTTTTTGAATGGAATCGTGCAGCGCTTCATGTTAGATTAAAAATGCCATTTTCCGTTTTCAAATACTGTAGCAGATCCAGAGATATTCAAGCTTAAAAAAAGTGGTAAAATATGCAAATTAGGAGACTGATGACGTGATCTACGCAACCCAATTTTATATCAAGTAAAAAATAGGGCTATCTCGGTCAGGTTTCTACAGAGACAGTTGAAATGTGGCACAGTAATAGTTCTTCAGGTAACACACCTATGGTTGTAACTTAATCTTGTTTCCATGGCAACACACTCTTTTCCAGTCCCCTTGAATCTGTTTTCAGTATTTGAGTGATTTTTAGCCCAGAAAAATTAAACCAGGCCAAAGAACCCACCTTACACATAAGTATGCTTGCGAAATCATGTAGCTCTGGAGTCACTGAGAAATATCAAAATTGACGGCCACAAATGGCCAGAATAGTCTTTAACATTGGGGAGGTGTGGGACCCAGCATGTTGCCATGGTAACATAATTGTTAATCGCATATTGCACAACTCACCTAGCAGAGTCACGATGCAAAGAATCAAACATTTCTGATACAAATTGGGTGAGATAGTTTTACTTCATTTATTTGATTAAAATTTGGTTGAGTCTATGGCGTCATCAATTAGCTAATTGCATATTTTAAAAACTTGAATATCTCTGTAATGAAAAAAGATATTTAAAAAAAGTAAGCGGCAATTTTCTTCTCATGCAGACTACTGTTTAATGCTTTAATATGGCTTAGTTTGGAGACATCCAAATTTCATCATAGGGACACTGTCATGCCTGATACATGTATATCATAATTTTAATAACCACAGCCTGTAGCTTACTGTGAATGTGCTTTATTGTCTTGCAATAGAAGTAGAAAGATGCTAAAAGGGGTGAAATTAAAGACATATCAAAAGATAATAAAAAAATCAAAAAATAACTATCAAAAGATTCAAAATTTCACAAGACTTTCAGCTTTGATTTCTGGACAGTATATTTTGATGAATCACAATCCACTTCAATCCATAATCCCGTACTACATCCCCAAAATACCTCTTCTATCTTGTTCTGTGGAATCTTTTCATCAAATTTATTCGTGTATTTGGTGGCATTTGGCACAATAATATGGAAGTTAGAACAAAAGAATTTCTGTAATCATGCGCGACAGTGTCCCTTTAATACATTATTGAATTGTCTTGTATGCATACTACTGGCAGTCCAAAATAAAGTTTGCAGTGAAGATAGCATTACCCCAAGTTTGTTACAATTGAAAGTTGTTTAGATAGAAGAAAGTTTCTTTGGTTTTATCATGGAGGGTGAAAAGAGAAAACAAAATTTTAATGCGTACTTATATTGTACACAGGTATAAATTTGTAATATTATATTTTATTACTATTATTACTATGCAATTATATATTATACCCTTTAATTATGACTATTAATTATTTCTTTTAGGAGCTGTCTTGTATTACTACTTCTACAAAAGAACAGCTCTTAGGCTAGGAGACCCAAGATTTTACAAAGATTCACAGTGGTTACGGCAAGAATTTGCAAGGACTCATTAATTTATCCACTGCTTTATTAGTAATGACTTATCTACTATATGCAGCCAACCAAAGGAGGACAATGTTAGAAGCTACAAAGTTGTATCACAGTAAATGCCAGGAACTCTGTTTCACAGAGGATGGCACTTTGTGATAGGAGAACACAGCGGCATATTAATTTTGCAGTGTATGGAAGCAAGCCAATACATATATTATGACTGAGGATTCTCCGGCTGAACAACAAATAGTCCAATATCAAGAGGAAAGCGTGAGGATTAAATACATTTTTAAAAATACATGTTATTAGCATGATTAAATTGTTATGTGAATGAAAATACACACTACATACCAGCCTGTATTCAGTGGCTCCCTTTAATACTGTAATGTTCTGTTTCTTTCTGTATTTACAATTACTTCATTCTTGTATCAGTGAATTGCATACAAATTTGTAATGGAATTTTTCTTATTTCATCTTTGAATTGCCAACAACATGCATGTTCCAGAAAGCCATTTCAAGTCATCTTATGCCTTGTCGTGCTAGCCAATCCAAGTGAGTTTGCTTTGAATTACATATATATATATGTATATATATATATATATATATATATATATGCATTTTTTCTTGTTAGCGAGGATCAGGGATTTGAACAATATATATTTATAATCTTTTCCCGTGAAACACATTTATCATGATAGTTCTACTGTTTCCAAGTCTGTTAGCTAAGGTATTCATTTTGAGGCTATTCCAATCATGTAAAATTCATAGGCAGTTAGCGTTGGACTAAGTTATTTAAACAAATCTGAAACTGAGTGAAGGATTTATAGGGGGATTCATGCTGATGTCATTGTTTACATTTTGTGCCATTAGCATACAACTTTGCTTAGAGAAGGCATCTTGTCACAGTGCCAGATGTATATGCAAATAAACCTTATTACTGATACGGACGCCATTTTTGTTTTCTGTTGTTTTGAAAGACATTGGGCAACATCGACAAGAACACCACTAAGCAAAAGATTTGATGGTAGCACAATAGCTCTGCACGTGTGTTATAATTCTTTGTACATTTCTTTGCCGTCCTCTGCAAAACAACAACTTGAAATGACCAAATTCTGAGTACTTAAGAGTACGTGAACCACGACAGCTAAATTTTGGTTTTTCTGTTTGAAAATAAATGCTGTACATATATTTTCTAAAAGAGGTATGTTTGAAAGCCAAAGATGCACCAAATACATAGAGGAAAATGTGAAATTCGTAAGTAAAATTTAAATTTATTTTTAACTAAACATCATCCTTGTTGTTGTCATTGCCTGAAGGGGCATTGTCACAGGGATTTTTGCCGTTTTTTCGAGTCACTGCTTTGTGCCTGTTATTGTGCACACAGTGTTCCAACAGACTCTCCAAGGTGAATTCAGATAAAATTTTAGCAGGAAAAGCAGACAATGATATTTTTTGGGTGATTTTTTCGATGCATAGCTTAAAACTTTGAAAAAAGTGGCAAAGTTTTTCAAATTACAATCCATTTCCATCGTCGTCATCTGATTGAAACAGCATACAAGAATCAGTAGTTTCAATATAGTACTATAGTCTTCAACAAAAAAAATAGACCATTATTTATTATTAGGTTTTCCTTGTTGCATCGACCAGTTTAATAAGCTTTTTAAAAATACCCTTTAACAGTATGTATATGCCCGCTAGGCATCCCATAATAGCTACTGAAACAATAGAATTTGAAATGGTTTCTGTATTGGTAAAAATATAGAGCCTGTGAAACTTAATAATCAGTGAAATTTTTAGTTCTTTGCATGTAATACAGTAAAACCCCATGAATAAGAACCTAGATTTTTCTAAGTCAGCCTGAACAGGTTCTAATACAAATGGTGCTTAACTTGAAATCAGGCTATCTATATTCTTAAATAGGTTCTTAATTTTTGGTAAGAAAAAAGTACTTCTATTGGTGGCCTTGTAGATTAAATTATTCACTCATTTTCATGCCAGTTACATGGAATATAATAGAGTGCAAACATGAAAGGCAAGAGTACTGTATTGTATTATTTACAAGAAAATTAAACATGTCGACTTTATATTTCTTTTGAAATTAAGAATCTACTTTGAAATTTCACCCTGAAATGGTTCTTATGTGAAGGGTGCTTAAAATGAAAATTTCAGCCTGACAGGTTCCTAAATTTTAGGCTCTTACTGTATATGCAGGGATTCACTGTATTGATGGGCGTGTACTATAACCGGAACACCGGAACACCGGAACACCACAAAACACGGAACACCAGGACACCAGAAATACCATAAAATGTCAGTAAATTTCTGGTGTTCCGGTGTGTTCCGGTGTTGTTCCTGGTTTAAGTACATGCCGTATTGATGAAGGTATTAGCCTTCAAAAACTGTCAAATTTCTGCGAGGATGGCAAAAGCACTAATGAGCCCATATATTCCTTGTAAAATTTTGAGTTTTCAAACCCAGATCACAGAAAAAATTATTTAATACATCAGACTCAAATTTAAAGGTTAGGTAATCGTGCAGTGTTCTTTCAATATTTAGAATTGGTATTTTTGTACCTGAAATGCTTATGCTAATGAGGCAAATATTGTCAACAAGGATTCCCCTATAGTTAAAAAGTTATATCTGCATCTACCATTGTTTATTTGAAACGTGTGGTTTTGAACTGTTCTGTAAAGAAGCTTTTGTTGAGTTTAAAATGAAATATTGGCTAAGTAAAAAATAGTCCTCTGCTGTCTGTCGAAATAAGTAATAATTGTTTCATATATCCATATTACTGGCACTAATTTTTTAAACTATGTTCTGACTGCTGAATTTTCAATACAAAAATTCTTATTCGTTTAAAGCATAAATGTTAGGTCTTCTTCATTAAAATGTTTGATGATGTTGTTGGTGTGTATTGGAGGGTATTCAATTTTCTTCACTGGTCTCCACGCATTTCTTGTAGTGCTGGTTTGGAGAATTGGTTTCACTATCAACGGAGATAATTCCTCTTTTGACCAGTTCTTTTGTTTTCACAACTGGATGTTTGCAGCGTAGTTTTTTGACAATCTGTTCTGATACAACAAGGGACAACTGGCACTGATTTAGGTATTTAAAAGGGCCTTTAAAAAAACCTGGACAGGCCCATTAGGTTATTATTACCCTATTGGAATCTGTGACCGTCGTTGACCTTTGTTCCACTTCCGACGCCAGCACCCTCGACCAAAAAATACATTTTTGCTCAAATTCTGCAAGAAGGAAATATCTATCCAATGAAAAAAAAATGAAAAGCGAAAAAATAAAATAAAAAACGGAAACCCTAAAGCGGTGGGTCACTTTCTCGTCACTGTGCGCATGCCCGAACAAAAATGTCACAAACTGCGATGCAAGTGGGAACAGTGTCAAGTCATAACTTTTGCTAGCAGTTAGTAGCACAAGAGCTTAGCACAAGATCTTGGCGTTAAAGTAAAAGAAGGGAATTCGATCGTTTAATATACCCCGAATTGGCAATCAAAGGCACTTAAACCTCCCTAAATACCAATTGAGTATTTAATCAGCCAATGAAACACTGTGCTATTTCTGACACTGCATAATTAAAGGAAGTCATTGAGGAGGTCATTATGTCCTTAAAAGCTGTCATAAACCATCATTTTACAATTGGCACATAACACTCAACAATAACAAAGCTGAAATCAATCTCTTACTATTTGTCACGCGAATGTGCGTGTAAAATAGCATTCGAACAGGTGCGGCTAGCTAGGGAAACGCTGCAAACAGTAAATATCACTGCTAAAATACGAGGATTTTACTGTGGAAAACAAATGAAAATGGTATTGTCAAACGACGGAATGCTTGAACTACGAGAACGTGGAAAGCAAAGACTTTAATTTAAAATAGGTGAGTACCAGTTGTTTTCAAAGTATTTCTGCGGCCTGCAAACTGATAAAGGCCATTCGAGATATCCGCATTGCTCTATATGCCTGTATGAATTTCGTCCAGCCTGGTTTTTACTATTGCTGGGGAATTTTGCCTTACTTGGCTTTCATAATGTCGTGCATTATTCGCAAGAAAGCTGAAATATATCTATCTCAGATAGACAGTCTGCAGAATACAAATCAAACGTTACTTTTTAAGGGAAATAACATCTTAGTCACATTTCG
>OX393562.1:21359468-21364468 GCA_947652115.1 Blastomussa wellsi | reverse complement strand
TGCATGCTACCGACGCACTTGGTATGGATCTGGCACGATTTTGCTCAAGGAAATGAACACCCGCACTTAAAAGACATCTTGATCTTCAGCAATATTTTAATGTATTTAAACAGTGCGTTGAATCCCTTCATCTTCAGGAGTGTGCGAGGTAAATCCTTTACTCGATTGATTGCGTGCTGTTGCAAGAAGTTTAACGAAACTTCTGCCACCTCTTCGGGTTTGTCAGTTCCTGGATGTGTGTGCACCCCTTACAGCTCACCACTGGTGGAGCGAGAGCGGGCTATCCGAGTAACGAAATCGCTCTCCAGAACCTCCGATGAAATATGTCCGAGATTTGACGTTTGTTACGAAACAAGCGTTTGACAATCGGTAACCAGGTAACTTCAATTGTACCGAGTAGATAGAGCGGTTCGAAAGTAATACGCAAATAGGCCATTTCCGAGTTCCCTTTTCCCTCAGTTTCAAAACGAGTCTAAGTGCGAAACTATTCATATGGAAATAAGTTTGTTTTGCATTTTCATATGAATGGTTTCGCACTTAGACTCGTTTTGACCCTTAGGCAAAAGAGAACTCGGAAATGGCCTATTGCTTTGGTTTTGCATTACTACGCTCATCGGATTGGTTTAAAAATCTCGCGCCACTTTTTCAACCCATCAGAAGTAAAACCAAAACCAACTGTGACTCGCGCGCTCACGTTTTCCCGCGCTTTGTTTAGGTTTTGATTGGTTCACTGGATTGTCTTCGTCCTTTTTGGTCGGCCAAAGTAATTACTTTGGTTTACGGCAATCAGTTGAAACTCGTTCTGTTAAGTACTACTTATACAGGTTCTATTCAGTGATCTGTCTCCAGTCATGAAAGAACAGTCTGACCGGGCTATCACTATTTTACAAAACGTGCACTGAAGAAAGACTTTTTCAAACTGGTGGCCTAATGGTTAGCGCGCTGGGACCCCCGGATCGGGCGGCCCGGTCCGAACCTTGGCCGGAGCACTGCGTTGTATTCTTAGGCAAGACATTTTACTCTCGTGGTACCGGTGAATTTACTGCTGCGCGGGGGGAGGGGGAGGGGTAGCATCCCATTCTGATATATAGCAGAAATACTCCAGCTTGATGAGGCATTAGGCTCGTACGCAGATTTTACCATTATAGAGAATTCCAAAGTGTAAACACAATTTCAAATTTTGGGTGTAAAAATAATAGCGTGTAAAAACTACATTTCTATACTATTTCTCATTTTTTATCTTAACGAGAGTTGTGTATTTAAATTTAACTTTGTGCTCTAATAAGGACGTTTTTTATGTAGTTAGAGCATGTTTTAAAACTGCATATATAAGCCTTTTGATTTCTTACTAGGCTCTCTTTCTCCCAACCACTAACAATTGTAATACATATATTAACATTTGTTGCCATGGCAAATAAAAATAATGAAATTGCTGCGGTTATTTTGGTGCATTTTGCAAGTCTGTGAACTTTGTATTGCATGTAGAATTTAAGTACAAATGTGTGTGAGCCGGTGCGATTTAAGTTTTCAAAATTATTGTAGAATTTCAGTGCCTATACGTGAAGTGCGAAGTGCCGCACGAACGCCGAAGTGAGAGTCAGAATCAAGCAAGAAGCAGACGACAGCCCGCTGCATACTGCAGGAAACAACAAAAACAACAGAAAGCGCACTTTTAGGCTAACAGGGTAACTTGTTAACTTGTTTGAGGTGCAAGAAGCACATGGGGAGAAGAATATGACAGCTGCTGCACAAGTATCCATCATATATCAGAAAGCATACTTTCAGGCATAGTTTATCAATCTATTTGCTGTCATAACTTGCGCAACGGAAAGATTCCCACTTACCTATAAAAGGTCCTGAACGTCGTGAATTTCGAAAACAAGGCCGTCGACGGTTTGCATACTTTAGCTCAAAGCGAGGCACCACCAGAGCGCAATGCATTCTGGTCGCCTCGCAGTGCATTCCGAGAAAACCTCGATTTTGCATAGATTTCTTCTTTCATCCTAATTATAATTGAAAAAAGTAAACTGCAGTGTTTTATAAGGACTTCCGCCCCTAAGAAAAACGTGTTATGATATCAATGACTTCACGTTTGATAACTTGTTTGACTCCACTGTACTTCAATTATTGGTGTACAGTCGAAACATCTTTGGTTCTACCTCGGAAGTCTTCGGCAAACTTCGGACTTTTCGGAAATATTCAGAAACGTCCGTGTGACCTTCGGACAACAGTTTTAGAATCTTCGGAAAATGGTCGTCTCCAACTCGATATCACTCGTTCGCTAAGCTCATTCGTGAGATGGAGGCACTTGGGAAGTTTGTTGTTATCAAGCTCATTACAACCCTACTGTCACTGGAATCTCTCTGTTTTGCGCTGTGTGTTAAATAAATTTTACTGGATTACAAAAGACTGTCAACAGACTAAGTGGAATCTTGTCGACCTTGTTTAATTTTATAGTAGCAAAGAAAGTTACTGAGTTAAGCGGAAATTTTGGAAAACAAATTAATTTATTTCTTTAAACAATACTATAAAAAATATTTTGCTGAAAATTAAGAGAAAAAAGGCTGTGCTTTGGGATTTTAATTAAACTGAGGTGGACGTGGGAAAGAGAGGCACATTGCCTGCAATCAAAACGAGAGAGCTCGATCATTTGTTAAGCTCGCTCCGCATATCTATATATATCGCGATTGAGACAGAACATTTTCATGAATCGCATATTATTTATAAAGAAAAATCTTCTTTAATTTCTATCTTAAGCGCTTGCCGCGGAAGCTGGCCCCAGGTTATGCAACACATGGTAAATATCTCGCTTCTTCAAACCAATTAAAATGCGCTTTTGCTGGATACGTTTGTTTTGTGCTTTTGTGAACAGCAGTTCGACATCAAAAGATTTGTTTTCAAAGAACAATGGTCATTGTCATCACCGACAACCCCAGTCGTTTTGTCACCAAGCAATGACAGTTCAGTCGTTTTGTCTCCAAATAATGACGTCTGTTTCCCTGTAAGAACAAAATGGTGACATAAGGAAATTTTACTGTTTAAAAAATGAATCAAACTATTTCGAAATGTAAGCTTGCTATTCAAACATTGGCAATGTGAGACGTTGACCTTGATAAATTGTGAGAATTCAAAATTTAAATAGTATCGCTAAATATTATTTTTCCGTTTAATCAACGAATAGTTTCTTACGTCGAGAGTCAGAACTGGTGAAAGGTGGCGTCGCTTCCATGATACTGTCTTGAAATCTCGACCTGAAAAAAGGTAAGAACTTACAGGCTTTTCTTTCTACCCTCTTTTGGTTCTGAAAAGTATAATAAGCTTTGAAAGAGAAGGTATAACTGATGAATATGCAATTAGCTGCAGTTCTACGAAAAACCGAAAATATTTTAAGGATATTGAGTGGCGTGGCATGGCCCGCCTAGATCAGCTATTTCTAATAAAGTGTGAAGTGTGGCGTTGCTAGATCTAGGAGGGATTCTGTTCCATTTTCTTTATATGACTCTAAGAGAAACATGCAAGAAATAGAAAGGGGCAAGGAATTCACATATATACTCAGATTTCAATTCAGTTTGCTTTTCAAGTATGTACAGGGAGTGATGTTTATTTGAACGAGAAAGGAGTAGCTAAAAAGGCTATAAATTACCACCCATGCTATCAACTACCACCCACGTTTCCCTATAGCTAGCTTTTCACTGACCAGTAAAGAAGAACATAAGAAGACATAACAAATGCAAAGTAGCCAAATAACCTTCAATAAATGTGCTTTAGAAAAAACGATATTTCCATTGACCAAAATAAGATTGTTATTTCATCAAAACCCATTACCAAAGCCTGCAGCCACCTTGAAATGACATCCTTGATTTTAACAGTAAATTTAGAACTTTCCCGATCACTTAACACTGATCTTGAACAAAATGTAGATACATAACTTCTTTTTGACCTCTTGTAATCAAAACTTTATTTAACATAACAAGATGGGACATAAAGCCGTAAAAATTCAGTGCTGATGCAGGGAGAGTACAAAAAGCACACTATCTCATTGTATTTACGACACTTGCCACTATCTAGTTCAAGTTCTGATATTGCGTCTGATTTGAGCCAAAAACGATTTTAAGATCCACAACAACCAAAATCTGCGATTAGAAATAGAAATAACTTCAGTAAAGTTTTGAAGGAATTTAGAAATCTCGAGGCGATTATAACAGCATTGCTTTAGTCCGAACTTAGTATAACCCCAGCATGGACGACAATCTGAAATGACAGGAGAAGATAAAATGTCACAGCTCTGTGTTTCATGTCAATGTTGATGTAATAGATCAAACACGAGCGACAGTGTTTCATCGGGATATCCAAACACCGAGAAGAGAGTTGAAAATACGACGCGCAGCGGAGTATTTTTAATGAACTTCGAGGTGTTTGGATAGCCGATGAAACACTGTCTCGAGTGTTTGATCTATCTTCTCAATCGAAACTAAAACTACGGTGAAAACGAAGAAATAAAATCGTAAAAATCTATGCTAATTAAGATCACATTTCCAAACCACGGTTACGGTTCTGATTTCCTTTGTTTTAACGTGATGAATTATTAATGAGTTTGAGAAATTAATTTCTCAAACTCATTAATTATTCATACGGTTATAAGCCAATCGGGGTGCCCATTTTGGTCAGGTGCATGTATCTTGATACCCAATGAAAATCTAGATCAAGATTACTCCAGTTAGTTCAAAAACTGATGAAAACACTGATCAAGAAACTTGAATTTTAATTAGTCCTAATACTAAATACAGTATATTTTGCATATTTGCCGCTTCAATCCTTTCTTACAACAACAACAATACGGCAACATATTTGCTCACAAACAAGTTCTCCTCCTTCTTGCACTTAATGTGAAGCCCTTCTCGAACGCCATCCTTCATCTCGGCATCTAAGCAACGTAGGAACAGGACAAACCTTCGAAAAACAGAAAAACAACACACCAAATTCAATTCCCAAAACAGTGT
>OX393562.1:21214468-21356968 GCA_947652115.1 Blastomussa wellsi | reverse complement strand
TCCTTGGCATGTAGGAGGTAATGTAAACATGAATCGGCGTGTGGCTGTTTCCATTACTTCAGAAATCATTTCAACCGCTGTGTTCCGCAAGTCGTCGCTGCGGCATAGTAAAAGCTAGTCCGCTAGAAGATTTTAACTGCTGGAAACATCCGACTGCCAGGTTGTTTCTGTCGGTAGTACAACCAATGGCTTTTTAGCCGACTACATTTTAGTAGCGCAATAACTTTGAAGGGGTCGAAAAGGTGGACATTAACAACTACGTTTGCTAATTTACAACCATAAAAGAAATTGCAAAGCATTTTGTTTTCCATCTTAACTGACTTAAGATTCAGTGTATTAGGTTTAAATAATTAACCAACTCTTGTCATCAGAAATACAATTAGCAACTCACGCAAACAACAAAGTGGGGTTTTATTTCGCCCAAAGGTTCTCGCTTGTTTTGAAACGATTCTTGCATTGTGTTGGGGATCTGTTTATCATGAAATCTGAGTGGCTTGTTAACCATAACATCGACTTGACGTCCTTAGGCTACTCTACTCTAAGCAATGCCATCCTATTTGACAATTTTAAAAATAATCTTTATATCAACGAAAACTACTTGAGAAGTTGATAACACACCATTAAGTAACGAGGATAGTTAAGATTATTGAAACTGAAAACCAGACTCATGTTTGATGTTTTCTCTTTCTAGAAAAAAAAATACGTCTTAAGCCGTATTCTGTAAAGATAATAAGTTTGCATCGGCGTGAAAACAAAATGTTAGTACTGTTGATATACAACGAACTAAACAATAACTAGTGCTTCTAGTGTAGTTATCTATGCTCATAACGCTTGTCTAGTGCTGAAAAAGGCAGTGTGGTGCCCCATAAATAACTGAAGGCATTTATTGGTTACCAGAATATTCTGGGCTGTTATGGTTCATTTGAACAAATTAATGCCAAATAAAGGAAGACTAGAAAAGATTCTTGAATCTCGAAATAGTGGTAGTTATAGCCCAGAAATACCATGCACTTAAAAATGAAATTTACACCACGTATTCCGTATTTTTCGCTAAGCACGGTAAAATCATTCCTCAATTTTTTAAAAAAAAATAACAAGTTCAAAATTACTTCAATCTCAAAATTAATAATCATTTTTCATAGCGTCAAGGCAAAATTCTGTGACCTTGTTTTACACAAAACAAAGATCCAGTACAAGGGAAGCCAAAAAATCATCCAATTTCCCTCGCCAAACGAAGTATAAATAGTATTTTTTTATCTTCACCAGTGAACAATTAATTCAAATGAATAAGTATTTTCATTTCTTACATAAAAGCATTACGTTATAAAATTACAATGTTCACGATCAGTGCTGATGCTGTCACTGAACAGAATTCGAGAAATTAATAATCAGCACCCTACGTAAAACATAGGCACGCATCGCGTGCAAAAGCTATTTTGTTGATGTGAGAAGATTAAAAGTACGTAGAATCGGGACGTAAGAGTTACGATTTGAACTACAAATAGAAGGCACAACAAATGATAGTGTGTGAGAAAAAGGGAAAACAATGCGACAAACGTTTCCTCTATAAACACAGACGATAAAGCTTATTTTTATCAAAGATTTTATCAAATGCAAATGATATTATTATTATTGTTATTATTATTGCTATCATTATCATCATCATCATCATCATCGTCATCATGATCATCATGATCATCATCATTATTATTTATTCCCTCATTTGAAGTACATAGGCATATATATTTGCACAAAAAGACTTCCAATTTTTTAATTGTTGTGTGCGAACATGGATGCCATGAAGGAGAATGTAAGTGGATTTGAATTTGACTAGTATGTATATCTGTAGAGAACCTGTTTGGTTCTATTGACTGATTTGATAAGCTGACGTTTGGACCACCAGCCTTTCGGCAAATGGCTCAAGCGTGACACATCAACTATCGAATGCATTTTATTATTTACAAATCTAAACATTACGACAGCCAGGCAACCAGCACTGCAATCCCAAGGCTGTTGACGGAAGTGCATAAAGATAGCTTTTTCTATTGCATTGATCTCGCCTTGCGGCAGTTCTGTAAGCCACTAAAGCTAATTTCTTTAAAACGTAGTTTTAAAAACAGAAAAACG
The DNA here is from genome assembly GCA_947652115.1 of Blastomussa wellsi. Taxonomy (NCBI): domain Eukaryota; kingdom Metazoa; phylum Cnidaria; class Anthozoa; order Scleractinia; family Plerogyridae; genus Blastomussa; species Blastomussa wellsi. Next base: position 21,354,841 of record OX393562.1, on the reverse strand, counting down.
TAATTTCGCCACTAGTGGTCAGGTGGAACATCTTTTGTGCCATGTTTGACTTCGCTTTCTTAGGCCCGGTTCAGACGCCGATCTTTTCATGAGCCGACCTCAATTCGAATTTGGACCGACCCAAATTAACAAACGTTCGCCTGTTGATTCAGACGCCGTTCTTTTTTGCCGTTCCTAAATACAGTTCCAGTAAAACCAGTCAAAATAATGCAAAATACATTAAATAATTTATGCATTAGGATCGGTACGTGAAAAGGTCATGAAAAGTCTGAATCAAGCCATTCCAAAGGCGTTCCAAAGGCGAAATTCTCGGCCACGCCAGGCGGGAAGAACGGGTGAGCCGTTCCAAATTGATTCAGACGCCGATCTTTTCATGTACTTAATTTAAATTAGGTTCGGCTCATTAAAAGATCGTCGTCTGTACCGGGCCTTAATTTCAAGTTTCTTGAAAGTTATAAGCTTTAAAGGTGCAAATTAAAATTTATTATTCTGAAATTCTTCAATCATTCCTTCTAAAACTTATTTAAAAATTCGAAGTCAGATATTACCTCCATGAACCATGCCGTAAAATTCTTTATCCGCGCGGAATTCTTGGTCACAAAACTGCTTGTGCTTACACTTACGAAAACTGCCCGAGCAACCACGAGTGAAGTGATTAATTTAATTATGGTAATTTCAATATATAGTGGCTGGATAGTGGCTTTCATTGTTGTGAATGTGTATCTATACACAGAAAACGAAACGAGAAGCAATATAGAAGACGTAAAGTATAAAACAAGTTTTCGCTAGTCTATTTTCTCTACGAAAGTCTTTCAAACCCCAACCTTGTTGTGAAGACACGTTAATTGACGAAATGTGCAAGCGAACATATCAATTTGCGAAGACAACAACACTAGAACCGCTACAACGCAGGTAAGAACATTCCTGCTCACCATGTAGACGCACTTTTCCAGGTTAAATAATCCCCCAGAAACCACAAAATCTAAATTTTTGTCTGTGTATGTGTAAGCGTGGATCGAATTTTTTCACCCTGTAAGCCCTAATATCCACATACAAATTTAACTGACTATGTTCCATGCATTTTCTTATAGAATTAGTGGGGAGACTTTGTTGAAAGATCAGAATAGACCTCAAAATAACAATACGTTTCTAAGCTTGAAAAGCTCCAAAGGAGTAACTATAAAACTAAAATATAGAAAGGTTGTTTCGCCTGAGGAAGATTACGACGAAATAAAGATGCGTCGTCCGTCGCAAACGTAGCCCCGTCAAATTATCGGCCATAACGTCGTGTCACCTGTTTAGTTACACCACACCAGCAACAAGTTCGAAATATATAGGCTCGGCACTTGGAGAACCGGGGACACATTCCCGCCAAACTTTCCAAGAAGTATGCTCTCCAGATGCGAGTGGTTCCGGTTCTCAAAATTTTATCCCAAGCACAAACATCAGTGGTTTTAGGGTGGACGTGACAAACGCTGATCCACTCTTTACATATATTTGTCATTTTCACAACAGATGAAAAAAAAACATAAAATTTTGGCTTTTCTCGGCATCAACGCATTTATTAAAAGAGCTTCTTACTGATATAAGAGCGTAACATAGCAAACTCTACCAGCCAGGCTTTTGTACAAGAAGCCCTCCGATTTTATACCTGACTGGTATATACTCATACTCGGCCATGATTGAACACAAGCAAGAAATTACAGTGAAATTTGATCAAAAAATTCCACTGATTGGAGGAAGAAAAACGTGAAATTCAATTTCAAAATTATCTTAAAAAGTAGCGAGCAACGATTTGAGACAAGAAGAAACAGAAATATCTCCATTAACCAGGCTTATGAAGAAAAACGCAGTTTGAATGATTCCTCAGGACCAATCCCGACCCGAAAACGAAAACTTCTGTAATGTCATGTTTTTATAAGACATGTTCCTGCCTCGTTTGATCACCTGACTGATATATACTCATACTTAGCCATCTTTGAACGCAAGCAAGAAACTGATCCAAGAAGTGGAAATTATATAGGAAATCGACCAAAACGCCACTGATAGATCGGAAAAAGAAACACGTGAAATTCAGTTTCAAGTAAAGGAGAAAATTATCTTTAAAATTATCTTTAAAAAACAGTGAGCTAGCAACGATTTGAGAAAAGCTTTGCTTTCAAGAAAGAAATGCCTTCATAAACCAAGCTTATGAAGTAAAACGCAGTTTGAATGGTTCCAAAGGACCAATACGGAACCGAAAACGAAAATCTTTGGTTATGTGGATTTTCAATAAGTAACAAACATAATGCACGCCAGCACGCGGTTCAGCTAATCAGCTGCGGCTACCTCTTATGTACCCCTGTTCTCGAGTCAATTCGCAAAGTAGGTATCCCTGAACCGTCTTGAAGCGTTGTTCTTTCTCGTTGATTACAAGCGAGTGACCAGGACAACAGTTTTTGCCGCTCCAAACATATAGGAAGTGCGGCTTTCTCGTGAGTTGGACACTGAATTTAATTACGATGCTCTACTTTAGCTGTAGCTTCGTGACGCTTCGCGAGTTCGTAATTCGAGTAACCAAGCAGTTAGGTGAAGTTTCAACCATCCATTTAGCATAAATGTAAGATGGTTATATTATTGCTTAATTAAAGCATAAACGAAAGACTTAGGCACAAATTTTAATGATCAGTTTTTCACAGTGAAAGGCGACACGTCGAAATGATGATGAAATGCTGTTAGCCAAAAGCAATAGCGATTTCCTTCACAAGCAGGAAGAGCGAACTTAAAGAGTAGCTGCTAATGAACGAGTGTTACATTTGTGTTACATTCCCCTTCAAGTTAAACAATTAATTTTACACGGTAAAATGTGAGCTTATACAGCTGTAGAGGACGGCAACGCAATTAAAAAAGAATATTTCAGTAATTTGTGGCGAAAAACGCATTTTATGAAACTTGTCGTTAACTTGGTGGCGCTTTTCAATTTTGTGAATTTCATATTAGCACCCCTGCCAGATATAACATTTCCTTGCTAAGTTACACGACTGGCATGTATTTTAGTTTTTTTTATAGTAACCCACGTCGCATTTGATACAGTCACTTATAGTTTTAGTTGACTGATCCAGATGATTTAAACGCGTTTTTGTCAGGAAAAGGTAATGAACCGTCCTTCATAGCTACCGCATATTTTGATCTCGCTCATTAATATTGCAAATTTTGACATGCATAACAAACGTGATGTCAGTCAGCTCGATGAAGTGGCCTGTCTGTCGTGGCAAAACTATAAAACATTCAAAATTGGTTACAGCCAGTATTTTGCTTCGGGATCTGAACCTCGCTTTGTTGCCTCCAGTAACACAGCATGGTATTAACCAGGTATGTATATAGATGAGAGTAGTTGGCAGTTGGTAAGAATATTCAATATTGGTTCCCTGCACAAATTTCTATTTATACTGAAGTTGATCACGATAGTTAGACACCGTTAAGAATTGCATTTGTTTATACACTTACCCGCTTGCTATACAAGTTGTTCGAACGTTTGTAAGGATACTTAAAGAAATACCAAGTGATATTTTCCTTGTCAGAGGTACGATATTTTGCGCTACTACCTGTTTAGTCATATTTAGAATGCATTAATATATTTTCGAAACACACTTTTGGTAAAACTGCTTTACATATAAAGATCACAATATAATTTCCTCTCAGGTTTTCAGTTTGTGATTTAAGGCCATCTTCATACGAGTGTAATGATCAAAGTTTGTCTGCAGCCTATCAAGACTATCAGTAATTAAAGTCAAAATATGATATATTTCAAACTTGAAAATTCATTAAAAATCAATATTTAAAATTTAAATCAGTAAAAGAAGCTGAACAATCTTTCTCGTTGTTTGTTTTTGAGTTAAAAAAGACGACTAATAAAAGCGAATACTATGTCAATTCTCGTGTTACTTCCGTGGATAATACAATTTTCTTGAATTCTCATCGTTTACCGTGCCTAAAATTAAAATTTTCGAATATTGTTAGACCTTCTCTGACTGAAATACTCTATTGTTTTATCCGCAGCTAAGTGTGAATGCACAATTGGCTAACCTATACAATATACAAATATTATTATTTTATTTCCTTTAACCAACTTGGAAAAACCGGAGAACGAAATATCTGAAGTTCTCCGCTGTGCTAACTTGCCATGCACACATGCACTGAAGAGGGCATAAGGCCCCACACATCACGTACACCACAGATCACGTACCACCCGCCACGCGAAGAAAATGCTCGTAACGCACAAACAAAATGTTCTGTCTACCCACGAGTCACGTGTAACTTTCTTTTTTATGTTGGTGTATCGCGCTCGTGCAGTGGTAAAATACATTGACAATCGTGACTGACGATCGAGCCTCTTTACCGCAACTGCAAACCGCAACTGATCCGCGCGTTTTTCATGTGTGAGGTGAACGGAAAATTTCAGGGCAAGGTAAGGTTGCTAACAGATCGATTGAATAACGTACACTTAAAATGATCGAGTTAAATGTTACATATTATTTTGGGGGTATTTTGTGTATTTTTGAGAAAAGTCTGTTTTTATGCCAAGTGTTTTTTGGGTGTACAATTTCGCAATATGAAGCACCGTCGAATGTCCCCCCCCCTCCCCCAGCCCTCGTCATGTGTACTGCGAGTACCCCTTGGGTATGTGAGCAAGGACTAACGAGAAAGCAATTTGGTTGTAGGGGAGAGTGGGTGGGGGCAGGCTCCTGGTGGGGGTGGGTTTAGGGCATGCGTTCCCGAATCTCAGTCCAGAATCTCGGAATCTGAAGCAAACCCTGTAGAATGCCAATCAACTGTTTCCAAACCGAATGGCGTGCAATCCAGTTGAGTTTCAAGTAGCTAGATAGAAAGTAAAACTTAAACGCTTATGAAAATCATATTTTGTGTGGTGTTATAAACATATAGACAAAAAGGAGGCAATGTTTACCACGCATTCTTTAACGATAGTTAAAGGAGCTCGGTCGCGAACGACACAGTTTGAAATGTTTAGCCTACATTTTTCAAATTTGTCAATAACAGTCCTTGTCAATCTTCCTCATTCAAAGCCATCCTTGATTCTTCTTAGTTTATTGCTGCATCTTTGGTGTTTTTCTACCTTAGTAAACAACTATTTCAAGGTTTCCTTTGATTTGAAGGCGGTTTTATTCATTGACCAAGTTGATTTTATTCATGGTGACTATGCCATTTTAACTCGCTATGATTTTATTTTTACAGTTATTACATCCTAAAGCAAAAAAAGTGCCACAGTAAATAAGCGAAGCTGTAACATTGACCCAAGTCAGTTACTGAAATGATACACAGGTTCAACACGATTAACCTGCGATCAGGCGTTCTTATTTTTCGCCACAAAAATAAGAATCCCTGATCGCAGGTTGGAACACGATTAGCCAGATGTTGACTTCGCCAACCTGTACTGCAAGAAAACATAGTTTTTCTAGTATATTTTTTACGTTTTAATTTGTATCTTAACATATTTTTAGGAATCTTTTTTTATTTATTTATTGTAATTTCCATAATTTCGATGGCATCGAAGATAGCGGAGGCCGACTATGATTCTTTAACGGTCACGTAGAACTGCTATCTTTAAACTAGTGCGTAGGAGGCAATTCAATACGCGGGTCACGAACTAACTCTTCGTTTCACTGACAAAACAGATTTGCTCACTTGGGAACTTCGGGTTTCCATCCATGTACAACTTGGAAGAATTACCGTCCTGTAATTGGTGGCCTAAAATCCAAAGCTTTCAGCAACCTCAGTCACTATACAAGGTAAGGGAATGCCACGTGGAACATTGCATGGCAATGTGTGGCATAGGTCCAAACTGTAGTTGAATCAAATTTATTTCCATTCGATTTAAAAGAGAGATTTGGCATAGGTTGCCAGTTTAGTTCGGACGACAGCCAAAATGAGGGCAGTTTTAATCTAATATTTCAAAACGGCTGAGAGTGTTTCATTGCTTTCCAGATACGAAAAACAATTGAGCAAAGATTGAGGTACACATTTCATGTATATCACGAGCTTTTAATTTAAGGCCGGGGCAAGGAGGTGCTTGAAACATTATTGCTGCCAAGGATTGCTGTTATGAACACATATTTCAAACGAATTGAAACGCGTGGATTTCTAAACTCAAACACCTGACTTGGATAGGGAACTCTGGTTGCCCATAACATCTTGAACATTTGACTGATGAATGAGTTTGAAAATGATGATCGTGCTAACGCAAAGCTAATTCTCTCTGTTCTCAAACCACAGAAAGCCATTTATGCTTTGTGAAACAGAATTGTTGCCTTGTTAACTCAGAACTGCCCTCCTATTCATCGAAACGAAACTGAAAACTCTGCTTTAGAGGGACATTTCAAGTAAGGCAAAATAATCCGATGGTGGAGTAAGTCAATATCATGCAAGGTTGAAAATGGGAGCTAGTATAACAAACAGGTCGTCCCGCCACCCTTTGTCCTTACTCGATCGTTTTAAAAGAGCGATGAACCTGATAAAAATAGTGAGTAATTCACGTATCTCAATGCAAGATTGGTTTTAATTAGCTTAGTAATTGACAACCAGGTGGTATAATTTGCTTGGAAGTTTTTTAACCATCAGCAGGACTACTCGACAAGGATTTTTTGCAATATGCAATCTGTAAATACATTTAAAAAGGAAAAGAATTTCGAAACAACGCAACTTAATCCTCAACCACAGTTACATCAAAAAAGCAAACGCCTTCCATTTTTAAAATTGGCTATGTTTTGTTTTAAAGAGTACTTTGGGCCAGATAACTATATACTCTCCAAGTGTGTTGTTATTTGGAGCAATGCATGTGTTCATAGATAAGATCCCCTTGGGGATGACCTGCTTTTTACTTATTTCAACCATATCATCGTTTTTAGCAATTTGACCGAGGGCCGGAAGCAATAATTAAGTGTATGGAAACTTGCCCATTAATTAAACTTACTTATGGGGATTCAAAGTGTATAGATATACACTTGCACATCATACTGAGTGCCATATAATTAACTACTTACTAACCAAGCTTGCTCGAGCCGTACAGGGGAATATTGGCACTCGGTTGTTTTAGTATGGACCTTGCTGTGCTCATTAATATTGCAAATTTTGACATGCATAACAAACGTGATGTCAGTCAGCTCGATGAAGTGGCCTGTCTGTCGTGGCAAAACTATAAAACATTCAAAATTGGTTACAGCCAGTATTTTGCTTCGGGATCTGAACCTCGCTTTGTTGCCTCCAGTAACACAGCATGGTATTAACCAGGTATGTATATAGATGAGAGTAGTTGGCAGTTGGTAAGAATATTCAATATTGGTTCCCTGCACAAATTTCTATTTATACTGAAGTTGATCACGATAGTTAGACACCGTTAAGAATTGCATTTGTTTATACACTTACCCGCTTGCTATACAAGTTTTTCGAACGTTTGTAAGGATACTTAAAGAAATACCAAGTGATATTTTCCTTGTCAGAGGTACGATATTTTGCGCTACTACCTGTTTAGTCATATTTAGAATGCATTAATATATTTTCGAAACACACTTTTGGTAAAACTGCTTTACATATAAAGATCACAATATAATTTCCTCTCAGGTTTTCAGTTTGTGATTTAAGGCCATCTTCATACGAGTGTAATGATCAAAGTTTGTCTGCAGCCTATCAAGACTATCAGTAATTAAAGTCAAAATATGATATATTTCAAACTTGAAAATTCATTAAAAATCAATATTTAAAATTTAAATCAGTAAAAGAAGCTGAACAATCTTTCTCGTTGTTTGTTTTTGAGTTAAAAAAGACGACTAATAAAAGCGAATACTATGTCAATTCTCGTGTTACTTCCGTGGATAATACAATTTTCTTGAATTCTCATCGTTTACCGTGCCTAAAATTAAAATTTTCGAATATTGTTAGACCTTCTCTGACTGAAATACTCTATTGTTTTATCCGCAGCTAAGTGTGAATGCACAATTGGCTAACCTATACAATATACAAATATTATTATTTTATTTCCTTTAACCAACTTGGAAAAACCGGAGAACGAAATATCTGAAGTTCTCCGCTGTGCTAACTTGCCATGCACACATGCACTGAAGAGGGCATAAGGCCCCACACATCACGTACACCACAGATCACGTACCACCCGCCACGCGAAGAAAATGCTCGTAACGCACAAACAAAATGTTCTGTCTACCCACGAGTCACGTGTAACTTTCTTTTTTATGTTGGTGTATCGCGCTCGTGCAGTGGTAAAATACATTGACAATCGTGACTGACGATCGAGCCTCTTTACCGCAACTGCAAACCGCAACTGATCCGCGCGTTTTTCATGTGTGAGGTGAACGGAAAATTTCAGGGCAAGGTAAGGTTGCTAACAGATCGATTGAATAACGTACACTTAAAATGATCGAGTTAAATGTTACATATTATTTTGGGGGTATTTTGTGTATTTTTGAGAAAAGTCTGTTTTTATGCCAAGTGTTTTTTGGGTGTACAATTTCGCAATATGAAGCACCGTCGAATGTCCCCCCCCCCCCCTCCCCCAGCCCTCGTCATGTGTACTGCGAGTACCCCTTGGGTATGTGAGCAAGGACTAACGAGAAAGCAATTTGGTTGTAGGGGAGAGTGGGTGGGGGCAGGCTCCTGGTGGGGGTGGGTTTAGGGCATGCGTTCCCGAATCTCAGTCCAGAATCTCGGAATCTGAAGCAAACCCTGTAGAATGCCAATCAACTGTTTCCAAACCGAATGGCGTGCAATCCAGTTGAGTTTCAAGTAGCTAGATAGAAAGTAAAACTTAAACGCTTATGAAAATCATATTTTGTGTGGTGTTATAAACATATAGACAAAAAGGAGGCAATGTTTACCACGCATTCTTTAACGATAGTTAAAGGAGCTCGGTCGCGAACGACACAGTTTGAAATGTTTAGCCTACATTTTTCAAATTTGTCAATAACAGTCCTTGTCAATCTTCCTCATTCAAAGCCATCCTTGATTCTTCTTAGTTTATTGCTGCATCTTTGGTGTTTTTCTACCTTAGTAAACAACTATTTCAAGGTTTCCTTTGATTTGAAGGCGGTTTTATTCATTGACCAAGTTGATTTTATTCATGGTGACTATGCCATTTTAACTCGCTATGATTTTATTTTTACAGTTAACCAAGTTACATCCTAAAGCAAAAAAAGTGCCACAGTAAATAAGCGAAGCTGTAACATTGACCCAAGTCAGTTACTGAAATGATACACAGGTTCAACACGATTAACCTGCGATCAGGCGTTCTTATTTTTCGCCACAAAAATAAGAATCCCTGATCGCAGGTTGGAACACGATTAGCCAGATGTTGACTTCGCCAACCTGTACTGCAAGAAAACATAGTTTTTCTAGTATATTTTTTACGTTTTAATTTGTATCTTAACATATTTTTAGGAATCTTATTTTATTTATTTATTGTAATTTCCATAATTTCGATGGCATCGAAGATAGCGGAGGCCGACTATGATTCTTTAACGGTCACGTAGAACTGCTATCTTTAAACTAGTGCGTAGGAGGCAATTCAATACGCGGGTCACGAACTAACTCTTCGTTTCACTGACAAAACAGATTTGCTCACTTGGGAACTTCGGGTTTCCATCCATGTACAACTTGGAAGAATTACCGTCCTGTAATTGGTGGCCTAAAATCCAAAGCTTTCAGCAACCTCAGTCACTATACAAGGTAAGGGAATGCCACGTGGAACATTGCATGGCAATGTGTGGCATAGGTCCAAACTGTAGTTGAATCAAATTTATTTCCATTCGATTTAAAAGAGAGATTTGGCATAGGTTGCCAGTTTAGTTCGGACGACAGCCAAAATGAGGGCAGTTTTAATCTAATATTTCAAAACGGCTGAGAGTGTTTCATTGCTTTCCAGATACGAAAAACAACTGAGCAAAGATTGAGGTACACATTTCATGTATATCACGAGCTTTTAATTTAAGGCCGGGGCAAGGAGGTGCTTGAAACATTATTGCTGCCAAGGATTGCTGTTATTAACTGAAAAAAGCTTCATTTAACACACATTTCAAACGAATTGAAACGCGTGGATTTCTAAACTCAAACACCTGACTTGGATAGGGAACTCTGGTTGCCCATAACATCTTGAACATTTGACTGATGAATGAGTTTGAAAATGATGATCGTGCTAACGCAAAGCTAATTCTCTCTGTTCTCAAACCACAGAAAGCCATTTATGCTTTGTGAAACAGAATTGTTGCCTTGTTAACTCAGAACTGCCCTCCTATTCATCGAAATGAAACTGAAAACTCTGCTTTAGAGGGACATTTCAAGTAAGGCAAAATAATCCGATGGTGGAGTAAGTATAACAAATAGGTCGTCCCGCCACCCTTTGTCCTTACTCGATCGTTTTAAAAGAGCGATGAACCTGATAAAAATAGTGAGTAATTCACGTATCTCAATGCAAGATTGGTTTTAATTAGCTTAGTAATTGACAACCAGGTGGTATAATTTGCTTGGAAGTTTTTTAACCATTAGCAGGACTACTCGACAAGGATTTTTTGCAATATGCAATCTGTAAATACATTTAAAAAGGAAAAGAATTTCGAAACAACGCAACTTAATCCTCAACCACAGTTACATCAAAAAAGCAAACGCCTTCCATTTTTAAAATTGGCTATGTTTTGTTTTAAAGAGTACTTTGGGCCAGATAACTATATACTCTCCAAGTGTGTTGTTATTTGGAGCAATGCATGTGTTCATAGATAAGATCCCCTTGGGGATGACCTGCTTTTTACTTATTTCAACCATATCATCGTTTTTAGCAATTTGACCGAGGGCCGGAAGCAATAATTAAGTGTATGGAAACTTGCCCATACCTCGGGCTGCAAATCTACATGACACGCAACTCTTACAAACTGTAAATGACTCATAAAATATTTCTATTTTGCAGGTCAATTCTAGAGCTTTAAGACGGAGACAAAAAGTTGTAGTCATTCAGTAACTTGAAGTTTGGTTGGATTAGATAAGACAATAGTAAACCTATACCAAAGGATAGCAGTCACACTGCGAAACAACAAGCCCTTTGTTCAGTGAAGACAGAATTAAGCATTGCACATTCAAGGAAGAAAGAAAGCTAGCACAAAACTGGAAGAAACGTTATGGCGTCGTCAAGAAATATCAGTGACAGGATGAGCAGATCTAACAACACAGAGACGACAAACACAGAACTATCGATGGAACTCTTAACAGTGATTCAAATCACTTGCTACTCCGTTATTATCGTTATCGGAACGATTGGAAACTTGATGTTGATATTCAACTTGGCCCTCAAGCGCCACCGTAAAACTAGCCAGTATTTTATTTTGAATCTCGCAGCGGTCGATCTCTTGACATGCACGTTGAGTATACCATTTGATATCAGTCTTCTAGTGTTTGGCGGCTGGCCCTTCGGCCCGGTGATGTGCAGGCTCGTTTATCCTTTGCAAACACTTTTCATGGCGGTTTCTGTGTCAACTTTGTTATGCATGGCGTTGGAGCGCCACCGTGCTATTATCCACCCGCTCAAGCCCAAGATAGCGGGCAGAGTTTTAATTCTGGTGATATTTCTCATATGGGTAATAAGTGCTGGATTGGTATCGCCGTATGCTGCCGCACTGAAGATTAAAGACGGAGATTGCGTGGAGAACTGGCCAAAAAATGATCCAAAGTACCCCAAAACATTCACTTTATGTGTGTTTCTCATTCTCTACTTGAGCCCGCTCTGCGTCATCACAGCGGCCTATGCTCGTGTTGGGGTAAGACTTCGTGCTAACAGCCAGAAGGCGGAACTTCTTGTTGGGACTCATAGTGGCAGGAATCGCCTGTCGAGGTCCCGTACGCGTCGAAATATTCGAATTGTGAAGTTCTTTGTCTTGGCCGTTGTCGCTTTTGCCCTGTGTTTGTTGCCTTTTCAGGTCATGTGGATGTGGAGCGACTTCGGAAATGGCCAAGAATGGAAACATTTTAACACACTTCTGACGTTCGCCAATATAATGGTTTATGCTAACAGCGCAGTGAATCCTTACATATTCGGCGCTCTTGGTCGCAGGTACAGTTCTTGCAGATGCCTTCATCGGCCAATTGCAAGAAAGAAAGCGTGTTACTTCGCCTGCAACACTTTTCCAGTTAATGGCTTCCTGGCAAAGACGAGGAGTTCTACAGTAAACCGGAAGTTAGTAGCATCTCCTATGGGCAGTACATCAAACCGATCAGATAAAGAGAACCGCCAAGAAGAGCAACTATACCCAAAGAACAATTTCCTGATAGAATCAACGGTTTAAAAGGCAAAATGTCGGCGAAAACTGGAGAAAATTACTTGGGGAATATATGCATCTCATAAACCAAGCGCGAGGTCTGTATTGGGAGAATATCGGCCCCAGGTCGCTGTGCTCGGTCCGTACAGAAAAGGCCGAGGGTGAATATTCTCTCAGCACGGTCCGAGAGGCTTAATGGAGCTGGGTCACGGTTCTTCGACAACCAAAAATACCCTTAAAATGTAGGAAACCAAAAAATAATAGTTTACTAAGGACGAAATACACCAAAGAAGTGATACTAAACCAAAAAGGAACAAGGATGGCTGAGGATGGAGAAGATTTTGGCTAAATTTTTCAAAGTGCACGAACGACGTAGCTCCTTTTATCGACGATTGGAAACGCTTTTATGGATAAAAGTGTACAGCGGAAAGGACCAAGAAAGAACAGGATTCTGACCGAGAAGAATTTGACGACAGGAAGAAAATTTCAAATGTCATTTTATTTTACCTAAGGGACCCCTTTGGTGAACTATTTTCAAAATTAATATCAGAAAGTTCTATACCTTTTTCGTTTTTCTGAAAAATCGAAAAGTTGAAAATACGGGTAGTCGGCGGCTAAACCTGCCGTAAAAACAATGAAAAATAGAGCAACTTCAGCAAGGTCGTACACAACAATGAGAAGAATCCAAAGCTTGAAATTTTGAGAACTCGAAGAAGGGCCTTTTATCTTTCTAAAAGTGTAAAATTTATGCTTTGTTTCAAAGTTTGAATCTCCGTGATGACCTGCCGAAAATAACGGCATTTTTGGTTTTGGGACAAGTTAAAATATGGATCAACTTTAGAGGCCCATAAAAATGCTAGTATACGTATTTATATATAATACTATATATCAAATTTAAATGTCATCCTTCTAGTTTATTGTGTTAAATTCTCGGTTTTGGCCCGACGAAAGCAAAGCGACCAAAAGGAAAAGCGCTCTGGTCATTTTGACAATTTTCTATGCAACCTCGTTCCCAGGGTCTCTCATCCTGTAGTGTATCCTTTACAGGGTTCGCCGTTTCTGAAACAAACATCCAGAAATTCTTTAGACGTTATTGAAAAGTATTTTATTTATATCTACAAAGATCTACCATAAGCGATTACAAATCTGACCCGATGAATAAATAAATCAAGAAAAGCTGTCCAGCCATCATAATATTGATAAAGAACCTCACAAAATGTAAGTTAATAATGTCTATTTACTTATATATTTTTCTTTATTGTGCCATCGACCAAAACTATATTTATCGCCAGCTATCAATGTCTATCACCGAATGATTTGTATAAAAGCGAGAAATAAATCAAAATTGAAAAATCGTTACTCAGATCAACGTGTTTTCGTTTCGCAGTTCTTGATTGAATCTAATTAGTCTATTGATATGTTATGCATGAGAATTGAACATTTTCCCAGGTTTTTGTTGCTGTCATTCAAGTTTGCCTTTTGACAATTTTTAAAACACTGTGAAAAAGCATGATTGCGCTAAGCTATTTTCTAGTGAGGGTGACAAGATGTGCTACTGTTCACCGTTGTATAAAATCACAATTCGACACAAACAGGTATCAAGTATCACTTTCACTTATCAGCTCACATGATCTCACTTTAAAACATAAGCACCATGAGGATCAGCTTGATCAGAGGTTCCTCAAGTTTCTTTGTACAATAGCTGGTACAGCATTAAGTTACAGTATATCGTTTTCAATATTTTTTCGACTCTCAAAATATTGTATTAGAGTAATTTCACATATGAGGCACACTAAATAGCGCGACAGAGATTACTCATCTCTGTTGAGGTCGTTGAGTACTGGTCCATATGGGAAGTAAATTAAAATTAAGCACAAATACCAGCAGAAAAGTGTCTAAAGCCGAGGTTAAATGTAACAAAACACAGGAACTTTTTTTCTTATCTCATTTTTGAGTTTTTTTTTTTTTTCAAAAAAAGTAACTCTTAGTCGGCGTAAGGACGTTCTCGCTATTCAGTGGATGGATGGATGGATGGGTGGACGAGCGATGTATTTCACACCAATCAGAATTAGGATACTATCGATCGATAACCAATGAAATTGCCGCTTGTATGTATCGTTTAATTTTGTATCAATATTTGTTTCGGATTCAAGGGACGGCCATCTTTATTTTCGTATAAACTTGGCCTTATTGGGCGGTGTTGGCATGATGTCTCTATTTCCAGCACTCGGTGTTCATGTAGCTCTGGTTGTGTGCGCGTTTTAAGCGGAAAACTGTTCGGAAATTTTCATGATGGTGAAGAAGGTACCAGGATGTGAAATTTTACATGGTGCGAGCAGTCTGTTTTGGCGGCTTTGGGTTGAGGGATTGTTTTGTGATTTCGGTTAGTTGTGAATAAGAGCCATGTTGAATTTTAAAATGTTTCTGACTGAAGTAACGATAGCTTTAATTTTAGTGAAATTTTGAAGTTGCGGATGTACGCAGCTTCCTATTTCTCGGAGATGAGTTGTTTGAAATCAGTATAGCTGAGAGATCAGACATGATCAGAGATTTTGCTTCAGGACATAGTAGATGTCATAAAGCATTTAAGAATTTGAAGTTAGGGAGGCCACATACTCAAGAACGCAGCCAGGGTGCAGCAATTCCGGAGAAACAGCTTTCATTGCAGACGTACCAGCTCTGGTAAATATTTCACGAACCGTCTCCTGCATCTTCAATGTTACGGGTCAGCAGGGGACGTTAAAGGACCCACACACTAATCGTAAAGAGTAGGGCACGGAGTTCCCGGTGCTGTGGTCTGGTCTGTTTGCATAATGAACTCATGGGTTTGTTGGGTTGGGTGAGGTCATGAATGGACTGATAGCGGCTGCCATAGGCGCCTTAACATGCTGATGTCCGATCTCACCCTGACTAGAAATGCAAAGTGCATTGGAACATGTATATGGAAAATGCGCTATATAAATCCATTACCATTACCATTTTTCTGCACCTTCTGTTTTTCTTGGAGCGCGTGTTTTCTCTCTGTGAATTTGACTTCTGTGAGGATCTTTTCGACTAGGTCGTTTGGGTATCTTCTTTCGCGTAATCGCGATTTGAAATTTATTCATGTTTTCTTCAAAGAGTGTTCTTGAAGAATTAGTTCTAAGATGTCTGAAGGCTTTCCCTTTGATGTAGCCTTTAGCCACACCCGGAATGTAGTAGCAGGAGAAATGTGTATACTGAAAAGTTTCAGTAGGTTTAAAATATGCGCGAACGTGTAGTATAGATTCATTATAGAATCTTTCGCCTTTAAAGACTGTAGTGTCAAGGAAATTTATCTCACTCTGTAATATATCAGCCGTAAATTTAATAGTTGAATGTTGCCTCCTCTTTTGTTGTCTCCTGTTTTGCTGTGACCCACAAAGAAAATACATCATCGATGTATCTTTTCCACTCTAGTGGTTCGGTTTTGCTCCCGGTTTCAACTCGGACATAAAGATATTAGCAAAAGCAACTGCCATTTTAGCGCCGACTGCGGTGCCGTGAGTCCGCAGATATGTTTTCCATCAAATTGGAAGGAGTTCTCTTGAAGTACAAGTCTGAGCATTTCTCTGAGTGCGTGGGTTGGTATCGGAGTGGCCTTTTGATAGAATGCTTCGTATGCCATGCATACAGTTCGAGATGTTGGCGTACAGGCTGGTAACATCTAACAAGACTGTAATTGCATTCTGTGGGACTTTCGTCCTCTCTATGAAACTGATGAAGTCTTTTGTTTCTTTGAGGTAAGATTTCTGTGATTTGGCTATCGGCTGAAGGATGTAGTCTACAAATGATGATATTCGTTCTGTCTAATCCCGGCCTAATCCCCGCCCAAAGGATAGCACAACGTTCCAAATGAGGCTAATGCCCGGCATACCGAAGCACAGTGTATGCACCTAATGCCCCGCTAGACACTTTATTTGTATTCAATTTTAATTTACTTCCCATATGGACCACAGGGACGGCGGAGCGTATTTGAAATTGGGGGGGGGGGGGGGGGGGGGGGGCGGCTCGAAAACGATGGCCAGGGGCGCGAGTTTGTAGGGGGTGTCTGGGGGTCCTCCCCCAGAAAATTTTGAAATCTAGAGGATTGGAAATGGTATTTTCATCGTTCTCTATGATATATTTCTTAAAAAAGACAACCTATTCAAACGGTTGAAAAAGTGGCGCGAGATTTTTCAACCAATTACTGAGAGTAACAATGCAAAACCAAAGCAAATTAATTACTTTCGACACTCGAGAGAAAAGTGCTCTAATGACGTCAGCGACAACATGTTCATCTTAACCCAAAACCAACCGCTACAACTGGAAATGAAGTTACGTGAATCCGATGAACAAAAATAAAAGTTCACCAGAGGACGAGCAAAAAACTAGCTAAAGAGCTAAAGAATGGTAATATTTCAGTCTAATAGACATTTGTTCTTATTATACAGAGTACATTTCTCTCTTCAATACGACGCTTGTTTTCTTGGTTATCGCCTGCACACAGCAGCACGTCAAATTTAAAGGCGCACTGGCCTATTGATTAGTGCAATGGCGTCTCGGATCGAGCGGTCCGGCTGGCCCCAGGCACTGCGTTATATTGTGTTCTTAGACAAGGTACGTTTCTCTCATAGTGCCACTCTCCACCAAGGTGTATAAATGAGTACCGGGTACCCTGCAATGGACTTTATCATCCAATCCAGGGGAGTAGAAAAACCTCCCAGTGGCTTAATGCTACGAAAACCTGAATATGCTCCAGCCTGATGAGCTACATGGCTTGAACGCACACATGCAAGTTGCAACAATGCAAATTTAAAGCAAACTTCTGAAATTTAAATTCAAAAAATATCTGAGTAAATAGTTAATGCCACTATTGATTTATACACTTGCAGACTTTGCTGGCGCATGAGCGTTTGCCTTTCTGAGTAATGCGGCAGCTTGGTTGTGTCCTTTAACTGCCATTTCTCTATCAACATGAAGGTGTGAGGAGCCAATGCGAAGCTCGTAAACAAAGGCGAATTGGCAACCCTCGTCTGAACCCTCCCGACAGCAGTAAAACAGGTTTAATAACGAAAAGTTTTTTAAAGCACCAAAAATGAACGGATTCGACGCGCTGTTGGCGTACATGAGAATGTTACTGAAGATGAGCACGTCTTGGAAATATTCGCTTTTCCAGCCTTGTCCAAAATCGTGCCAAATCCATGCTGCGTGCGTCGGGAGCATGCAAATCAAAAACGCCGTAACAGCGACTATGAACACCTTAGTGATCCTCATTTTCTGCAGCGTACGTTTCTTCGTGTACTGGACTTGCGATCGGTGCCCGTCGACTACATGCTCGAGTCTGTCGAGCTCTTTACGAATTTTTCGCCCAGCGCGAATATAGGAGGACGCGATGACCGTTAAAGGGACCACATAGAACAAGGCAAAGTTGGTAAGAGTGAAAAGTTTAACGTACCAATCCTCGGGCCATTTCTCCATGCATTGCTTCCCTTCGACTCGGAGCACCAGAGCGTAAGGGATTATCACCAAAGCAGGAACAATCCATGACACGCCGATAGTCAGCTTGGCCGTTCTTGGAAGAACACGAGGACGAAGAGGTGTCATGACAACTCTATGTCGTTCCAAGCTCATGGACAATAGCGTGATGACAGAGACCGCCATTAACACCGTCTGAAACGGGTAGATCATATAGCAGAGAATCGAGCCAAAGGGAAACCCGCCGGAAAGGCGCTCAGCGAGGTCGAGAGGGATGCTTATGGCGCATGTAGCGAAATCTGTTACCGCCAAGTTTAAGATGAGGTATTCTCCAACTCGCCGCGCTCGACGGCCAAGCAGTGTTACCACGATCATGCTGTTGCCTACTAAGCCTACAACGATAATGGCGAAATAAAGCACCAGTTGAATTATCTCGATAGCTGAAAATCCATCGTTTTCAACGTTATCCGTGCTGTTTACTGACGCCTTGTAAAATTCTGGCATTTTACGATAGCACCGATGTTCTTAAACGCTTCTTTGTGGTGTTTGGCGTCTTTCTGCAAAGAAAAAGATAACGGGCGACTTATGTTCTCATTCTATCGTCATGGCTGCCACGGTAGGCATATTTTGCATAAAATGGATGGCACGTCTGGAACAAATGACAACATCAATAGAAAAGTATCAACGGACCTATTCACCAAAAACTGATAGAAGTAAACAAGAATTGGTCACTTTCAGTTAGACCTTATCAACTCACTGCCAGACTGAAAACTCATTTTTCTTAAATTCGATGTTGAAAGATGTAGATGTAGAAAGGCCAGAAGGGCTATTAAGTATTGAAATAACAACCAAGACAGCAATGTTTGGCATCTCCCACCGTTTCAACGCCAGAGGGAACTATGGCCGACTCTAAACAGTGTTTCTGAAGCCCAAAGCCCAAAGATTACCATCTAGCACATTGAATTATACAAAACATAAGATATAACATGGAAAGAAAATCAGATAAGCTGTAAGGTCAAGTTTAATGCTACGTTTGACAGGTAACACTCTAGCATGCATCCTCCGAAGTAAAAATTTCGACGCCACTGAGTTATCTAAATTCTTCTTAAATTATCAGCATTGGCAAGCTAACAGCAGCTGTATTCAATAGATGTATATAACAAGTTTGCGTGCACGTGATAGTTTTTTGAACAAGTTTTTGAAATCTTACTGTATTTTTTTGGCAAATGCTTCTTTTCATGATTAACATTGGATGGCCCATTTGATATAGCATGATTCTAGAGGTTCTTGACAGGTTTACTTAGAAACGTTCGCTCGTAAACGCTCAAAAACGTTCAGTGTGGGTCTACCGTAAGCGGTGTGTGCATTTGTATGTGGCTTGAGCGGAGAAGAAATCATAGTATTCGTGCTTCCTTTCAAGGACGACGCTTGATATAAATCCACCATCTTTTTAACCATGTGCGTCTGTGCGTGCTCTCTAACAATGCGCATGCGCAGAGACAATAAGAAGGCACGCATGCGGTTTATGGCCCAGACGGCGATTTGTGGCTGAAGGCAGACAAAAGTAACGAAGGGCATTTTTAACCTTGGGCTCCCTTTGCATGGGAAGCCCAAGTAAAAAGGTTTCAAAAGGTAGCAGCTCTGAGTTATAACTTGCATTAAGTCGGTTATCTTCTTCCTTTTAAGTCTTGTTTTTGTTGGTGTCAGTCACTAACGCAAGTAAGACTATTATGACTAATGAGTATTAAACGAGCTACAGGCAAAGGCTTTCGAATATTTCAGTATATTCTCAGCTCCGACTATTGCATTTCTAGCTTTTTGATTGGCTAAAAAACTCCGACTATGAGCCAATAGTCGGAGTTTTACGTCATGTGGAAAATAGCGCGCCAAGTCTAAAAATTTTCCGCACGAAGTTTTTAACTTCAGCCCTCTATAATGGCCGACACTGACAGGATATGGTTTGAGAATTTACTAAAACAATTATTCCATTCGCCCTTGTTGGATATGATATCCAACGCGGGCTCATGGAATAATTGTTATATATCTGCAACGCAGTTGAAATTCCAAAACATCGGAAATGAAACAGCTACTTTTAAACATGAAGCAGCCCACAGCATGCACAAGGGACCATATGCCTTCAATTTCCATAAATCGCACAGGGGCACAAAATAGAGTATAGCACCGCTTCATTCAAATTACTTCAACACACCCCATGTATGCAGTTCAGCTTGATATCATAATAACAATCCTATTATGAGTAAATATTCAAACCTAGAATTATAAAAATTATCTACAGAATTGTGCACGGAAACTACGACTCTTTATCTCGAGATGTGTTTTTGGAAATCATTGAATTTATGCACTACTTTGACCTAGAGGAAAAATTTAAATAGTTATCTAAATTTCTTTCATTTTGTGTTCGGTAGGATGGTCAGTCACTGGTTATCATGAAAACAAGTGTTGTTTTCGGATTTTCCTCGCGTCGTGTCTCATTTTCGCCGTCAGTCGAGATTTGACCGAAGTATATTTAAAATCTCAGGAACAATGGCCAAGCAAGCCCTTACGATATTTGCCGAGGATCTTCCAAGCGTCTGTCGAGGTAAAATGTCAAAAAAAGAACCCATCTCTTGTATCATTTTGTAGAATCTTTTTCAATAGATACCTTAAGATTTTAAAGCCACAATTAAGGGTTGGTGTAAGGTGTACAGTGCAGTTTATGTGTGAGTAAACCAACTTTTAAGAAACCATTATATACCTGTACGTGCACGATCTGCATCGTCATAAATTAAAGAACCAAACAATCAATACACCAACAGCATGTTTGTGTGATTAATACTCCTGTATGTGTCATAATATAACCAACAAAACTTAAGGAAGGAAACCAATTTCACTCCAGATAAGTACTAGTAAGCCAAACACCAAAGAAAAAAAAAGCAAGGATGATCAAAGATTCGTCGCCGCACTTACGTATCACTCAGCCGCTCTCCAGTAACTGCAAGTGACAGTACTGTCTCCCAGTATTTTTAAACTGGGTATTTCGCTTTGATCTCTTGCGTAGATCAGTGCAGAATGACCATACAGAACATGGCTACCGTACAGAATGCTTGCTTCGATGAAGAAGATTCGGTGACCATAGCTTCGTTGTCAAACATGCAGTGTGCAGATAAATTACACTGAAACTCATTTTGTCCTTTCAAGTGGCATTGTTCAGCTGTCTTTAGCAAATGCTTTTATCTTTATATTTTCTTGTATTTGACGACGGCATAGCATTGTGGAGGATCACTTTTTGTGCAACTGATAAAAATGCTATGCCTAATAAATTATTGAAATCAACGAAAACGTAAAACATGACACAACGGGTTGCACATTTAGCAAATTTTGCAGGAAATTAATTATTGTTGTGTAGTGCAATGTGAATTGGTCCTTAACGTTTGTTTAAAAAATGTTTTTTGGGGGAAGAAATCTAAGAGGTTATTATGTTGTGGTTTCAACCCACTATGACTTTAGTTCCCATTTTCTGATTATGATGATCAAAATATAAATACAAATCAATGTGAAAATTTAAAATCACGCTGGTTTGAGAAATTTTGAACCCAAAAAGAATTCAAACCACAGAAATTACAACTTTTTAAAGGCTTACATAAAAGCTAAACTGTGCCCTTACGATGTAATCACAAAATATTACAATCCAGGAGAGTGACAGCATAGTGTAATTATAAAAAGCGAAACTCCAAAATTACCTCTAAATTCTTGCCCATTCCTCTCCCCACAATTCCAGAGAAGAAAAACAACCACTGCGACAACACCAAAAGTCGAAAACGTTTGGAGTTGTCGTTTCTGTATTCAGTGCTTTCATGGCATCGCAGTATTTTGCCCACTTATGACACTTAACAGCCAAGTCGACTTACTTGTACAAAATTGCTCCCGTTAAGACACTACGGGTGGTCAGCGCAATCATTGGTCTACGAGAATCAGAGGATCGTTTGTTACTGATCTACAATTTACGATGTTTCTTGATTTTGTCCGGCACTAAACTCGCTGTAAACATGCATCCATCAAAGTCATTTTTAATTTGTCCAGGATAATAGACTGTCTTCTCATCCCGAACGACGATTTCGAAAAGTGACTTAATTCTCACCAAGCGGTAATAAACAAAGAAACTTAAATATTCTGTTTTAATCCCCCAACAACCCATCTTCCTCTCCATGCAATAAATAAACAAAACTAATAATCCGAAAAATAATCATTAAATAACAATTTTTTCCCAGGTCGGTCCGCATAGAGAAAACCGTAACCGTCGGGCAAACAATTCCACAGTACGGATTTGCGTGCCAATCATTAGAGACGGCAGTGCTAATTTCGGGTAATTTGTAGTCTAATGCGAATGCTGAAAATTCTTAATGAAAAAAATGAAAAGAGAAATATGTATATTACATTGAGAAGGCAATTTATGGACGCAATCCTAGATCCCTAGATATGCAAAATGTTAACTTGGAATTGCGCGTAAATAAGACAACGCACCTTTACTATCACCACTTTTATAAATAGACCTAAGACGGAATATTCTTAGGGTAGAGAGAACCCACTATGAAACGCAAATTCGCATAAATATCCCCAGGTCTATTCGAAGTGTTGTTGTCGGTAAATACCAATGGTGTTAAAGATGGCGTTACTTAGTAGAAAGTTCATTAATCGGCGTCGAACTTGCGTTTATGCCAAGTAACTGAAAATGTAATTAGAAATGCCAACCATTGGGAGTATAAATAAAAATGGCATGTGGTCGATTTGCTGAAGGAAAAATAAACACGGCCTACTTTCCTAAGTATGTTATAATCTACCTTGCAACTTTTGATTCATATTTTGATCAAAGAAAGAAAAAAAAACTTAAGCGTTTCACCAACCTCAGTATTATATATCTTTTGGTAAACTACGAGACTGTGAGAGAAATCAACCGATGAAGAGGCAGAGTAAACAGCGGCGTACAAGACCACGCCTGCAGGCTCTGTGTAAGCATTCCTGCACCAGGTAAAATTCATCATTTTAACTGGTGAGCGATACCGATTTTTATTATTCAATTTATTTTATCGAATGGTTGCCATATCAGTCGTGTTAATTATTGTAATCTGAGGAGTGGTCTTGAAGTTGCCCACACAAACATTGGAATCGGTTTCCAGTTCTGTACTCCACAAATGTCCGAGAAATACTGGCACCAAACTAAACATCTGAACACTTGCTGAGCGTTCTTGCATAATTGTAGCTATTGAATTGAAATTACGTTTTTGCAAGTGAAATATGGTGAATTAAAGGCATTCATAATGGCTGATTTTCGAATATTCGGAAATCATTGTTATTCAGATTGTTGCTGGATTCCTGTTTTCAATCCATCTTGAATATATAATGTGATGATTTGTAATTGTTTCATTTAGAACGGCGATCTCCCACTGTACTGAAATGGGAGTTAGTCGTGTCAGATTTGCAACTCGACCCTTGTACACAAACAAATATTGAATTCAGAGACCTGTGTTCTTATTTGGAAGAAAATATAGGATTTCTTTCTAGTTACATAATTATCGGAAAACTCGGACAAACTGTCTCGACAATGGATTATTTCTAGGTGTCTTCCGTAATAAATGATTGATTAGAAACAAGTACCGAAGATCTGGCCGCGGGGCACCGGCGGCTGTTTGTTATCAGCATGGAACGATATTATCAGTAAATATCATTCATGTTCTACAAGGATTTCGCACAATGAAAACCGTATGAAGCATCCTTAAAAGAACCACTGTTTTACATATTCCAACTTCATGCTGACATACAGCAATATTCACCACAAAAAAGGACTTAGTCAAAACTACAAATATACGTTAAAATCAAGTATTGAAGTTGTTTTTAATTTGTAAATGGAAGCAAAATGTATAAACAAAGAATTAGCTCAGTAGCAGCTTGGCAGAACTTTCGATGGGCATTTTCATAATTTTATTTCGCAACTAGTGTGTCGCTGTCGCTTATATAGTACTGTCGGCAGAAACTTGCACCAGACTTCGAGAAAAGAGTCATTAACTGCGAGTTTTCTAATGCAAATTAACTAAACTGGCTAACACAAGGTTACAAAATCACTAGCAGGAGAGAATCGGCACTTTCGATTCCTTAAATTGTTCACGAACTCCCAATTAGAAAACTAAGACCAACAGGAAAAGAAAATGTAGCCGCTCTACTACTCGGCGATTCCCATTGCATAAAAACGTCTTTAAGTTTCTTACCTATAACGAACTGCGGGACTTCATCAATTTTGCTTGCTTACTGTTCTCGTGGGTTGTCGCTGAACTATTCTTATGGATTCTTCTTAAATATATGCAATGTGACATATTACCATTTTCGGTTTATTGTTGAAGCACGTCCTTTGCCATGCTGTTATTCCGGATAAATCTATACAGCATAAATTGCAAGCCGATCCTGACTTCCGGGACAAGTTAAACATAAATTGAACAATTCAAAAGCTTTTCTTTCCAAACTGATGCACCTTGCATTGTTGACCAATATAGCTCACTGCTGATGTCAAGGTTATAAAATTAAGAATGAAATTTGCGTCTTCCGAAAAAAAACATTTTAGATATAACAAATTACAGTATGTTGGAGAGAATCAATATAAGAAATCAAGAGCAATTAACCTATAGACACGGAATCGGGTTCTAATTTCATTTCGATTACGTAAAGTAGCCAGGATCACGAAAAAATAGTTGACACATTTACTGACAAAAGTGTTTGCCGTTTCCATACACGAGGCCTGAACAAGAAGAAAAATAGCCTGACCAGACTCTCGAACGCTGAAACAGTGTCTAATTAAGGAGGGTGGTTCGCCAAAACATTGGTGGCTACTCACTTAAAACGTGCACTAATGAGTTACGTTGCACGCGTGAACGCAGTTCAAAAGCCTACCTGAATTCAATCCTTTTTTTCTACAATTATTCCGGTCTTTTTGTTCAAAAACAAAATCATACATCGACAGGTGGTTTGCCACATCTTTCATACCAACTTAGAACATTACCTAACGACAAAATCGGCATATATCGTGTCAAAATAAACGTGGATGTGTGTTTGTTTTTGTTGGGCAAAGAAAAGCGTTGTCTTCTAGACGTTCTACAAATGCTGATGAAAAAAAGCCGATCAAATCTTAAGTCTAGAAAGCTTAGCTTATAAAAATAATTTATATTTCACACAATTATTTCTCTTCGTGGTAACATGATTCAGTTCAGTTGAGACATAACCAAAATCGTTTAAATTTCAAAATTAATATGCTCATAGGATTAAATTACTTTTGTTGAAAAAAAAATAGGCGTTCCCATATTTGGCGTGTATTTTCTCACTCGTAAAGGTTTTTTTATTTACGATATTTATTTTATTACTCTGAACGCCTTGGGCTGTGCTCCCTAATGCAACTGACGAATAATCTAATGACGTTAGTCACATGCCTGCTGACGTATCTACGTTTGCATGCGGGTGGTGCACATGTATATGCAGTGACGTCATTAGAGCATGCGCAAGTTATCGTGGGCATGAAACGTAACTAAAATCGTTTAAATTTTACAATTAAGAAACTCGTAGGATACATCAATTTTGGTTAAAAATAGTCGTTCCAATATTTTACGTGCATTAATTCCCTAAAAAGGTATATTTTATTAATCGATCAAATGACGTTACTCACTTCCGCCGATGTTCCTTCGTTTGCATGTGGGCTTTATGCAGTGACGTCATCGAAGCAGCTAATGGCGTGTGAATGAAAAAAAGTCCGAGTCATTTTTTGTGTCCCGTTCACAAAAAGAAAAAGAAAACGAACCAAGGGAAGTTGCATCTCTGTATCAAGGATACCGCACTCAGTAAACGGCTTTAGGAAATAAAATATTAAACCTATGTATATCAGTTTTTGGGCCGTTTTTCATTCGATGGTTATATAATTATATATATAGTGTGCAGGTAAGGTAGTGTATCGTTCAATCCCACGCAAGGTCGTAGTATCAAACCGCGTTCATTAATGTCCAGTGCTCCCGCACTGATATAAGGAACGCTTATAGCCCTGTACGAAGCATTCCCTTCTATAAAAGTAAGTGCATATGACTCACAAATGGGACAAGTTGATGGCAAACTGTACGAAAATGGTAGGCACACTTATTAGACCAAACACAAAAATACCCATTCCTTTCGCAGCGACTATTCATAAGCAATAACCGACGGTTTTCAGCCCTTTCGGCCCTGGGTTTCGATCCCCGTGACAGGAAGCAGCCGGAAATATTGTTACTCCTCCTTGGATGCATGTGATGATTGTCCATAGCAGGCCACAAGTTTGGTCGCATGAATTCACACCAGGACTAGTTTTGGACACAGTACACACGAAAGTGACTGAAAAATGATAACTTCTCACTTTTATATCTATAGGTTCCATTTCGGCCATTTCCTTTCTCAGTCCGGGTTTAGTTACCTACCCAAAAACGAATACTGATTTTACAGCTTCTATTTTTTTCTAGGGCGGTTTTTGCACGAGACGTTTTTGTGTCTCGTCGTACTTCCCTTACTACTTGAGCAACTTGACAAACAGTGAGCAAAGATAATCCGATGGCATGCATTACGTTCCACAGCTGAGTCAAATACTTCAGCAAGCAATCTTTAATCTTAATATGTCAGGACGCCTTGACGAGATTTAGCCATCTTTAGAGCTAGAGGCTCTCAATCTGCAAGAATCATGAAAGCGTAAATCTTTTTACATATATTAAAACTGGAACAGCGGGAAGCACGTGGTCGTCACCAAGCGTTTGCAAGATCGACGCGAATTTATCAGTTTGCATGAATAGACTTTTGAGATGCTATAACCTTCCTGCTACGTTGTATAAAAGAACATTTCATTGACTCACTCACCAAAGTCGTCACTATTAAAACGAATGATGCAGAAATGCAGCACATTCCTCATTTGACACAAGTGTAGCGTGCAATGCTTTGTGGCGACTAGAGCAATCGAAGCCGAGCACAAGAGGTAAGTAGCCAGGAGGCTATCCCCTCACCCAATCATTGAATCTCGTTGCTAAGTTACGCGGTTGCCACTGAAGTGCAATTTCATTTCTGGTGCAAAATTTACTTCCGTTATTTCTTTCTTTTTCGGCAATCACAGAAACCTACTATCCATTGAAACCAATAATTATATTTGTGAATTAACGTAATATGTCTCAATAGATTCAGATGTTTGTCACATACTGTTTGCAAAACAAACGAAAATAACACCGTCGTCGCATCATTTGACTACAACTACCAGGCGGGTGGTGGGTGACGGGTGTCAGGTAACTCTCGACTTTCATTCTATGCGAAAAAGTAAGTACACCTTGCCTTTTAGATTTCATTTCCTCTCTTTTTTTCCTGTTTTCTAAATTAAGTTAGATTTCTGTTAGTTTTTGTCATCAAAAAAGTAAGTTTCTCATCAATATCTTTTTTATTCTGACCCGCCTCTTCCCGCTCCACACAACGCGTTCTTAAGGCATATGCTCAGGTTCAAAACGACATCTTAATGAGTATGGATAATAAGGAAGTGACACTGCTCGTACTTTTGGACCTCAGTGCTGCTTTTGATACTATTGAACATTCCATTCTTCTGAATATTTTGCAACAGGATTTTGGCGTCGTCGGAACTGCTTTAAATTGGTTTGACTCATTTCTGTCTGGTCGCAAACAACGTATACTTGTCGGTGATAAGACTTCTGACGACTTTAACCTGAACTGTGGAGTCCCCCAAGGCAGTTGTATGGGGCCTATTTTATTTGCTCTCTACGTCTCCTGCCTCTTTAACATTATTTCTCAGCACCTCCCTTCCGTCCATGGTTATGCTGACGACACCCAGATTTACCTCTCCTTCCGACCTTGTTCTATCCATTCGGAAATTAACGCTGTTTCTGTGATTGAAAAGTGCATTGCTGATGTTCGCTCTTGGTTTATTAGAAATCGTTTAATGATCAATGATGCGAAAACTGAGTTTCTAATTATTGGCACCCGTCAACAACTTGATAAAACATCTATTGAATCTATTATCACTGGTGACACCGTCATTAAACCTGAAGAAAGCGTCCGGAACCTTGGGTCCTGGTTCGATGCTCATATGCGAATGGATGTTCACATAGGCAAGATTTGTAGCAAGGCTTTTCGCGGACTATACAACCTAAGACAGATCAGAAAATTCCTTACTGTGCAATCCACAAAGACATTGATCCATGCCTTTGTATCGTCGCACCTTGATTATTGTAACGCACTTCTATTTGGCCTACCTAAATATCAGCTTGACCGTTTACAGAAAGTCCAGAATGCTGCGGCTAGAGTGACTCTTCAGATTGCGAAATTTGATCATATCACACCCGCTCTTATTGACTTACATTGGCTTCCAGTAACGTTTAGAGTTCATTCAAATTGCTCCTTTTTGTTTACAAGTCACTCCACAACCAAAGTCCATCCTACATTAAAGGTCTTTTATACCTGAAGCCATCTGTTAATTATTCTCTTCGCTCGTCGGCACAATATCTTCTGTTCGTTCCAAAAACCAACTGCTCTACACTTGGGGATCGGGCCTTTGCTCATGCTGCACCTGTTTTATGGAACTCGCTGCCATTAACTATACGAACAAGTAGCAGCCTCGCCATTTTCAAAAAGGAACTTAAAACATTTCTTTTTAAGAAAGCTTTTGATTTGTTGGAATAGTCCTAATGTTTAATTTTAATTTAGTTTGGAATTTTCGAATCTCATTTTTGATTTTATCATAGCATACATATCATTGCATTATTATAGCTTTTAGGGATTTTTAAATTTTTTACTCATTATTTATTCATTAATTTTAACTTAATGTTAAGCGCTTTTGAATATTCTTTTATAGTTTTAGCGCTATACAAATTCAATTCATATGGAACACAGGGTATTCCATCGCTAAAGTCAGCATCACCAAAAACCCCGAAGCCGTGTATTATCATCCTCTGCGCTAGCGTGTCCCGTCCACATCAAGTACCAACATTACATTACCGGATTCAGCCGTCCACAGGTAACCCAAGCTCGATATATGAGTATCTGTACAATACACTACACAACAGTAGCAATACAAGAAGGGAAACTGAAATTCCCTCACCAGAACTTTCACCTTCTTAGCAACCAGACCCAGAATTCACCAATTCCAGGAAGATTCCACAAAGACGAGAGTCATCGTATCGTTTCTTTAACGGACTTTGCATTCGAGCTACACTCAGGATGCATATTGAATCTCGGAGGGTTTCGTGTAGCGCGTCCCCAGGTTTCCACCATGCTGAAATTCCGTCCACTCAGCTCATCCTACAAGTACATTTTGACAACTATGCCAAGAGCGAACGAAAAAAAAAAACAGGCGAGCGAGGGAAAAAAACAAGGGAAAGCTAAGAGGTGGACAAGAAGGGGCTTAGTTCCCCTCGTCACCCGCTTCATCGTTCCCCCTCGACTATTCGAGAACCTGGAACAGGCTAACAACTGCCGTGAGAAATGAACTGCATTAATACACTTCTATCTGCCTAGAACCCAGGCGCCTCAAAGTCACGCGCGCAAGAAACCTGGGAAGGTTTCTTGTAAACGCAAAGGGCCATAGGGCATGGGGAGGCTCACTCTTCCCCAGATCTTTGCGCACTTCATAAGTCGTTCTTAAGCCTTTGCCCCAAAAGATTATGGACGCACTTTCCAGGTCAAAAAACGTACAAATCGCAGTAATATTAAACACAAGCGACACCTTATCTGTACCGAGGAAATCTTTCCCTTCCATACCCTGCGTGAAAACCATAGAACAAACAACAGGAACAATGCCCCTCCCCTTAAAACAATAGCAACTGCTACCAGTAGAATTACAAGCTTAGGAGAGCTGCTTAGAGGCAATATCAGTGCGAAGCAATAAGGATTGTTCAGCCAGAAACATGGGGAGATAACATGTAAGATTGCTTTTATTTGAAACAAATAACTCACTGGCTTGCTAATTAGATGTTCATGAGAAAAATCAATTAACTGATTAGTCTCGGATTTTCTCCGTTTTCCATGAACAGTTCATAAATATTGATTCCCGAAGGGGAGGGGTTAATATTGCAAATTGAATTGATTATTTAGCGAAAAAAAACAAACTAACAAAATCCAGTACATCACAAGTGTGAACATTTCAGTTTTCCGTACCCGTGGAATTAAAAATAACAGTGTATCAAAGAACACACTACACCATTCCGTAGGGGCCGCCTTCGTCCGCCGAAGCGAAGTATTCCCTGCGCCCCGAGAAAACCTCTGGTACCCACAAAGGTACACAAATACCAAGAATTCTACAGAAATAACATTTGCTCATCCAACAAAATAGAAAACGATATCGTTGGCAACACTGCAAATTCACAACGGAAATATAGAAAAAAATATCGGAAATAATATAAATGTAACCCTAAAGACTTGTGATCTCCAACGTCAAATTTGATATTAACTCAGCGAAGTATTATTTATAACACGACCAAATTAAATTTCTTTAACGCGTTTTCGCATCAATTCATTTTAAATTATCTTAACGAGCATTTAAATTTCTATATCATCTGTGATCGATGTGCACCATCGTTTCATATTATCTAACAAGCTATTATTTAAAAAATAAGGAGCTATAAATGCTGTCTAGTTCCTTCTCTTCTGTACACGTTAGGTTCGTTCCTTCTTATATGAAGCATCTAAAATAACACTATCAAAGGCTGAAATATTAATTTTTACACTGCAGTTTCGTAATCTTCTGCCGCAATGATTTGAAGATGTTCTTGCGCTGAAAAAAAGAAGAAAGAAAGACGTCAAGAAATGTTCATATTCTGTTGCTAAAATTAAAAGAGGTAAAATGGACAAGGGGAAGAACTTAGGAGCTAATCATGTTCTTGGAACTGGTTCCGTGATTTTCATCAACGATCAATCACGTGAGAAAAGCTTCAGCGCATGACAGAACCAAGGGGTCCTTCTCCTTGATTAAAGAATCTAAGAGAAAGTCGTGTCTTAACTAGTCGCAGTGCCTTCAGCAAACATGAACGTTCACCCCCGTGTTTAAAGATGCCACAAATTACAGAGATGAACTCACGTGTCATGTAAAGGTCACTGATAACGGTTTTCAGCATTTTCCAGCCCTTGTTCTTCGGTGCTTCTCCAGTTCGACCACTCTTTATCAGATGTTGTTACAGTAACAATCATGGTATGAAAAACTTTCCCAATCATTCGTCAACAAGTTCAGATTAGTCTCTTTCAGTTAATGGTTACCATAGCAATTGCATGAACTCACTTAAAAACACCCTTAAGTTCAGTTTTCAGTATTAATAACTCAGAAACGAGTTAGTTTATGATCACCAGGTCATGATACAACTTATTTCTAAGTTTAAAAATTTCTATCGGAGGGGATTCAACCATACGACAGAATTTTGTATTATGACATGCATGATGTTGATCATAAGTTAATAATATAAAACTGGGAACGCCGATCCCATTTTTGAGTTATTAGCAATGAAAGCTAAAATTAACGGTGTTTTTAATGGGTTATACTGTTGCTATGGTAACCATTAGTGTCAAAACTATGGCCCCAACTTGTTGACCAATGATTACGCATTTGTTTGTTCCCATGGACTGTAGCAGCAAATGATTAGGAGTCGGAGTACTGACCCATCGAAGTATAAGAGCTGGAATGTACCGGAAACCGTTTTGTCAACTGTTCGCCCAAAATCCCATTGTTACGCAACAATCGAACCGGTAGGATGGGAGGTAGCATGCTTACTTTCAAGATATTTGGCGAGTTCCTTATCTTGTGCTTTCAACGCTTGAATTCTTGGCGTGTTGCCCTAAAAACAGAAACAAAAACGTCTGTATCATCTGTTTAGGGAGTCTTAGAAGAGGCGGGCTGGGAAGAGAGAGGAGAGAGATGAAGAGAAGTTGGCCATGTTAATGTGCTCGTCCTGTAAACGGATGAACAACAATTCAGGGATGGTGAACGTAGAATTCTAACAATTATTCCAACTCCTTAAATTGGCAATTCACTGCGATGATCATTCTCATTTTCTAGAGGGCCAAGCGTAGACTATTCCGGCCAACTTTAGTAGTATAACTGTTCAGTGGAAATCAACCATTCTTCTTCTGTTAATTACAGTGTTATATTAAGAAACGTTGCGAAATAATGCCACACATTCATAAAAAGTATCTTATATTTTAACGACCCTCGTGCTTGACTCCGTATTTGAAATATTTTGAAGAATAATAAGATACTGATCAATCTCTATCTAACGAATGCCGCAAAGAGTTCAGAGGGGAGAACAAGTGCCAATCGATAACGAAATTCCAACTCCGAGACGGCACTGAGCTTTTCGTCCCTGAAATTGCTAAGCACTTAACTTTCGTTCACTTTCGGTGTGCGTGCTCGCGCGATCACTTTCGGTGTATGCGCGAGCTCTCCCGCTGTTCTTTGATTGGATAAAATAAGACGGAAACTGCTCGAGTGTTTCAACGAAGTTTCAACGAAGATTTGCCCAAAACTGGCACTTGTTCCACCACCTGAGTTAGTGTTACTCAGTGACTCACATCATAGTCCGTTCTTGTGAGTGAAGCGCCAGCTTGAACTAAAAGCGAGCAAATTGTGCGTCGTTCATACAAAGCGGCTTTATGAAGGGCTGTTTGACCTCTGCACGAGAAAGAGACAGTGAAAACAAGAATGAACACACCAGTATTAACAATGGAGAGAACCTAAAACTTTCAAACGACACGACCACTCCTGTATGATACTTACTTTTCTTCCTCGACAAGGTCTAAAACACATCGTGGAACTGAGGAAAAGAACACATACATTCCATTAAACTGACATAAAGCAAGCTTAAGAACAAAAAAAAAATGGGAAGTGAGTTAGTTGCACCGGCTAAGCAGCTCTCCTGTCCTCTTCTTAGGACCAACGAGAAAAGGGTAGAACAGTTGTAAAATAAAGCGAGAGAATTATGTATTTCTAGTTCTGCACTCAAATTGTACAGCAGTCATTTTCCTGTGGTGATCATTCTTTGAATTCTCGTAACTTGTACCCTTGATCACTATTAACATTTTAAGGAGAAGCGCTATGCTGATCAATATCGATACTTACCATTGGAGATGATGTATCTGACGACTTCCTTGTGCCCATGCCGCGCGGCATAATGTAACGGCCTCCAGCCACGGTGATCACCAGCCGACAGACTTGCGCCGCCACGGTGTAACTCGATCACCTACGCGTCACAAAGTTCAACGAACTGTGTCAAGGATTTTAGCCGATCGAATTTATACATAAGAAAGTCTCCACCAAACGGAGTGAAACATATATAATTTGGTTTTATCAACTGGGTTGATAATGTCAATTGGCCACCGTAAAGAGATTCAAGAGCTGACGTTTCGAGCGTTAGCCCTTCGTCGGAGCCAATTGACATTATCAACCCAGTTGATAAAACCAAATTATATTGTTATACTTCCCACCGACGCAGCACCACAGTTTCTTTAGAAACTTACCCCCTCTATTCATTTGAGTGAAACATAAATTAATCACTAAAAACAGGTAAGAAACATTTGATTGAATAACACAGCAAATACCAAAGAGGGCAAGAATGGAAAATATTTCAAAGTTAATCTAGTTTGTTTTTCACTGTACAACACACGGGTGGGAGGGGGAAGGTCGTATTTGTTTGTAATACAGCCGGCTCGACAAAACCAAAGAAATACATAAATTACTTTTAACGGAAACCGAAAACCGCTGAAGTGTAACAGACTGCGTGGGTTACATAACGGAATAACAATTTAAAAGTAACAGGCAACATAGAAAGACTACCTTTAAATAGTTTTCAAACACTGACTCTTACCTTGTTTAATTCTCCGCTTTTAGAAGCCTCTATCATGCCTTAAAAAAGAACAAAGACGTTCTCTGTCAAGAATCAATATTATAGAGCTGCCCTCTCCAAAAAACCAAACTGTGACTGAAATAAAAGCCGGTAAACCAAAGCACCACTAGCCAACAAATGAGTAAAAACGATAAGCAATACTCACTGAGTTCATTACGCTTCATGATTTCATTCTTCACCCTGCAGAACACAAGGATTCAATTTCAATTTCGCCAACAATAAGCTCCGTTTTGTACAGCCTCATACGCAGGCGTTATTGGGGGATTGCGTTACACACACACACTGGGGACAAGTGTAACGCAATCCCCTAATAACGCCTGCGTAGGAGGCTACGTTCTGTAGGCCTCTTTAGACTTCAGCTAAGTTCTCCATCTCCTTAATTTTTTCGTACAGACATGAAATTAACCACAGTGCCCTCAAAACTGGCCGTCTTGCTGGCTGTGTCGTTCTATACCCACCTCCAGTTGTAATTTTATCCATAGAGGAGTAATTGGACAAATGGGATGTTCGTTATCTGGTTATACTTGTTTTACTCACCAGACGGCATCCGCTTCATCTCCATCAGGGGATGGCAGCTTGAATTCTTTGTTACTAAAGGAAGATGAAAAAAATTAAGCTTGATGAAACACAAAACCTTTCTTGTTGTTCTTGGTGTATCAAACTAAATACGGTGACTTCAAGCAGCGTATCTATTAGCCTGAAGAACGCAAGTTTCACTGTACTCGTCATAGTCACCGAAGAACAGGGAGAATAACACAGGCAGAATAACACTTACACACCACAAATAAAGTCACGTAGTTCAAGTTCGCTTCACTTACTTGGAAAAAGGTGTCATAATAGTGCTTTCCACAATGTCCTCCACGCTCTCGGATGGACTGGATCCCAGTGAGCTGTTGTACCTTCGACTGGGTGGTGGCAGAGTGACCGGCGCCCGACTGCCAAGACTCATCGGCTTGGTTACAGGGTCAACAGGAACAGACAGCGGTCGTTTAAGCTGAGGCGCGGAGGAAACGGCACTGGTCTTGTTATTGGCTCGTGTTCTAGAAGTATTGCTGCAACATTAGCACATTATTACAGTGAAAAACCCCAAAGGGGTGCTAACCAAAAATAAATTCTTCAAGGGACGGTGTCCTGGCTTTTTAATCAATCGTGTTTTCCTAAGTATGGCCGGGTGCTGGTTACGAACTTGATTTGTTTGCTTTGTTTGCAAAGAAGCAACGAGTAAAATGAAAAAATGTCTTACAAAAGACGTCTGATTCCTGGACATCCTTTCGCAAAATCAATTTTGATAAAATGTAATCCATTTCCATCCATGTACTCCTGTACTTCTTCCTCCAAATACTTGTTTTATTTTACCCCGTAAAGTCTTTTGATCTAATTTATTTGTATATTTGGTGACATTTGGAACCTTCCTTTCTTAATTTATGTGATATAATGTGGAAATTAGGAAAGGGAGTCTTAATACCAAGTCAGCACACTGTCCCTTAACGGTAGTTCTGCGCATTGCAACAAAATCGTTACAGAAGGTTTCTTACTTTAATGATGAGTCATCCTTTAGATCGACAATAAATATCCCGTCCTCTAGAATATCCACCACATTGTAGATTTTTTCCTGCAAGAAAGCGCAAAATCAGTCAGCTACAAGCTTAAACACAGGTAAAGCAGACTGAGTATAAAAAGTCCCTCACCTGTGCTACGTCAACACGATAAACCCTGTCAGGATACGTGGCTGAAACAGAGAAATTTAAAATTAACAAGTAAATACTATTCCTGATATTTGGCCGGTTTGTGTGAAATAAGAACTCGTTTCGTTGCTAACAGAAAACAATTTCCATTTCATCTCAAGTGTTTCAAGTGAACAGGTCTTTCCTAAAAAAGTACGACGTGTATGTCACGAATAGACAGTCGGTCTCACAGAAAACAATTTCCATTTCATCTCAAGTGTTTCAAGTGAACAGGTCTTGCCTAAAAAAGTACGACGTGTATGTCACGAATAGACAGTCGGTCTCACTTAAAGGGGCTACGTCACGATATTTTCAGTCATGTTTTGTGACGCGCCAAAGTACCATTATAATGTAGGAAATCTTAAAGTAATAGTTTACTAAGGAAGAAAAACACCAAAGAGGTGATACTAATCCAAAAAGGAGCAAGGATGGTTACGGATGGAAAAGATTGAGACGGATTACAAATGATGCATTTGAAAAATCTAGGCTAAATTTCTCAAAGTGCACAGACCATGACCTAGCTCTTTTAACACAAAAAGAGAGTAAATAGGTCAACCAAATCAAACCGTAAAACTGAAACGACCATACTTAGAGAGAACTTCGATATACAGTGAGCATACTTGTTCTATCGGGTTGCCCTTCGTGGCACTCTGTTAGAATAGAGCGACTTTCAATGAGTGTCGAAAGTCATTCACTTTTGCACCAGTTTTGCATTACCTAACTTGTGATCAGGCGCTTTTATTTTTTTTCGCTTCCTCCCACCGCAAAAACTCAGAATCTGGTCTGGCCGCAGGCATTACTGCGCTTAGTGATTGGTTTCTGTAATTCGAAACTAACGCTGACTCGCGTGCGCAGGTTTTCCCGCGCTTTGCGTCGGCTTCACGTATTTGCTTCGAGTTTTGATTGGTTGGATTATCTGTGTACTTTCTGATTGGCCAGAGTGATGTGTGTGCTAAAAACAAATCAAGTAACAAACAAGAACACTTACTGTCCAAAAAGCACCAGTCATCAGAAAGCGGCGCTTTCTGAAACAACACAAAAAATGACATCATTCATCCCACTATACCATACCTGAGTTTTATCAACCTTTTATTTGTTTGAAAGTCACACGGATAACAATGTATTGTGATGGCGACAACCTAGTATAGCAATCAATTTGACTGAAGCAATAAAAAAAGATCAAACGTTTGCTTTAGCTACCTCTTCCTCTTCGTCTTCTTTAAAGCGCTCGATCCAGGCCCTCATCTGCTCTAAGTCACAGTCGGGTTCTATCGCTGTCGTTGCCAAGAGGGTAGCTGTAAATATGTATGTGTCAAATAAGGTCTCATCTTTTTCTTTCACCGCTAATCTCCGTATAACTACTCAAACGGGGGATGAGTGCCAGTTGATGACGAAATGCCACCTCCTAGGTATGAGCCCACGGTGTTCGTGCCTGAAGTTGCTAAGCAACATGACGCGTTTGTTCGCGATTACTTTCAGTGTATTTGTGAGCTCTCGCGCTAGTTTTCGATAATGGCGAAAATAAGTAAAATAACTCCTCGAGTGCTTCTACGAAGATTTGCCAAAACTGACACTTGTTTCCACTACTGTCTTATCACTGTCCTAACTAGAGCAAAGTTCGCAACACAGTTCACACAGCGTTTAATACTCACAAGTTTCTCTGAGCTGCGACAAATCATAGCAGTGTTTCTCGTATTCTTTGAATCCTACACTGTAGATTTGTAATTTGACTGGTTCAGGACAAGGAATAGGCCTACAGAAATCAAAACGTAAAAACAAACTGTTCAGAGTCTACACTAGTATAAATGATAACGAAATGCTCTGGCCCTGTTGCATGGCAAGATGTAAATAAAGGATGCCCGCCCAAAACTTTTAATGTTCAAGATTTTCTTACCCTGCATGTGAGTTTGACCGTATTGCCCTTCTCTGTTGAAGAAAAAAACCCACAATCAATGAATCTATTAAAAGGATTGAAACCCATAAGGCAGCCTAAAGCAGAATATTGAACATACCTTGACTTTCTGTAACATGTTGGCCTGGTTTCTTCGAGAAATTCGTATTCTAGATGGGAATAATCTGCAGGGTTCTAAAACGAAATATAATCAAATTATATTTACTTTCAGATAACTCCTTTAATTTATACCACTCACAGTTCTAAAGGAGTGGTATCACAAGTTACGAAAACGTGGGTCGGCAAACGCTTTCAAGTTTCAACATGGCGGCGCCAAAGTATCGGTAAAGAAGGGAGGATGGTTATGATATCAGAAACAAATGCAATTTTCCAGATGGACACTTTAGAGACAAGAAAACTTTTCATCCTCAACAATACCTCCATCCACTTGCATTGGAAGAGACTTGCTTGTTACAAGAACAGCTTCTTTGCACTGTGCTATCCTTTCGCCATGCCCTCCGACACGTGTCGTAGCCTAAATAAAAACATTAAAACAACTATGAAAATTGTCCATGTCAATTGGGTGCAACTGGGAGCTTTCCGTCAATCCAAGAACATATGGAGCCCGTACTGCCGCCCCCCCCCCCCCCCAGGAGGTGTTAATCCCAATACGTTAAGCTGTAGAAACATAACAGGGTATTGAATTCACGAGTTGGAATGAGGAAAAGGGTAGGCAAAATGTTATTTTATGTATTAAAAAGGGCATTTCAAAATGTCTCCAACCTCACGGTTAATATATCTTGGTATTTAAGGGGTTACTCGACAGAAAAAAATGACAAAAATGACAAAAATGCTATGTATTAAAAAGTTGTGCGAGGTTAATAACATTACCCTGTCAACCCATAACCTGTGAAAATCTATCTGCCCACTTGCCTTTTTCTGAACTTTCCTTAAACGGGCACGATTGACTGTTAATATGGATCCCTGATACAAGTTAGAGTAAATAGTTTCAATGTAGTTCTATGGTCTTTGGCTACAAAACTAGACCATTATCGTTGGGTTTTCATTGGTACATAGGCAGTTTTTAGTATTTTAAAGTGACATTACAACATTGTGACAATACCCCTTCAAGGGTCGAGAGCAGATGAAAACAGGCTATGAGATTTGTGGTAGGAGATTTAAAGAATTCCCAAAAGGTCCATTATGAGAACTTATCCTTAGAACTTTCCCAAAAGAAGTATTGATGACGACTGACTTACCAATGTGGCTGAACTGAAGCCTATCACCTCCAGGTAGCCATCGTCCAGTCTCTGAGGCTGAAAATCCTGTGCCAACAATAACAAGGAGATTTGCGATCAGTGAGAGAAGAAACAGCCCCACTGAAAATTACGTCTCTTAAGCCCCATGTAAACATTTTTATATCCAACGTGAGATAGATTTTTTAAATGCTTTTCCTTTATTGACGTGTCATGACAAATGTAGAAGGCCAGCACCCTCCATTACCCCCTGGGATTCAACTTAATTGCTCCACACTGTTGACACAGAACTAGAGATCCACGAAATGTCACTGACTATAGTTGGCATACTTACACTATCTTTACTGGGATGACCCCAAGGTGATGTCCCAGCGCTATACCTGGCAGACAACAAACATTGATATAAAGAGTAAGATAAAACACTGAAATGGGAAGAACGTGGAGACAACCTCGACACATTAAATATTTTTGGAACTTACGATGGAATATTCACAAATAATAGACACACTGGTTTTGTTTCTTGAAGTTTTTCGGTGAGGTCAACTCCATCGCACTGCAAGAAAATGTATGTAAATATTAAATACTTGTCTGTTTACTTGTGGGAATTCCTTTATAAGTGCATAAATAACAGACTCCTAATCTGATGCTCCCCAACTCAGCAACCTTTTTATGTCTAACACCTCGCATGTGATGTCACAGCAAAGAAATGGTGGCCATATTGGTGTACCAAATCGATCCTCCAGGAACTGAACTCTATTTTTAAGCTATTTTATATTCCATTTCCATTTATTTTACTTTCACAATAGTGAATACTCAATTTTACTGCAAACATTGATTAACAGTATTTTATTCCCTCCCTTTTAAATCATTAAAACAGAGACTCCCTTTTTAAATTTTATTAAATATTTTACTAATCAAATATGGCCGCTTGTTACGTGAGTAAAAGTGCTCAAAACACAGAAGGCCACTGTTGAATCATTTTCCACTGTTATGTAGTACTGTCCATAGAGATATTCAACTGAGTGTCGCAAAATCAAAAACAAAACAGTAATCATTTTGGCCAATCACAAAGGATTCTAACAAGCCAATCAAAAATTTACATGCAGCTGGCGTAAAGCGTGCCAAAATGTGTGCGAGCAATGATCAGCTTTGATTTTACTTCTAATTGGTTGAGAAAGTGGCGCAAGTTTTCCAGAAGCAAATGCGGATAACACTCAACTGGAAATTGCTGTATATAAAATTGCTTACTTTTTACCATACACGTATTCTTAAAACATAATTTAAGGAACTCACGATGCAAACCACTAGATTAGAGATTAGGGAACTTAATTACCTCTATGGACGTAAATTTAAACAAATATCGCACTTTCCTTTGAAGAAAAGTTGCACTGCTGGCCTGAAAAATAGAAAAAAAGAGGGAAAGTGCAAAGTTATATAGCTAACGTTCTTCGTACAAAGTTATATCGAATGTTCTTCGCTTTGACATCACTGACCGAATTAAATAGTAACTTCATCTTCTATTTTGATTGACAATTAGACTACAAGGCCGAGGGCAAATACCCTAATTGTTTTAACAGAAACTCTAAAGGACTCAAGTCCAAAAGCTACAATTAGCTATTTTCTAAACAAGCAGGGGACTGGCAAGCCGGCCCCCAAAACAACATGCAAACATTAGAAAGTATGTTTATAAAATTTGAACAAAGACAAAGTACACTTTTGAAAATCTTATATTTTAGAGACCTTTGTAAGGTTGGAGGGGCAGGCGTCCCTCCATTCCATACTAAACTCTCTTGTTTCAGGGATTTTTTAAAAACCCACCACTGACTTCCCTTAAATCCAATCATGCTCAAATTTCACAATCTGACTAAGGCTACTATTTTGTGTGGTAGGATTCACTTTCCAACTCCATCGAATCCACTTGATTTTAGGCATTCATACCCACTCCTCTGCTTGCTTAGAATGTGGCTAATTTTATGTACGTTAAAGCCAAAAGTAAAAAAATGCCCGTTGAAAGAACAACACACACATGATCATGTTCTATGAGCGAAGAAAAATACAATGGGAGGACCAATCAGATTCATGGATTTGCAACAGAACTTGACCGAGTTTGTTTTGATCATCATATCATCATCAACATCAAACCTTAATTACTCTTGGGTCGATGAGGCTTGCTAGACCTATAGCAATAGTACGCTAATATGCTGAGCATTTTCCTACTGTAACCTTAACCTCAGAACAGACCAGATCCCGACGCTGGGAGTTCCATGCCCTTCTCTTTGCACAAATGTGTGGGTTCTTTAAACATCCCAGCTGAACATAACATTGAAGATGCTGGGGACAGGGCTTATGGTTTATCGTTCTTCTCCGAGATGACTAGAATATCTAACCATTTGCAGATGTTATTGCAAAGGCAGCACATTCTCCCCAGTTATTTTAAGACCCCAAGTGTTGGTCCAGTCTGGGAATCTAACCAGAGACTTCCCACACAGTAGTTGACGCTCTCCCAACTGAGCTAACTGGTCAGTTATTAACTTCAGGTATTTGACAGCGGGTACAATAAATCTGTACTCTCACCTTTCCGTAAAATACTAAATTTTTTATTCTACTGTTGAATTTATCTGGATTTGCCTCTATAATGAAAAGAAAAAAAATGATCAACATGAAACAAAAACACATGTTTATGTTACTTTATGGGAAGTAAACCTATGAATAATTATGGACAGATTCCACAGTCACAGTCAGTTGCTAGAGACAGGTTGCCAACTGAAAAACAAGCTTTGTCAGCTTGTGTCCAGGATGGGTACAATTCAAATAAGACCTACATGTTAACAGACATAATCACTGAAGTCCTTACAAGAGAGACACTACAGCAGCGTATGGTTTAATTCAACAAATTAAAGTACATTAAGTGAAAACACACCTCTTGATTCATGAAACTCTAAACACACTTCAGCATCAAATCCAAGACTGAAATAGTTGTTCATAACATTCAGTGGAAGCTGCAAATCAAAACATGCAAGTTAGATCTCACCCACTTACCTCACACACTGTCACACAAATTGAAAAACAGAAACAATTTAATGAATAGTTTTATTTTTACTCCCTTTCAAAAGAATTTGTGCACCTTACCATCAAAGACGTTATTGTAGGTATTATAATCACAGAATGCCCTTTACTTTATTACTTATTATTGATAACGAAAATATACTTATGGGATTGCAGAACAACTCAAATATTACCTAGTACAACTGGCTTCAAGTTAAAGGTCAAAGTCAAATTTGAAACGGAAAAATACGTTTCTACGAAGAACAACACTCTTGACAGATTTATAAAAAATGGTTCATAACATGATTAACATCACACTTATTAAATGTTTAAGCTAGTTTTTAAGAAATCTGGCTACATACGTAGTTTGTTGAATTTGTTGTGAACAGTGTAAGGTCCGAAAGGATAGAATTGCAGTATAAAATCAATCTTTATGTAACACGCAGCAGTAATCAACACATTTTAATGTATTGTAAGTAATATTGTTAACACGTAAATTGTATTGTTTTAATATGTCATGTAATCAAAGTAAAATGTCACGTAATTAAAGTATCATCAATAGTGTGTCTTCTAAGTGAAAACAATCTATCGAATTGTAATATATTGAATTTTCCTTTGTGCAAGTAATAGTGTAAGTAATATCAGTAATGTAATGCCTGTAAGCAGTATTTGTGTGTAATGCATTGTTTAATATTGTAGTAAAATAATAAAATATATATAAAAAAAGAATAGAATGAAATAGTGCTCAACTGAAATAACATACACAGTTGTATTAAAACTAGTTCTAAGCTTGTGGGGCTATGTGTTCCCTAGCCTCCTATGCAGGCGTCCTTTGGGCTCATCACAAATCTTTCCTTCCCATGAAAGATTGTGTGACAAGCCCATGAAACGTCTGAGTGAGACACTGTAATTATATATTCCCAGACAAATTTAAATTTTGAAGGGTTGCCATTTGTGGAATGGAGAAAAA
The DNA here is from genome assembly GCA_947652115.1 of Blastomussa wellsi. NCBI lineage: Eukaryota > Metazoa > Cnidaria > Anthozoa > Scleractinia > Plerogyridae > Blastomussa > Blastomussa wellsi. Next base: position 21,312,249 of record OX393562.1, on the reverse strand, counting down.
CCACTAGGGAACTCGGAGAAAACCCCTCAAAGAATTGAGGGATATTACCTGGGGGATGATGACAGTGCACAAATGATGTGAGCTAAAATTCTAGGGAATGCCCCACTTTGGAAAACTGGAAGTTCAAAAACACAGTTTCAGTTTGAATCCCCCCCCCCCCCCCAACATGCAAGGAATTCTTTCTAAGACCACCACCCCCCCCCCCCCAAAAAAAAAAAAAATAAATCTAGAAATTCCAATTAAGCTTCATGCATTTCTTTACACTTTTTGGTCTTACAAAACCCCCCACTCCCCAGGAAATTCCAATCTCTTCTGTGGGGAGTATGGACATTTTCTGGAACTACACAATATTACATATGTAGCTTAGTTTAGGAAAATTATTAACCACTGATATTTACTGAGTCCTAAATTAAAGTGATATACAAGCACCTTGCTAACTGCTTCATCAGCAGAGTCTATTTCACCTGTGTCATTTGTTGACACTTCCAGATTCCACCTAGCAAAGACAAACAGTATTTATTAAAAGAATGGAGAGAAATTCAATTGAATTTACTAGTGATAGTAGCTCACCTGTCGAGCTGAACAACACTTCCCTCATGAATGTGCGTCAAGATTCTAGACAATGGTTCATCAGTGTAACCCTGCAAGGTAAACAAAGCAAAGAAATAAATATTCGTCTTCTTTAACTCTCAATTGCTATGGTCCCAGAATGATCTAAGTTGGCCCCATTTTTCGCAATTCTGAGTGGCCTAATGTTCAGTGTGCTGGACTCTGGATCGGACAGTCCAAGTTTGAGGCACTGCATTGTGTTTTTTGGCAAAACACTTACTCTAAGGTGTATAAATGGCTACTGGCGAAATAATGCTCTGGGGGTAACCCTACAATAGACTAGCATCCTGGAAGCCAGGGGAGAGTAGAAATATCCCTAATCACTTCATGCTACAGAAACCAGGATAAGCTCCAGCCTGATGGCCTGTATGCAGACTTCCTGAAGCATTTTTTTTGTTGAGGGGGGGGGGGGGGAATTCACCAGCATGTCTTAGTCTTGAAAAAGCACCTTTCTAGTGTTATTAAAAAAGCCACCTACCCCTCCCCAGTTAAGAACTCTTGACATGTCATTTCCTGTTCCCAGTGGAAGTACAGCCACAGGGGGTGGTGGTGCAATTTTTTGTTTGTCGAGTTCAGACAGGACCCAGCCAACCTGAGGGACAAAAAGAGAAAAATAACTGCAAACAGATCATCCAAAATGGTAAATGTAACTAAATTTTATTGCATGCAGAGCCCCTAGAAGTTAAGCTAAGCATTTCTTAGATTAAATATACATGTACTGGCCTTGAAAGATGTCTGACTACATTTTAATGTTGCATGTAACATCTTAGATGCTCTCTGTAACTCACCGTTCCATCTCCTCCGCATGCCAGTATCCTAAGATTTGGAACCTTTCTGTACAATTCCAGACTACATACAACAAAAGAACACATCTGCTAAAATATTTTGAAACCATACTATAAAACTGCATGGACCATGTACCACTCAGGTGTTATTCGCTAATCAAAACAATTAACGACTTATTAAGAAAAGTTTCAAACTAAAATTAATTAATATATAAAACTGCCACACGTTTTGCTTCTGTATTGTTTAATTGGTTTGTACATTATGATAGTATCATTGTTTCTGCAGTACCTTCATATAGGGGGATTCATGCTGACGTCATTGTTTACCTTTTTTCTCGTTATATTAGCATACGGCTTGGCGTACAGAAGGCAACATGTTAGACATGGATGGACTCCAAACAGTCAAAGAGCTAGTGAAATTTAGTATATGGTGAAATTTTTAGCTCTTTGCGTGTAATATTCAAGGAGAAATTGCCTTTCAAAAACTCCAAAATTTCTGGGTGGAAAAAGCGCTAATGAGCTCATACATTCTTTGTAAAATTTTGAGTCTTTAAACCTGCGTCAGACAAAAAGAATTACATGCATCGAACTGAAATTCATTGGCAGTGCTAATCGTGCTATGCACTTTCAATATTCAAAACTGATTATTTTGTGGCTCCATCAGAAACTGAATTGCTTATGTTAATGAAGCAAACATTGCAAACAAGGATTCCCCTATAGCCACTTGATGAATTTGTTTCTGCTGTGAGTGAATTTAGTTGTGTCATAAATTAATGTGCGTGGAGCCATGACTAATTACATACCCTAATCTGGGGCCTCCTTTTGACAGATCAAACACCTGTCTGGGATTTAGCATCCACTGAAATTTGTGCATAATTTTTGTTCCCTGTGATGAGAAGAAGATTTTGTAGAAAATAGTATCATCACAAAATGCCATTCTTTATACTGAAATTTTATATATTAATTAGCAGAATTCTACTGGTTTATTGTTATTGTTATTACTATCCACTATAAGAACCATGTTTACTTGACTAAATGATGCAGAAGGAAGAGAAATTACCAACTATTTTACAAATTTGTGATCAACACCATCCTTGGAAATTTATTTTCCTGTATAAAAGTGTTTCTAAGTTCGAAGTGGCCATGCTCTGCAGCTCTTCCCCCGCGCTCTCTGTTCAAAATTTTTGCAATGTACAGTTACATGGTTAGTATAAGAGTTTAATTTGTGGCATCTCAGAACAAGTATTAAGTGTTGTATCTGAGCGACCTCGTTTTTTACGCAACTTAAACTTACACAACTAAAGCGAACTAGTGAAGAAGTCAAAAGTTACACCTCTTTATACAAGCCACACATTAGCATAAGAAATCGCAGGTAGGTACATGTCAGCTAGTTGACGCTTAGATTACGATTAGATTACCAGTTTTCTTCAGGGCAATAGTTCATTCAGAATTACAATAATTTTCGGCATCCTACTGATGAACAGTTATTGTGGTCTGTCCTCTTTGAACTACCACCTCATAATTTCAAGCACACCTTCTATTAATAAAAATTATTTCTAAATAGTTCACCTGGTTTCCACCACTCTTTGGGTTAATAAAAACAAGTAAAGGCTTGCGTTGAGCCGACCCAGAAGGTTTGATCTAACAAAAAAAATTCAATTTTTAGCTTAGTGTGTACTTCATAAAATCATAAGATTATAACCAAACTTAAGGGCACTACAAAATAAAGGGTAAAATTGAACCACAACATTATATAATATTATAACCAAACCACTCTCACTGTCTTGCGATCATCTATATTCATGTACATTAAACACAATTCAAGACAAAAGCATTTTCAAGGGAATGAGGCATGTAAGTTGGCCCCATTTTTCGCCACTCTTGAATGGGAGGTACGGTGGCCTAATGGTTGGTACACTGGACTCTGGATCGGACGGTCAAGGTTCAAGCCCTGACCGGGGAACTGCATTGTGTTCTTTGGCAAGTCACTTTACTTTCACAGTGCCTCTCTTCACCCAGGTGTATAAATGGGTACTGGCAAATTTAATGCTGGGGGGTACCCCTGCAATGGACTAGCATCCCATCCAGGGGGGAGTAGAAATACTCTCTGTCGCTTCATGCTAAGGCAACCGGAATAAGCTCCAACCTTTACGAGGCAAGTTACTGAAAACTTGATCAGATTGTTGCTTGACGCATATCGCAGGATACCCGTTTATTGTTACTTAACGTATATAGTTTATTGTTACTTAACATATATCGCAGGATATCTGTCAAGTTCAGATGATGGATAACAAATTCCTTCATGGCTATATAAGGGCAACATGACAATTTTTGGAATAATGTTTGTTATACACTGCACAGCATCCTCTGTGGTATAGAGCAAAGGGGTTTGTTTGGCAAGGACAAGTAAATCACAATGTTCATATTCACTTTGAATTGAACATTAGTTTAAATTTTCATAAATATAAGAAAATGAAATAGTGCTTACCACAAAAGGTCTCTTCTCCTAAACAGGAAAGAACAGACAATCTTCACTCATCCATCCATACATTTAATATCTATAGACTACATTAAATGAAACATTAATTACATGTATAACATTTCCATTTTAGCTAAAATAACAAAACAGTTCAGGTGGCGAGCGTGGCCTAGTGGTCAGGGCGCTGGACTTGTAATCCGGTGGTCCCAGGTTCGAGTCCTCCTCCCTGCCACTAAAATGGATTTGTCTTCGGTGGTCCCGAACTCAACTCCTCCATGCTTTGCAAATAGCCAACTGGTCTGCCTCCTGTCAGTTGGGATTTTTAACAACTTTCCGTTTCATTTACAATATTTGTTTCCATATTTACAGTGTCCCCAATTAGCACAGTAGTGCTAAATACATTATTATTATCATTATTATTATTAAATACTCTATCAATTATTATGATCATTTATCAATATTAGAATTTAATGCAGAAATATTGGTTAATTATAAAATTAATATATAATTCATTTTAATTTCTGTTTTTTGGGGGGGCGCGCAGAGCTCGAAGTTAACACTTTTTTGGGATTTGCGAGTGAAAAAATATCAATTAGCGAACATTTGCGAGTAAGAATCAACAATGATTCCAAAACATTTTTAGAAAGCTGTTCGAATTGAGCTTCATGTCGAGAAATCTATTTCTTCAAATTTAGGAAAAAATGTAGCTGACGTTTCTAAGCAAAGTAGAGTGAAGTAGCTGACGCTTTATGTCAGCCATCGGTGCTTATTGAAAGCACTGAATACCGTTAATATATTTTTAAGAGAAAGCCAAAAAGTATTTACAAGTGCCATTGCATTTCATACCAAAGTTGGTAGCACTGTTTTAGTAGTAAATCAGACAGCTAAAGCTTTCAAGACTTTTCCCTTGTGGTGCATGATTGTATATCAATGAACTTTTTTAATGCCGCCATACATTATTATAATTATAAAACAAATTAAGCCTAGCTATATTTAATGTGTCTCAAGAAAAATCCTTCAAGAATAATTAGTATTTTATTATTTTGAAAAGCAAATTATGCTTAGCAGCAATTAGAGTTACGGGTATTTTAGACTGTTTAGATTACATGTTTCTTTTATAATTTATAAACCTTATGATTCCCAAAAGCAGTAGCTGAGTTGATTTAATTTAAAAATTATGTTAAAAATGTTAATTTATGCTTCAATGAGGCCTTACATTAATGGTAAAAGTGTTGCGTTCAAGAAACCATTGAATGTCAACCATGTCATCGTCTTCACCACTGTCACTACTTCCGTCACTCTGTTTCAACAGTTTATTAGCAATAATGAGCAATTAGAATTTTTTCACCAAGTCTAAATTGTTATAAGAGCTCTGCATTATAAGCAATATGATTCATGTTAGTTTATATTTGTTTATTTTAAATGCATACAAAAGTCATTAGGTTTCAAAATTTGAGACAGTATCAAACAAAATCATGATAATAAGTACTAAACATCTTCATGGTCTTAGTCATTTATGAAGTACCATAATTGACATGCATTGTTAAATATTATTACCTGCCATTATGGCAATGTTTTTTTAATTATGACAGAATAAGAAGCTTCTATCTTCACAACAACCTGAAGTAAAAAATTATCACCACAAACACCATTCTAGTACTTACAAACCTTTGTTGATTTTCTTTTGAGTGGTCTCTTTCTGAAGCTGTTTCTTTTCATTGATGATGCTCTTGCCTATAGAAAATGATTGATTTTTAATTATTAGCAACTCAGCACAACAGAATTGAATCCTTTTACCTAAAGTGACATCTTAAATATACATTAAAGACATGCAGGCTAACATTTTTTAATATGTACACAAAACAGAAGAGTGGGTGGGCGTGTTGGTAGAACACTTGTAGAAAACAACCTTACTCTCTTTGGAAGTTTGACCACCCATGATGGTGGAACAATAAGGTTTGCATGGGATCCTAAGTCACACATTTCATCTATTTTCTGCATCTTGAAACACTCCACTTTGTTATGATACTGAAAAAACAATCAATTACCAGCCATTAATTTGATATTTACTGAATAATCAAAACTGTAAATTATTAAAATGAAAATGATTGTAAATAAATGCTCAATAAAACTACTGACAATACTCCAAGTTGAAAGAAATCCACTTACAGCAGCTTTGCACCATGAGCAGCTGATTGCAATGATATCCTGTTGAAGAAAAGGTAGATCAAAAAAATGTTAGCAAAGAAGGATAGCACCAAGCATACTTGTTTATAATAAAGGTGAACTGTCCATTTGTCAGTCGAGCATAAGAAAAAGGAAAAATGTGGGTCTCCGACAGGATTCAAACCCATGACCTGCCAGATAATGGTTGGGTTCTCTTACCAACTGCGCTATGGAGAAGCACTTGACAAGCTTGGTCATTTACTAGGCTCATACATGTATGTGACATGTGTCCTGTATACTGCTTGGATCAGCCATGTTGAGAGTGACACCAGCATGATAAATTTATAGATGGACATTCAGATTTTTGAAAAGTCACAAATTTTGTAAACTGGGATTATAAAAAGCTAGGTTGGACGTGACATTACAAGATTTACCTTGGTCTGAAAGGACAGCATATGCTGAAAAGACTGCCAAAAAAGAAGACATAACCAATGTTAGCATATTAATGCCCCCAAATGGTACGAGGAAATTATTCCTTTGCCACATTCTGGAAAACTGGTAATTAATTGCAATTTATATGTAGACTGGTAAGACGGAACAGATTAATGATTATGTCAATTTTCTCCATATTTAGCATGTCAACTCACAACAACCAAGAAACATCCAAACATGGTAATAATAGTTCTGTAATAATAATCCTCTACGTTTTGGTGGAAGTTAACAAATCGTAGCGGCTAATTCAATTACCAAGGACCACTAAAAGAAGGGCAGTCATTGTTACACAACCAAACTTAGAATTAGTTAAATAAACTGATCACAAGCATGGGCAAACAGCCCATGCATGTTTCAAATGATAATTCTGCCTGTGCACAATTTTATTACAGTGTGAAGTTTTACACTACTAGATACACAATAAGGGATTTTATTATTTGAAAAAAAATTGATAGAATTACATGTAGATAATAATTAACAATTAGATTATGAGCTTGAGATTTCTATGGGTTGATTGTTGATGAGGCTGGAGGCCGAACCAACTATCACCCCATAGAAATCTCAAGCGAATAATCCAATTGTTTCAGTAAAAATCATAATAAATGAACCATGTGTCGCCATTAAAAAAGTTCTAAATCTTATTGCGAAACTTCGCTAAAGTGCGAATACGTCGCATTTTGAAGACGGCTTTCAACCACTGCACTCTAATGGCTGATAGTGTGCAGTAGCTCAGCCAATCAGATTGCGGCATTTGCATTAGTGTACTAGTAGATTTTTACTAATAACAATTAGATTACCGGTATTCCTTCTCAGTTTCTAAAGGGTGAAACTTCATCAACTTCCACAGCACAGAAATCTAACTTGAACTTATACCCTAATTGTACATATAAACTACTGACAGTAACAAAACAATAGAAAAAAAAAGTTATTGCTTTAGCAACAAACTATTTTTACCTTGCCACAATGATGGCATTTCCCTTCTTGTTTCCGCCGATGAACCCAGTGATGGCGAACATTACTCTGAAACATCACCTCAGTTAATCAGTTACTAACAGTATTTTACCTTAACTTCGTGACTTGCAATTATTTATTTATAGAGAATTAGCTTTAATTTACAATGGGCTTGTTTGCAAGAAATTAGCCTTTGCATCCATTTATGAACAGACTTCAACCATCCAAACAATGTAAGCAATTGGAGAAAGGCCAAGGTTTTCAAAGTCTGCAGAACTGACCAGTGATTCGACAAGCACAAGGATTTTAAGCTTGCGGTCATGTAGCAGGCCCTTTGATTTGATTCAAACAGCATTTCTTCTTGGCTTCCAGTAAGGCAAATCGTTCACTTGTCTGGGTGTTATGTAACCCTTATGTATTAGTTTTGGTACCATGGTCTCATGGTTAGTGCACTGGACTGTGGATCAGGCAGAACAGGTTGAAGCACTGCCAGTCTGAGTATAATCACTGATAAATTATCCAGTTCCTCACAAAAATTGTCTGTACACAAAAAACTATACCGGCTTTATAGCAATCAACAGAAACGTTTATGACCTATGATAGTCTGTTTGTAAAGAAAAAACACTGCTCACAGAGTGATTTCACACTGGCGAGTTCAAAATGTTAAGTTCAAATCTTAATAACAGAATGCCCCTCAATCCCCAACTCCGTCTATGAGACTTGCACGCAGGAAATCATAGTACATGTACACCTGTAGTTGTATTCATGACACGCACAACATCTTCAAGACTTGGAGAGCGAAGTTGAATATAACTAGTACCATGATTGCGTGCACACAAGTCTCATAGAGGGAATTGGCCATTGCTTCACTCTACTCCACTACAAACTCACAGTAAGTGAAAATTGAGCCAAGGAAACTGGTTTCCAGTAAGGATTCAAAACGTTTCTATTTTTCACAAACTACCAATGACAAAATGATATTTAAATGGTGTAAGGAAAGTAGTACAAAAGTAGTAAGAATTTAGTTAGACACATAACACATGTCTAACATGCAAACATGCACCTGATAAATGGAAAGCAAACTTGTAAATGTGAACTGCAAAACCAAAAGGTAAATGTACATGTACATGCAGTTTTCAAGATGTCTACTTCCCCCTGGTACACCTCAAATTACACTTTAATGTTATGTGTATCATTCAGTGCAGTAAATGGATTGCTACTGAGAGTTAAGTTACTGTACTGCACATTTTTCTGACTGGAGCCCTCATCATTGACACAGTATAATTAACAGATGTTTAGAATTCATAAACAGGCGAGTGGTGACCAGTTAAATTGGGTTAGTTAATTAATAAGGTAAGACAATTCATTTCTTTGCACATACACTCAGGTGTATCAAATAGATGGTTACGGTCTGGTGAATTAGGGAACTTTACCAAAATGCTAGCTGGTAAGAACCCAAGCTTCACGCGACAGTAACCAGTCCATACCTCATGAGAAGACTTGGGATGGATTTCTCTAAACGTTGGTTTACATTTGAAGTTTATCTGAAACAGACAGTCAGCATGTTAACAAAAGTCCAGTACTCCAGCTGATCAACCACGTTTTCAGGAAGTCACCATAGACACAATAAGCAAATAGCCAACAAAAACAAATCTGAACCACATACTATACTGTGCATGTATTTAAGTGTTAGTGTCTGCTGCCTCAAATGTGGTCATGAAGCAAAATAGTTCAAAATATTAACAGAAAGCAAATTTCTGTTTCAACTCACCCTATAGAGCTGCTCAATACATTTTTCGTGAACAATAATTTTACAAGCTGTGGAATTGAGAAAAAACACAAACAAACTAAAATCAGTATTTAATGTACAGTAAATTGTATTATAATTAGTTTTAGGTTGTGCATTAGTCAATTAATTATTTCTAATATAACATTACCTAAAACTTACCAGAGCACTTCTTTCTGGGCCCTGATTTCTGTAAGAGACAAGACAATTTTTCTCATTCAAATGAAGTAGAGACTGAGTAGATTACTGTGCCTTTAGATAGCATGCAAACCCACTAAGTCAAAGTTGTTTTTTGCCATCAACCATATTTGTGCAGTCGCTAAAAGGCAACTTTAATGAGTTCACACGTTGACATACAGCTGTATGTGGGTTGTGTGTAATTGACGGATTTCCATGTTATTTTGTTTGGTCTGTTTTGATTTGTGTTTATTGCTGTCACGGATTGACAGCAATTAAAACTAAAATCATTACTTGGATTGGGTTATTCCAGAAAAAATCCACACCCCCCGGCCAGCGGATGGGGTCATTTTTAACCCCCCCTCTCACCTGGATTTCCTGAAGCACAAGGCCCCCCTCCTGTCTGGATTTCCAAGACAAAAGATTTGAAAGATTTCCGGAAAAATTTTTTGGTAATAAAATTTAATTTATTTTTAATAGAAAATACGCACAATCACATCTAAAAGATGTTCTTCTTTAATTTCTAAAGCTTCAGCTAATATTAAGTTAAGAATACTATTGCTATATCGAATGGAATGAAAAAATAAAGGAACAAAATTATATACGAAAAAGTGATTGCGTGTTTACTTAAATAATTAGCTCAAAAAATATCAGTTACCCTTTTTCTTTCTTAACGCAAAATACGGTCCTAAAGTAAGCTTAAATGCGATTAGTATGAAATATGATAAAAGAGTTCAATAGTCATTCCTTTGCGAGACATAAGGTCAGTCTCGTCCACTGAAGATCGAGGAACTTCTATTAAAATCAAAATCTTTCGAAGAACGAAAGTCTAATCTTCTTTATTGTTCAAATTCTTTTTTAACTTAAAGACTGAATAACTTCATTCACATCTCCTACCTTCAAATGGCCTGTAGTTTTAATCTTCTGTGCTAGACTCGTGTTGTGAACAGTTTTATTAGTCCGCCATATTTACAAAAAGACTTTTGGCTTTCGTCAGTAAATCGGAAAGGCAAAATTTATGTTGAAGAAAATGAAGCCAAGACAAAAGCACTTCAAACAGCTCCCATTAATGGGGTGAAAGTAAATCACTTGTTTTTCTTTTCTTTATTATTCTTATGACACCAAACAACCAAGATTTCAATGACTTCAACAGGGCAAAAAGGGAAATTACACAACGGTGGCACCCTGGATCTGGGACGAGTAGAAATGTGTCAGGTGTACGCGCTCTTCGTTGCAACATTCGTCCTTTAGTATCTTGTTCTTAGCGTTTTCTGCCATAAAAGGACCTGTAAAGAACTTAGATTATTATTTATGTTGGGTGAGAAACACATGAACAAAATATTTCTATTGTTTTCAGGGTTTGAGAGCGCTGAAATGTCACCGAACTTAATGTTTGAATCGCTTGAACTATCGGTCGAAATGACCCCTGAAGAAGACTTTTTCAAGTGCAACCCCCCCTCTCGCCTGGATTTCCAGAGTCTTTGACCCCCCTCCTGCAAGGATTTCCAGAATCCCATCCGTTGGGGGGGGGGGGGTGGAATTTTTCTGGAACAACCCATTGTAGGCTTTGCCATCCAAATACGTACATGTACTATTGAACTTGGGTGTAGTACATTCCTTCAGAATGGAAGGACTGGTAGCAAGGAAGTCAAAAGTTTAGTCTGTTTAAATTAAGCCTGATGGCCTATCAAATGATGTTTTTTTCTCTTTTCAGAGAATGATGAACCAAGCTACATGAAATGAGATTTAAGTTATTGGGCTCATGAATGTTGATGAGCATTTGCTACTTTCATGTAATGTGAAATGGATGTCTCTCTTTCACAACAATACTAGCCTTGGGAGCTTGCAAATTTAATCATAGCCTGCGAACAGGCTCTCCAGTGGGGACGTTTTGGGGAAAATTTTAGCGAGCAAGAGAAGCGGAATTTGCAAGCGAAGCAAGCAGAGCGTCAGCTGAAGGAGAGCCTGTAGACTATCTTTGATTTTGCTTATCTGCCCACTGTCCATTTAGCCTGTGACATATCTGTCAATGAGGTTCTCTAACACCACAGGGATAATGCCACAGCATAATTGTTGCTTGAGTTCATTCTAAAAATTGCACGCAAGAGTTTTCTCATGAGGAAACCACCAATTTTTTGGTGGGCAGGTAAAATATTAATCGAGGTTTACATCGTAAAAAGATTTACACTTACAGTGTACAGTGCCTTGCTGATGTTTGTGTTGGTTTGTCAATATCCATCACTCAGTTGTCAGCAGTACGTGATCTCACCAATTGGATCATGATACCAGATTCTGGCATCAAGGATCGGTGGCATCAAACGAGTGTCCACAGGCTCCCATGCATTTTCCTTCTCCCTGGACCATGCTCACTCGCTTTAAGCCAAGGGAGCCTGTTCGCAGACTAATCTAATCATAGCAATGTTGCCTGATAATCTTACCAGAGATTCACAATCAGTCAGGTAACAAGAGTTTCCAGATGCATCTGTGTCCATCCATAAGTGTCGTCCATTCATAGCACTTTCCTAATCAACAGAAGTTACAAATATTTTATAGCAGCTGTAACCAACGTTAAGAATGCTAGCAACAATTGTCAGGGTGTGTCCTTACTGTGCACGCCATTCCGTGCCTCACATGCATGCCATGTATCTCAGTAGTGATCTAGTGCACATGCTAAGAAAGGAATTGGACAAATGATGCTGGAGGTCACTTAAATAACTTGGTCAGGATATTTCTATCTTGGGTGCATGCCGACCTGTTTTTTTTTCACAGATAATTTCCACAGATAAATAAAGAATTACTTACAGACCACTCACAAACATCATTAAAATGTTCCAAATCCATGAGATGTGCAACACTGGTACTCGGTTCGGTCAGGGACTCTATGTCATTCTGAATTTCCTCTTGTCCTGCACTCTCTCTTGGTTTGGACATTGCTTCTCTGTATTACAATAAAAAATTATTTATAATTTCCTACTGAATCTGAGGCTAGTATCATAGAATTATGGCAATGGTAAAGGATAGTGGTTCATAGATATGCTGTAGTATAGTGGAATTAAGGCAACGATAAAGGATAGGTAGGTGGTAGGTGGTATACATGTAGTGGTTCGTATCAAATTTGTACTGTCAAATTCATTGATATGCAACCTGTTGAATCAAAACTCCTGCAAGACATTGGCGACGGGCTTCTGTCAATCAAAATTATGTAACAGCCTTGTATGGAAAGGTTTGATTGTACAAATGCCTTTGAAGGGTTTGATTAAACAAATGCTTTCAAGTTGAATGTAACTGCTAAAAAAAATTTTGATTCAAAGGGTCATGTATCACTGAATTTAGTGGAAATGCTTTGATGCAGTACTTAATATATCTTTTTGCGTCATCAGGAAAGTTCAGTTAAAGATTATTTACAACTAGCCACCCGTATCCCACATAGCTGCTTTTAGGGGATTGCATTTCACTCCCAAAACACCTGAAAGTGCTGAAGGGACCCGTCTGGAAAGATTTACAGAAAAATAACTACAGATAATGACAAAGACAAAAAAAATCTTGGGGAAATTAGTCACGCGCAGCCCAAGGTGATGCAGCTAGAAATAGCAACAACAAACAAACTCAATAGAGGCTTGCACGCATCATGTGACTCCTCAGCAACCAGAACTATGCCGCCATCTTGCATGCCAGGTCACACATGATCAAACAAAGTGTTTCACTGCAATTGGAAGATTTTGCTGGGTTTACAGTCTTCCAAAATTACTCAAAAACCTACCGTACAACCAGAATTAATTATTATTAGGGTTGAATTTCGGCCACAGTCAAAAAATCTATCTCACAGATTTTCAATTTAGTTTTCACAAATGATTAACCAGAGCTTATTTCTAGTTTCTGAAATTTTGCGGTAGGGTCATATACAGCCATGTACATTTAAAAAAAAATCCATTCAAACTACTAGCACCCAGTCTACTCTTAACTACTTGGCCGTTCATTTTGGCTGTTCAGTATCATAATCATTGTTCAAAAGTCACATTATGATGCTTATACGCCTTAACTAACAGCAACAAGAGAAATATAAAACAGTTCTAAACATTTCAGAATTAAAAGTTGGGCTCATTTAACCCCTCAAAACTGCAGTACACCACCTAACTTGACAGGGAAAGGGAGAAAAGGGGTGAAAAAAAGGGAAGTAGGGAGATGAAGTGGGGTTGATGGATCAAGGAGAGTAAGAGGGTTGTGCTGCTTATGCGAGGGAGGTTATTATTTCTCGTGTTTTCACCAAAGGGACCTAAATTATTCAGCAGGGGGCATTTTGGGACGGCTATTATTCAAGAAAGTACTGTAGCTCCACATATATTAATTTGTCTAACAGACGTTTTCTTTAATTTATATTTTGTGTCTTGCATGTTGTAGGGACACATGAAATATGCCGATCTGCTTCATGACCCTAAATTATTTTACCTGCTAATTTTACCTGTGATATACTACATGACCCCTAGTGTGAGCCCTGTTCATGTAAATAACCTCAAAATGTTAATTTCTGATTCTATATTCAGCTATAAAAACGCAATATATATTCAGGGATAAATAAATTGCATGTATAAACATGTTGATCAATAATGATGTTGTATGGCACAAGACAGCATCTCCACGCTGTCGCAAAATATGTCTTGTAAAAATCATTGATTGTTTGCAGTTAAATTGATAAATGGCTTAAAGTCCATGGATCAAAAAAACTGTTAAGAATTTTTATTAAGCACTCAACATAAAAAAGTACACTTAAATTATAGACTCATTCATTTCCTAGTTCAAATTACTCCTTGAAAACACGAAGCTGATCACATTGCTCGCTTTGTTTGCTAAACAAAAGTCGAGCTTAACGATTAAAAATTTATCCCAATAAAATCTTCAGAATCTTATAGCTTCCATCTTCATAGAATTTTTGGTTTAAACTTTGAAGCTTTGCACAATAACTTTGACACCATAATCAAAGCCATGAGCTTTACAAGTAATAAATAGCATTGCAGATCGGTGATAAAAATGTCGACCTTGAAACCACTTTTTCTAACGTCAATGCTTCAACCGATCGCAAGCCAGGAAATTGCAAATGAAAGCAACGCAGGTAAATAAACAGAGCATCATTCAAGCGCGAACAAGGATTGTTCATACCAGTGAGTCGATCTTTTTATCAATATTTTATATAAAACCTTCGTTTTATAACAGCTTCCCTCTTATGAATAACACTTCAACTTCAACTGCTTTAACTGTGAAAGAAAATCTACAGTCAAATATCGGAAAAAACAACAAATCACAATAAATTGCAGAAGCGGAACTCTCATAGTTGAGGTCAACGACGTTCAACACTTAATCAATTTCAAAACAAATGAAAGCTTGGAGAACAAATTCACAACTTCGGCAAAAACAAGTTCGCATTCACACCCCATAACTTAAAGATGCGAAATTAAATATTGATTCACCCGTTAGCAAGTCGTTAATTTTAATACGAAGCCTGAAAATCAAGTTGGAGATATCAAGAGAAATTCGCTAGCGCTTTTATAGTTTAACCAAAACGCTACGACATGACAGACAAGCAAGCACAGCACGATAGCAAAATAGCCAACACGAAACAATCAGAACAAATGATTTCCTGTAGCATCTGAGATATACACCCATGCTTTCCCGATCACTTACAACTACGGCAAACGATATTAAAGTGTCAAAACGTACCTATAAGATCTAGATTTTGCCGCGCGGCGATGCAGTCGATTTTCTTCGCCTTTCCCTTCATCATCTCTGTGCTGCGAACTCTTCGCATCATGCTTACCGCGGTCACCAGCAGCGGCCATTTTACCCCAGCCGGTCTTAGCCAAGTCTAGAGGTCAGCATGGCGAATGTGTAACAATTT
Source organism: Blastomussa wellsi (assembly GCA_947652115.1). Classification (NCBI taxonomy): domain Eukaryota; kingdom Metazoa; phylum Cnidaria; class Anthozoa; order Scleractinia; family Plerogyridae; genus Blastomussa; species Blastomussa wellsi. Next base: position 21,296,914 of record OX393562.1, on the reverse strand, counting down.
CGCCATTCTAAACCGAATTGCGGAAAAGCCTAGAGCAAATAATAGACAAAGTTGGCCTATGAATGTTGACAAAGTCAAAATGGAAAATGTGTCGCGCGCTTGCAAGGTACTCTGGGCTATGTGGGGGCGTTTCACAGATCAGTCATGATCATACCCCTGACGAATGTTCCAGAGATACCGGTATATTTTCATTGGGAATGGGAAACTTTTTCGCCCGGGTTGGGGGGGGGACTCCCCTATTAAAATGACGGGAGTGCTCGTCGGAAATTTTGAAAAGTACCCCTAAAGGGTACCATAATCTCGATTAGTGGGTGTGGCCCTCCAAAAATTTTCAACCGTAAAAGGTACCACCACTTCTACTGGAGAAACCAATTTTAAAACACCAAATTAATCAATATCAGTTAAGACGGTTCACATAAATTAAAACTTCAAATAAAAACCATCGGAGTCACACACAGTTCCTGTCATTTCTTGGCTTAATACCCTAAAAGGTACCGCGACAACTCTAGCGGTGGTAATTTCTTCAATTTTGGAAGATTTGTGTTTGAATCTCCGCTCTTCAAGGCTAAGCGGTACCAATCCATCAATTTTACCCCCTAAAAGGTACGACGAGCACCCCCGTCATTTTTGTAGGGAAGTCACTCCCGGGCTTTTTGCCAGTTGCAGTGCTTTTTCTTTTATTTGACATCGTTTGGTTTCTTTTTCGCTGCGACAGAATTGTATTTCCTATCCGTTTTTTGCTGAATCCGTGTATCTAATTCTTTGATATTTTTCGACAGAGGTGTTTAACAAATTGAGAACTATCCATATTTCCTTTCTTATATAGCATGACATAGACAAGGATAACCCACGGACTAGACACAAAAGACGATTCTTGAATTCAGCCATTTTCCAAGTTTTTTGAAACGGTTAACTGTCTTTGTCGGACAACCCACGCCGGAAAACAGTTTTGGTTCCAGCCTCAAGAATGACTGGGACTGACTGTAATTACTTTTATAATAGCTCCCAGATAATTGAAACTGAACATTAGATGGAGACTCGTGCATGACCAGATGCTCAAACGAATTGGACAAAACCCGGGAGGGGAGTAAATTGAGAACAGTGTATTTTTACGCTGAAATATATTAGCACTTAGTTTAAAGGGGCATATTATTTTTGACGTTTTTTGGGTCAATTCTGCCAAAATCACTGCTTTGTGTCTGTCATTGTGCACAAAATGCTCCAACAGACTCACCACGGTGAATTCAGATGAAATTTTACCAGGGAAAGCTGACCATAATATTTTGGGCGATTTTTTAAATGCAAAAATTGGCAGTTTTTCAAATTGCAAGCCATTTCCATCTTCGTCATCTGTGACAGCATACAAAAATCAAGTTTCAGTATAGCACTAGAGTCTTCGACAACAAAATTAGACCATTATTTAATTATTAGGTCTTCCTTAGTTGCATCGACATGTTGCTGTAATTTCTCTTTTAAGATGGAGCGCATCTTTCTTTATTTTTAGTATTTCAAGTAGTTTATCTCAAGGTTTTCGGGTATGCGGGAAAACCAACTCTCCCGGAACAAACCGTCACCAGCTCAACCTGCTTCTATGGTAACAGAATTACAAGTAGATGTTTGTTCTGACTAGGAAAGAGTGGTCGAAAAAACCGTGTAGATGTGTTTTCACAGCCATTCACTTTGAAAAATGCCCAGGAAATTTTCATTTTACTAGAGGCCAGCCTAACTTATGGTAAACGGTCTTCATTCATCTGTATTCATTTTCATTTATACTTTCCAAGCTTTCTCTATTCTTTACATTTTTAAAAGGCCGGGAAACATTAGGCCAAGTCGCAACGACAGGGCTTGGTCTCTGAGACAACTCGCTCCGTGTGTATTGCTGGCTTGCAAGTGACGTCACGGAAGCCATGGTGGTGGTCAAGAACAATAGCCTTTCTCTCCCCTGGGAACTAAATTCTATTTTTATGTAAATCCTTCGAAGAAAATTCCTATTGTTTTGACCCCCAACATGGCCGCCCTGTCACGTGGTTGAAACCCAAGAATTCCGTTGAAAAACATCCTGGTTTGAATTCGCGCGTGATAAAATCCGACCACGTAGCACCCCCACCACACAAACGTTTTGACTTCAGCTTATGATAGACTCATACCCAAACTTTATCTCCAGGCTTGCCTTATTAATGAATTGTGGGGTCAGCAACAAATTACTTCATGGTTTTTAGAGGTGTGGGGGTCTTTGAATGTCCATCCTAATTTCAATTTGGCCGCGTATGTTGATAATAATTGGAATTTGCAGTGGCATTTCCACAAGGTGGCTCTTCATCCACTGTTTCCAGATCGAATTGGAATTAAGAAATATGGATTCTTGTGGAGGGGCGAAAACTAGGAAACCAGAGGAAAAACCCTCGTAGCAAGAACGAAAACCAACAACAAACTCAACCCTCATATAACGCCGGGTCCGAGAGTCGACCCCGAGCAACATCGGTGGGAAGCGAGCGCTCTCCCCACTGCGCCAACCTTGCTCCCCTAACAAGGGCGCGCCCTACAAAAATAGAAAATTATGACTTAGATATTATATTGAAAAGGAAAAACCTCGTTAGCATTTACTTCCTACACACGTTTACATACGCTACTCCAAAACTAGTTTCGTCAACAGACCTCGTCAGATGGTAGCCATGTATCGTTTAGACATGGCTACCAATTGACGAGGTCTGTTGACGAAACTATTTTTTCCTTTTCAATATGATGTCGAGTAATACTTTCCTAGCTTCGGCAAAAAGAATTTCGCAGAGACTTAAATATTAGTGTGGGATTTTACCGGTGTCAGGTTTGGACAGCAGATTGGGAAAGCACGCTTAAAATCACACCACTAACTTCAAAGTAACATAACAAACTTCAGCGTTCGCAAAACCGAACAGTTTAATTTTGCATTGAGCCTAGGACTTGCTCATTAAATACTACCACAAGTTCAAGTTCTACATTACAATAGCTTACATGCAATATTGTTTATGTGACTTGTTTAAATAGCTAGACTGCCGCCAGCCTATTACATTTTTCATATCTAAAAATAGGTCACCAGGCGAAAATTGTATCCTATGTTTGACTACATTCACATGTAACTACCCCTATGTCTACAGTGCATGCCCTGTGCAAGTACCTCCTGTACTGAAAACGTCTTTTTTACCCCCTCCGAGCTCAAAGCTCTTCTATAAAACAGTAAATTGGTGTTGCATTTTGCCTTGTCAGCTTCAAAGGGGGTTGACTGTATTCGTAAGAAACTACTTTTTTCTAAGGAGGAAATCCAAAGCCACTGATTTGTGCTGTGTACGTATATGCAATAGTCGTACCAGTCGAGAATTGGCAGCTTAATATGAACACTATTAAAATACTCGCTTCTATCTCGATCTCACAGATCTATTTGTCACTTATTCAGCAGTTCACTTGTTCACGGTTCATTTCTAAAGGAAATTCAAAGCCACTGATTTGTGCTGTGTACGTATAAGCAATAGTCGAACAAGTCGAGAATTGGCAGCTTAATATAAAAACTCTTTCTAACACTATTAAAATATTCGCTTCCATCGCGGTCTCACAGATCCATTTGTCATTTGTTCAGCAGTTCACTCGTATTTGTTGAGCGCTTCGTGAAGAGTGGATACGTCACCTCTGATGTCATTGGCCAATTTTAATATCTGGTCCTTAGAATCCAGGACTTCCACAGACTGTGTGTACGGGTTGTAACGAACCGAGAAAGGCCTGGGGATTCTAGCAGCAAACTCCCTGCGCGAGTAAACAAAAACACAGAAAAGCATAAACACGTTTTACAAAATTAACAATGTAGCTCTAGTTAACGCAGTTGATTCCAATCAACCATCAACAAATTAAACGTCGTACAGTTACCAACATTTTAAATGCGAGCTTCGATTCCTTCGCTACACAAGCAACAAACATCAATTCATACCACTAAATCTAACAGCAAAAGCATACTTTAGTCTAAGAAGTCCTCGTCAGCTACATTTAATTTTCAATCGTCCGCTAGAAGACAAGGCTGGGTATATTGTTGTGACATGTAATATAGTTTTCAGAACCATATCCACCGGCTCCCACATTCCGAGAGATAGTGGGAACCCCCACTATCTCTTCCCGACTTGATACGAACGTCGGAAAACGAGAAAGTTCGATTGGATCCAATTTGTCTTCGATTGCAACCGAAGTCATCTGCTTGGTTCGCGATCTGTTTCAGCGAGTGGACATGGGTGAAAATGGGGAGCGAAAAGGCTGCACAACAGGAAACATCACCAAGTTACCTGACTTTTTCCTTTGCAGACTGGAAACTGTCAGCTACAAAATACACCGGCTGATACTTGGTGATGGGGTAACTTTGGACCACGATCTTCTCTGGCTCAAAACATCTCTTTTCTGGCTCATCGGTCAAACAGTACTACAGTGAAAGATCAGGCAATCATAACATGTTACTAACCGTTTTGAACAAGGGCTACGTTTTATCATGTATTCCTAAGGCTAGGCTCTTCTGTCTTTTGCCCCATTACATGAAGCCAGTCGCAGCGTATTCTTTAAGTTGATGGATTTTAGATTTGCCAAAACAATGGCTTTGATAGGCCATTTGGATTAAAACGAGCACCACTTCAGTAAAATCTCGAGAGCCTAAAAACGTATTTACATCAATGGAAACCTACAAACAGTGATTTAGGTTGTTAAAACTAAGTATGCCAGTGTACTGAAGCTATAAAATGAGCGATATCATTGTGACACCACCAGCAGTTTTAGAACTGAAATTTAAAAAGGTAGATTGACCTTTTCAAGTTTGGGCCTTGTGGCTTGGCAAAACAGTTAAAATCTAATCACGGTTTCCCTATTCCTTCAAGACATTCCTTGATATCTCCATCTTGATGTTCTATATGCGCATTTTGTGCATGGACAAAAGTATCTAGTCATATAATTTTAGTGCACTTTACTAAAAAAGCAGAAAAATCCCTGTGACAGTGTCCCTTAAAATCTAGCCTGTGAACAGGCTCAGGGGGTGGGTCGGAGACGGTTACTAAGCCCAACCGTCCCACCCCCGGGGCCTGTTCACAGGTTATTTAAATCAGACGAAAATCCCAAACACTTACTTGCAGTTCACCGAAGGACGATAACAGCCCGGCTCCATAAGCTTTGACTTGGCCTTCTTGTCTACACATCCCAAACTCAATAGTGAACCAGTACAGCTACACAAGACAAAAAAAGCAATGCCGGCATTATGTAATTGAACCAATACATGACCATCAAAAGTAACAGTTGCATGCGCTTTCAAAATTGTCATTTCGTTTATCTGTTTTCCATTAAGTTGCCTCCCTCCATGAAGATGATTGTTACAAATTGGTTAGCAGTTTAAAATAGGTTGGATATTGATTAGATAGTACATAAAAAATGTCCAGAACATGTCTGAACCCCGCAAACTCCAAAGTGCTCTTAGCTATATAATCAGTAAAGGTAGAGGTAAGTCTGCAGTCGGGCCTAGTGGCCCATCAGGCCAGAGCTTATCCCGGTTTCTGAAGCATGAAGCGACAGAGAGTATTTCTACTCCCCCCTGGATGGGATGCTAGTCCACCGCAGGGTTACCCCCAGCAGTAAATTCGCCGGTACCCATTTATACACCTGGGTGAAGAGAGGCACAGTGAGAGTAAAGTGTCTTGCCCAAGAACACAACGCAAGTGGCCCGGCCAGGGGCTCGAACCCGAGTCGTCCAATCCGGAGTCCAGCGCGCTAACCATTAGGCCACTGCGCCTCCCACCAGAGGAAGTGTAAAACATTCACGACATGACTTGACCTTCCAGTGAACATGGAAGTGTTTACTTGCCTCTTCAGGGCAGAAAAAACGACAAAATAACTTGTCAGGAAATGTTTACAGCGACAAGATCAAAATCTGTTTCAAAAAGAGTCTAAGTGCAAAACTATTCATATGGAAATGCGCTCGTTTTACAAGAGAATGAAGATGCAGGTAAAGCACTTTTTCATACGAATGGTTTCGCACTCGTTTTGACACTGAGGCAAAAGAGAACTCGGAAATGGCCCAATGAAAGGCCGTTCCGAAATTGCGCAGGGAATTGGGGCGAGATTCAATTTTTAACCAATCGATAAATTGACACCAGCACACAAAAGATCACGTTGAAATTGGTCATCTGACCAAGTTTGAAGTTTTTAGGTTGAAAAGAGACCACGTTTCGGACTTCGAAACATGGTTTAAAATCCATACAACGTCTGTAATTTTGACACAGCGTCCCCCAAAACTATACAAAGTAATTTTTATCAGAATTGTGACAACTGTAAAATGCCGTCATGGCACTACTATTTGAAAGAAGCTGAGAAGAAAATCACTATGATTGCCCATGTTTAAGAGTATCGCAAAAATCATAAAAAATTGAAGAGTTTATATGGTTTTGGGAGACGCTGTGTCAAAATTCTAGATCGAAGTTTGTATGGATTTTGAGCTATGTTTCACAGTCCATAACTTGGTCTCTTTTCAACATGATCTCAACGTGATCTTTCGTGTGGTGGTGTCAAATTATCGATTGGTTAAATGTTGAAACTCGTCCCAGTTCCCTGCGCAATTTCGGAATGGCCTATTCACGATCTTTCTTGCGTCGTGGTGCAATCAGAAGCTGAGGACAACTTTCAGTTCGCTTCTCATCGGGGAAAATCGGCACAAAGTCATAGACAAAGTAGTCACACTTTTGGGCTCCTAGCTGTAACAAAACTTCAAAAACTTCCTTTCAAAAACTGCAAAACTTCCTCAGCCGTTAGGGCGCCAGAAAGATACGTCATGCACGTTGCTTAGCAACTTCTCCCAAGAGTGGGGAGCTCGAGTGATGACGGGTACCGTAAAAATTCGTGTACAAGCCGCACCTTTTTGCCGAAATTTTGAGTTCAAAATCGTGGATGCGGCTTATCAACGAGACCATTGCTTTCACAGAGAGTAAACTGGCTAGTATGGGGATAACCTTCTGTAAATAAAGGTTAAACATATTGAAACCTACTGTTGTTGATCATTGCTTTCGGTAGAAGTGGTGGCTCCCAAAGGAGCCGTTTGTTTGCATCTTCAGGTTCTAAACCCGAATCTTGTTCGCCAGTAGTTCTTTCAAGCGTTTTATTTGCGCTTCGCTTGATCAGCGCTGAACTCTAACTGGCACGGAATCTTCAGTCCTCCGCAAAGCTGCTTATAATGTCGTCTGATACCACGCTATTCGGGAGAACTCGCGAGGCAAATGGCCGACCGTTTCATCGCACTTCACCTAAACTCTCGTTTAGTACCAAGTTTTTCTCCGAGACGGAGACGGGACTCCTTGATAAAGATGAAACGATCAGTTATGATAAGGGGTTGGGACAAAGCAAAAATCTGAGTACCCGACAGGATTCGAACCCATGACCTCCCAGATACCGATGGTGCGCTCTAACCCAGGTTCATATCTGACACTTGTCTTGCATGCTGCCAGGATCAGCAATGTCGAAACACCACGCACTTGTTCTCTCGGTACCGTAAGTGTTTAGAGAGCCTTACCGTTGCCAGTTTATCAATCCATTCATCTGGGGCCCCTAAAGATGCCAGACCAATCTCCTGTTGGAAAATCAATGCATGCATGAATATGAAGCATTAAGGGTCATCGACCCTCAAAACTTCATCCACATCTCTATGTAAATTAAATATACATATTATACCTACAATGTTTGAGGAAAATAATGAAGGGAAAGTTGTGAGGGATAAAACTGAAATGACAGTGTTCTAAGTTCACGTGAATACGAAGCACAGGAAGTCAAATTGCTATTTCCAGTTAGTGTATCCGATATGAATTCTGTTCTACAAGTAGTTGGCAAACGAGGACACATTGTGGCGGACACATTGTTTCTCATGACGATTTGTTGTGGACACAAAATGTTTCTGAATAAAATCAGAAACATTTTTTGTGTATCGAACACAACTTTTGTGTCCGCAACAACGTTGCGCGCTGGCAAACAGGGAAACATTTGTGTGCGCAACAATGCGTCCTAGCTCGTTTGCCACTCGTTTGCCATGACTAACTCGCGAGATGTTCATCCATTGTGAGTGTTGTCACTTTATTATGATTCTTGGTAAACGGTCGGATTTTCCGAGAAATTTTGAATTTTCCCGCCCGTCCCAGACACCGTACAATCGTACCATCCAATCAGCTCCAGTCGGGGGAGAACAAGCGCCAGTTCTGGCAAATCGTCGTTGAAGCACTCGAGGAGTTTCCGACTTATTTTATCCGCCAATCGAAAACTGATGCGAGAGCCCACGAATACACCGAAAGTAATTGCGCGAGCGAATACGTCATGTTGCTTAGCAACTTTAGGCTACCGTGGGCTCAGTCCCGCCTCGGAGGTGGGATTTCGTCATCAGCTACTGAGCACTTGTTCTCCCAACTGTGCTCAACATTCAAGATGGCAGCCACACGAACAACGTTTCTTACTTGACTGAACTGCGCAAAATCAGGGTCAGCAAAGAGAGGCACATGCCCTATAAGCTCATGGACTATATCACTATTAAAAAAGATAGACAAAAAGACAATTACAAAGGGATCTATCTAAAGTACAGGAATCAGTAAAGACCATAATTACCTGGAAAAGCAATTATTACTTACGGTTCGGGTGTGTACATAGGTGTCGAACCATGGCGGATGTACTGAGTGGCATGGAAAACACGGAAGGCGAGGCCAGCAAGAAAGTCACGTGATGACAACAGGCCAGCTACTGGGCGAAGACTGAAACCTGAACACTCTAAAGAACAATAAAATTATTAATAAACATCATTTGTAAATTAAGTAAAACCAACCTTAACATGAAGGTTTTTTGGAGTCCGCACAAGCAGGCGTAGTCGTGTTAAGTGACAGGTGGCTGTTTTCACAGGCTGAAGGTTATCAGTGCACACAAGAAGTGCATTTTGTCCAAAGCATCCATAAATGGTTTGCAGGTTTTCAGACGACGCCAAAGCAGCCATGTTGGTGTTCCAAAACAAGATATAATGCCATATTGGTAAACTCTGCTTTTATGCGGGCATTTTTTCCAGATTTGGAATTCCATGTGGCCATGTGAGTGAGGACACTCTACACTGTTGACATTTACTATTACATCTGGTAAATGTTTTTACAGCGTGTCCAGCCTGTCAATCCATTAATTGGTAATTCAGTTAAAATTTACTTTCTACAGGCAGTGCTTTCAGTGACGGCCTATGAAAAGTTTAGAAGTTTACTTTGTTTAGAAAAGTTGGCTACTTTTTCCCAAAATTGAAGAAATTAAAGAAAGGCTCTCAAAACAAAACAGTCGGTTACACTACCGAAATCAGCCGCTGCCTCCTTCAAATGTTACTGAAATCCCTGTGCACGCAGGCAATTACTTTAAGATCAACTTATTTTATATATAGGTGGGACCATGCTGTCCTAATAACCATGCAGTTATACATATTACTGTCATAAAGCTTCTCTTGATCCAGAGACATGGGTACTAAAATCCTAGCTTTGCATCCACTGGCAGGAGTTTGGGAGGGGGGGGGGGGGGTGAAATTCTCCAAATCATTTCATGCCATAAAAACAGACATTAAGGGCCTCCTGCATGGGCCACAAGGCTCAAACACAGACTTTATACCTTACTTCTTCCTTTACCTTACCTTACTTCACCAAGTCAGGGATTTTCCTACCCTGCGAGCAGTGGTTTTCCTCTACGCTACGCCGAGAGGGTAATAGAGGAAAACCACTGCTCGCAGGGTTGGATTTTCCCAAATAAATAAATAATATTTGTCTTACATTATACCTTTTAAAAACCTGGACACTTCATCCTGCTGTGGAATGTTATCCAGCCTATAAATGCAAAGAATAAACAAAACTTTTAAACCTATGCATATTAAAATATTGCATGAAGCAAATTATGAACATTGTAAGGTGAAACGAAGGCTCAACAGTCCCAGTTATTATAGGTGGATTCAATGCTGGTGTCATTGTTTACATTTTGTCTCATTAGCATACAACTTTGTTGTTGGAAGGAATCATGTTATATAAACATTGAATCCAGATGTAGAGGGAGAAGTGTCTTGCCCAGCAACAGTACAACACAATTAGAGCACAAAAACTTGTGACCTCTGCATGAATTCAAGGTTTGATGCACTTACTACTGGGTAATTGTGCCTGTTAATAGCTAGGCATTCATTAAATGTCCATGGTAGAATAGCACACACACTGCATGGTTTTTGAATACATGTAAATACTAAATAACACCAAACCCACCTGTAGCCACAGTTTTGTACCAACAGCGGCCAAACATAATTGTGTTCACGACAAGCGTGAGAAGGGTACAGCTTGGTTAATTCAGTAAACACCAAATTCCTACAGTGAAATGACATGATTTATATTGCACTCCTACTGTTATATAAAATCTGAAATAGAAATGCAAGCTTTCGATGCACTCCTAGTCAATTAAGGATTTCACTGATGCTTTTATTTCCAGATAGTTGACGCTTTAGCCCATTGGTTTTAACGTTTTCCTTGCCCGTTGAAACACTTTAGCCCATCCATTAGAAAAGTGTGCGTGGCCATTCGTACAATATAGGAAACTGTTATTAATAATGCTTTTGATGTCCATTTGATATCGGTTTTCAGCTGTTATTTTTGCCTGTTTTAACGGATAGCCGTTAGTGTATGTTTCCCATGGATGTGACACATTTTTACTGACTGGCATTTTTTTAACCAGAACAGTGCTAGTCTTTATATCACTTTTTCTAAGGAGTGAATAGTCAAGGGGTGCTTATGTAACTTCCCACTTTAGATTAATTTAGTAATGACTATAAATCTACTATCACGAATACTGTTCTCTGATTGGCTATGCTACTCACTATCTATTCTGTAATAGAACGCGAGTAGCAGTTGTCAACAAAATGGTCGCCGCTTTTTCGCGTTTGTGAAGTGTTTTCAATGCCTGTGAAGATCAAGGTTTGGATAATCTTGTAACAATTTGAACATCTAGTAGATTTACACTAAAACAATTACTGTAGATTATTCGCTCTCAATTTCTATGATCTTGTGATACATACTATTACCTAATTTGGCTTTTTATCTCGAGCTCATAATCTAATTAGGGGGTAGGTGGGTACTATTGACCCAATAGTCTTGTTTTAATGCAATTATAATTTATATGAAATACATATAATTATTTAATCATGTGTCAAATAATTGCTTTTTATTCAATCCCTTACCATGTCTTAATCTCATCTTGTGTGTACTCCACACGTGGGATAGGCTCACCACTGCAATAACAGAGAAAATAATTCAATTTATTATATAGACCGCAGTGAAATACCAGGTGAGCTTTTGTGCGAAAAAATGATATCTTCACACATGAAGGTACATTGCAACATGCATATGTTATCTTCACATGTGAAGATATCGCCATTGCTATGGTTTTGTAATAAATTGCGCCTTTCACAGCAGAAGTGAAAAGGTTTAGAAGTTCATTGGTGTTTATAAAATAAATAGACTATTACATGACCGCTTGGAGTGTTGAAACACATTTACTCATTTGCTGCGCTCACTTGTGAAATATCTTCCAACACTCAAAGTGAAATTTCGTATCTCTGTGCAGCCATGTAATATCCTCTATATTAAATGCTGTATAGTCATCTCAAACAAAATATGTTTAATTAAGATCGTTAAATCAAGTTCAGTCATTAATAAAAACAAATAAATTAAAGTTGATGATCATATACATGCAGCATTGCTTTAGATCCAATTATATCAATAAACATACTGTTTATAGTTGATAGCAATATCGGCAAATTCCTTTCTGCGGGCCCGGTACACTGGGTCTGTGAAGCCCTTTAATTCAAGAAACACACAGTTAACCACTCCTAATTACTATGTTTTAATTGAACTTCAGATAAACCTGTCATCAATAATATTTAACATCGAAACTTTCCTCATCATAGTCAAAACTAAGACTAACTTCTGAATGTCAACGAAGTTGCCAAGCTCACAATAACTACGACAACACGTCACAATATTAGGTCACTGATTTACATAATAACACATAGTAAAATGTTAGTTAAACAACATGGAAATTTCACAACAAATCTGTAACTTTGATGTAGATTTTTGCGGGAAATTCATTATTAAATTAAAATAAATGAAATTAATTAGCTGTTTGGTGCTTTTTATCAGTTTGGGATGTTTTCTCAATACTGCTTTTTAGTAAAAGCCTTGCCCAGTGCAATTTCAATTACATGCTCACAAGTCTTACACTGTACATCAGAACATTATAGACAATAAATTAATAAAGACAGGCCATGCTCATTCAAACAATCAACAGTAAACAAAATATAACAGCAAAATATAAGAGAAAATTTAATTAATATATATTTACCGGATGGTCAGAATCTAGCTCTGCTCCATAGCTCAACACTCTGTTTGCAAACTTGTCCAGATCAGCAATCTTGCGTGGAAACCATGGTACTGAAATGGCAACAACAACGATACAAAATCACTTAGTACATAATTATTTACCACTGATTAGAATACATACAGTAGTAGCATGTAGAGCTGCTAGTATGTAGTACATGCAACATTTTCATTATGCAGGACCAGGCCATTAGCAAATCCGTATTTGATGTCAAGTACTTTAAAAGGCCTTAATAAAATATCATAAAATGTTTGAGGAATTGTGTATGCTACGATTGGTCAGCTGGAGTTCATTATAGCCCCATAAAGCACACGGCTTATGCTACGCGCATGCTTTATTGAGCTATAATGCACTCTGTCACAGCCTAGCTAGAGGGTATGCAACTTCTTTGACATTTTTATAAAAGAAATAATTAAAGGAACTTGCACTCAAGAATTGTTGAGTTAAATAATAATTAGCACTTAATTGGGAGAACACTTGAAAAGTGCAAGAAGCACTCGGCTACGCCTTATGCTTCTCTACGCATTTCTCTCGTGTTTAAAAGTTTGCAATGGTGCTTATATAACTATAAACAATGCACTCAGGCGCATTTTGTTATTGCTTTTAACAATTTCCTGTAGTACAGTATTCAACTGGTAAACTTTAAGGTCATTTCCCTGTATTGCGTTGTGCATCCTTACTGCTCACAATTTATTGCATCATTAGCACGCCCACTTACAGCGTGCGTGTCCAAGGCATTATAAGTTTGCTATGAGGCTAAACTCACCAGGGAAGGGAATTGCTATTTCCTCTTAAAAAAGCATGGTAAGCACTGACCTACCCACTATTTTCAAACAATCACTCATCCTCTTTTTGTTCATGTTAAAAAAAATAACTAGAAACTAACTAGAAAAGCGCAACTCACGGAAATAAAATCACACAAAAGAGGAAGTTTTTGAGCCAATTGTGTTTGTTGCTAGAAAATTTGTCGTAAAATATATATTGAATTGTTCCTTGTTATTTATATACCAGTAACATATCTACTATGTTGTCATCTTAAGATTTGCTTTAGTTATGTGATTCCTACTCCTACGGTAAGTAACCCAACCAATCAAATGAACATGGGTTCCTTACATGAAATTGCAATAAAATATGGGGTAACTTGAGATGTCATTGGGAAGTATATACTAATTATGAAATAATTCATATTTGATGCCATTATCTCATAAACGAACCTGGTGACCCACTGTAAAAATCCATGCTAATAAACTTGCCCCTGCCGGTTTTAATCCACCCCAGATATAAGCCCATCCATTTCTTTGACAAGTTAGCAAGTTTATCCAATTGTACTGCTTTGTGGTCTTTTTACATTAGGGACATCTAGATCTTACTTTGTTGCCAAGATGTTATTAGTTCCCTATCAATGACGAAATCAGAACATGCTGAGGCAGATCTTTTACCAACCCCAACTAACTTCACGCTTGTTGTCTAAACAAAACCTAACTCTGCTTTCGAATTATGCTATAGCTATCAAATCTTTGCCAATAATTATTGCCAAAGTGACACACAATTGAATAAAGTTCGCGCAGAGCAAGAATCCATCGTGCTGGGTGCCCACGATTAACAGTTTGGCTGGGTAGGGGTTTGGGATAGCTCATCACTGGCAAAACAAATACAAAAAATAAATTCACCCTAGAGCACGAATCGCTAGCACATGATTAATAAGCTATAGCTTGTATTACTAGAAGTTTGTAAACTTAATTCACAGTATGATCTGGTGATAATTTAAACCATCTGCATATCCTGAGCTAACATTACACGCATTTCAAAAATAAAAAACAAAATCTCACAATTCTGTCTCTATCAACTTACCATCAGCCACGCCTGATGAGTTGCAATGAAACCATGACAATAAATTTGTTGTACACGTCAAGAAAAACCAAAAGATAGATTAGTAAATATTATTAATAGAGTCATTACCAAAAACTGCTGCAATTTATTCCCAGGGCATTAAAATTTTAACCCACAAGCATTGAACCTGAATGAAATTCAACTGATTACTAAAAACGCACAACCACAAAGTATTTGGTGCAAATGTGTCTACGTAAACTTGTGCTGGTGAATTCAATTAACATTTTCATTAATAAAATTGCATTTAGTAATTAGTATTGCAGATTTATTATTAGTATCAAGTACTGCAGATGCCTGCTGTGCCATTTTTTACATACTACATAGATACATATCCTTTAGACTTTCGCCCAAAATTATATTGATATTTGATATTATTAATTATAAATTTCAATTAATTTCAGTCCCCTTATCAGCAATTCCCATATTTTATTAATGTTAGTTATTAGAAATTGCTAGTTGGCAAGTTTCTTCTTTTCACTGAATTTTTAATTAATGATTTTGTTTTTGAATATTGTCACGAGTAAGAACTTTTGGTAATAAAAATTATTAACAGTCATGCTCACCTTCAGTCAACTATTTACTGCTTGAAAAAATGTAAAACTGAGTTTTCAAGACACCCAGAGGGTCTGACTTTTTAATTTGGGTCTGAGTTCTCGAGACACCCAGGGATTCTGAGTTTTCGAGACACCCAGAGGGCCCGATTTTTTTGCGTCTGAGTTTTCAAGACACCGAGAGGCTCTGAGTTTTTGGGGTCTGTGGTCTGAGTTTTCAAGGCCTGAGTTTTTGAGATCACCGTCTTCAGTGAATTCATGTTGAGAAGACTGAATAGACATTGTTATTACGCTGAGAGAAAGTTTTAAAATTCTATTTTCAACAAATAAAGGTATGAGGATTTTACATGCTTAAACGAGCTGAAGCAATTACAACTAGTAAGCTAACGTCACTTGTTAGGTTGGTACGCAAGAAAAACGTACCACACAATCCTTTGGAATTAAATATGACTTACTGAACCTTACTGCTGGATGGTTGACCACTCCCTAGGATAAGACAGGGTGGCAGAAACACGAGGCTATCAATGCATTCTAATCTAGCACGGCGAGTGAAAATATTAGCAGTTCATTTGCCAAGGTCAAGAAAAAGCTGTTAAATGACATTTTAAAGTTAAATGACATTTTACTGTCATGCCAGTAAAATATAGTTAATGGAACGTGACGCCCGTATCTTTAGGTCTTTCTTGGAGGCACAGCTCTCGATAAAATTATTTTGTAGTCGAGCTCCAAAGTTCGTCAAACTCTGAGACTCATTGTATATTGGGTATAAACATTATGACTTTGTTGTCTTTAGCATATTATAATGATTCACGGCATTGGCCTAAAATATTAACGCTGTTAATTGTGATGTTTTTACAGTCATGTGTAATGCTAATTAAGCTGGTCCAGTACAGCTCTTTCTACTGGCTATTTTGTAGACATTTGTCTAGCTATAAATTAAAGTGCAAACAAACTGTTCAGAGTTCACTTAAGTGTTCTGTCATATAGTGCAGTTAGTACTTGTTGTATACTATCGTAAATTTTTCTCTCCCTCGAGCTCCCTTCCTTTGGAGACGGGGTTGGTCATATTATTTGCAATGTATTAAACAAGGTCACTCCTTCGTGTTTTGGTTAAGTCTGCGCAGTGACTTTCCCCACGCTTGTTGACCTCGATCGTTGCCTTTGAATATCGCCTGCTAACCGATACTCTTGTTCAATCCAGCATGTGCTATTTTGCATTCAGCTCATAGTGTTGGGGAGATAAGTGAGGTTTGTTTCGTCACGCAATAGCCAGAAGTTGCACAGGCTAACCTAACTCAAGGCAGTGCACCCCCATTATCGCCAACTTGAGTCGTTCTTTGTCTTTATTTAGTAAGCCCACGTGTTTAATAAATATTGCGCCACAGTTGGTCTCTTTTATTAAGTTAGTGACATTAATGGGTGGACAGTTACAATTTGAAGGTAGCCCAGGGGTGAGCTAGCTGCCTTTGCTATTTTTATGTAGAAATCCTTTTATTATTGGGTGATCCTTCTAGAAAAGCCCTTTTTTATAATATTTGTGTCACTTTCAGCACACGTCCAATACTCTTGACTAGATTCCAGTGGACAAAACCTGGAGTCCAATGGAGTCTAGTCGAAGAATGAAACTGGAAGTACAGTGTATAGTCGAATCCACTTGAGTTACTGGAAGTCTAGTCATAAGATGAAACCGGAAGTGTAAACAATACTTTGAGATGATGTCAAGTATATATGAAATAATTCATATTTGAACTGTGGATGTAGATGCATTAAAGGGAAGAATGATCATCGCAGTGAATTTCCAATTTAAGCAATTTCACATATACTTAATAATTCACATCATTTCACTCCTCACAGGAAAATATGAACTCAAAAAATTGACCTCACTCCCAATGTGTGGCTTTATAGCTCAGTTGGTAGAGCATCACACTGATATAGCTGCCACAGATTCAAATCCCAATTTGAAGCCCTGATTTTTTCACGCTTCTTCTTTCCAATTGCTTAAATTGGAAATTCACTGCAATGACCATTCTTCCCTTTCAATACTTTGAGAGGAGGCTTGGAAGTAGTCCGATGGAGCCCAGTGGATCCATTGGAAAGACATTGATTCCGATGGAATCTCTGGAAGTCTAGTTGAGCCAAGAGTCAAAACAAGCACGGTACACATGTAACATAACTTGTTCTTAAAACCACGAGTCGAAACAGGCATACTACAAATGCAAGATAACTTGTTCATAACGCGATGACCCAAAACAATTAGCACGCTACACATAACATAACTCACAGAGTCAGAAAATCAAATCAAGCATGCCACACATGACACTTGCTTTTCAAGTCAACGAATAGAAAACGCACTTTTCCATTGGAATCTATTTGTTTCCAATGGATCCAATAGAATCAATCGGAACGACTTCCTACCCCCTCATCCAACATGAGTAGAATTTTTCTAAGTCTCTCACGAATAGAAAATGAACCTTTCCAAAAGAATCTATTAATGTCCAATGGATCCGATGGACTTGGTAGGACTTTAAACCACTAGACTTCCGGTTTTCCAATGGAAACCACAGGGATACGACTGGATTCTAGTCAACAGTACCACTAGACTTCCAGTTTTCCGATGGAATGCAAGGGAATATTACTGGATTCCAGTTGACAGTATTGGACAACCCTCGCTTTCAATTGTTAAGAGTACTCTAACTAGTATTTTACAAGTAAACTGCCACTTAAACTACTTTTTTATTCTCAACTTATATGTCACAAATCTTAATCAAAATCATGAGCATATTGCACAAGCAGCTCTGCAGTTATAAAAAAAGGTGCATGGTGCATAATGTGCAGTTGAACACATGAACAGGTGACCAGGTGTACAGGTGAGTGATAAAGTGAAATTATGATATTAGTGACACAGTGTACAAAGTTCCTTATTGTTATCACGAACACCCAACCCTACATGATATGGACATACGTGTAAGACACCCTGGTTACTAAATGAAATTTGAAATGATGTCCTCAGGGTTTTTTCTATTTTATGACTAATGTTCCACCCCTGTAAAAATTCAGCCATCTGGTCAGATAGCCATTATTTACTGGGCATTTCAATAACATGCAAACTCTACTCAATGGTTATTTTTTCACTGCAGCAAAACCAAATAATTTCTAATGATTTGGTGAGGTTCACATCTAGATGTGTATTGACCTGTTGGAATTCATTATTTAAACCCTGCCTTCAAAACTTGATCTGAACACTGAAATATCTGCTACATGTAATAAACTGGTATAATCTTCAGTGTGGATATTTAGGATCTTTGCATCAAAGTTGAAGTGTACGAACAAGTATTGCAAAATGATGTTTCAAACCTACTGTATGATGGCCAAGATCACACCATGTCACGTCATTATGTATGGCGTGACATGCTGTGCCATGTCAATAGTACTGGTTAGACAGAAAAGACCACTCAGTATGGATTGGTCATGTGAGCCTATTAATTTACAGCAATTTTAGTGTATTTCACATATGATCAAACACTTTTATACAAAAAGAATTTTCAAAATATTTTTTTCTGGAAACAACATTGGTTTGAAAGTCTCATACTCATACTTGTTTTAATGGAACTGACGGACTCCTGAGTTAATCAAAAGAGGAAGGATCAGAAATTTAACAGCATATCACACATACCTCCTCCATCTTCTGAATGCAGAGTTATCGACAAAGCTTGTTTTTCCAAAGCATCCACAAACTTTTGAAGTTTTTCTCCTTGAAGTTCTTCGCAGTCCACAAAGAAATCATACTCTGACTTGGAACGTTTGGAAGGGCGAGATTCAATATGTGACATGTTAACCTTATGATCCTCAAGGAAATAAAAACACAATAAATTATTGTAAACATTTTCATTTGTAAAAACATATCACTTTCAATGCATTTACGCCTTCTGTTTATACAGTGCTGAATAGACAATATTCGTAATACCCGACTGCCCCGGGGCAAGAGCCTTCTGAACATGAATGTGAGGTTAATGCTGGAAACACGAGGAAAATTACACCTCGGGTGCCGGAAAACAAAAATAGCTTTGAAAGTTGCAAGGCTCTGAAACTTGTAAGCAAGTGAACTGCGTGTTAGAGGAATACCTCAATTAAGCGAGCATTCAAAAAGATTTGGTAGGAGTGACGTGAAGATTCACGGATTAATTGAACTGACAGAAGAGTGTGAGTCAGGAGTCAGGTATGTTTCAACACAAGGTAATATCCCCAATCTGCAGCGAAATGATTTCTAACTATTTTGTCAAAAAAAATTTCTGAACTGATTCTGTTTAGTCTTTGATGGCCATCTGATTTCTCTTCCACCCAAAGGGGGAAAATACTGGACAAACTACAAGTAAATATTTCTCACTCGCCGGCAAAAAACGGACCAAAACTTCCAACGACCAACTTTCATTTTACTTTAGCGATAGTGGTGTCCATAGTTTGATGATCATTTAATTTTGTCCCTGCGAAAAATGTCTTTAAATTAACAGAATTACAAATAAGTAGAAAGCAAACAACTTGTGCTTTGTCTGACACTCCTGTCACATTTTTTGTCACATTTTTTGGCATTTTTGTTTAATAGTAGTATTCCTCTAGCCTCCAGATCACTTATAAGCTCCAGAGCATTGAAGCATTTAATCCTGTTTTGGTTTTCCAGCACCCAAGCTGTAACTTTCCTCGTGTTTCTTTGAATTTCCAAGCGAGGTTCCCCACATTTACCTCGCATTCATGTTCAGAAGGTCCTTGTCCCAGGGCCGATGGGGAATACAAATATTGTCTATTGAACCCGGGTCATTTCGAAAATACTGTTACATGTGGAGCGATTTTAAAACGATGTGGTTTCATTTCTTGTGTAAATGGTGAAACTGCATTGATTTAAAAACAATGATGTGTTTTAGCATGAAATTGACTGGCTTTCAAAGAATAAACATGGTGAACTTCGCACAGAGTGCAGCCTAAGAAAACCATGAACACCGGAAATATTTATGGAAGGATATTATGAGGAAAAAACCAATCAGGTGTGAGAAACCTAAACCACAAACAGGAATGGTAATTAGTTTGCGGTGGTTTTGAGATTTGTTAGTGTATCCTGAACTTTATAAGGAAGATATCAGTGACATCACCCATTGTTATTAATGTGCCAACCACAAAACTATTGGCTGGTGAAACAAAGAGCTCTTTTGTATAATTTGTTGGCAATTTAAATAACAAAAACAATGCTTGTAAACAAATATCTTCCCAATTGTGATTGGTCACTAACAAACAACATTTTTGAAATGTTTCAATAGTTCACAATTTTCTAAGTTTGACAGAAAAATCCAACAATTTTGTCACAAAACAAGATCAGGATAAACGTCGGTTGCTGGGAAACACCTATCACCCACATCCACGGGAGGTATTAAGCTTATAAATAATCAGCTAACATGTATTCGCGTTTATTCGCGGTACCTCGAAAAGTTTAAGAGCCCTAGCCAATGATCCAACTTCCTCTTTTAGCGCAAACACAATAGATGTGTGCTTCTTTTCTCCATTTTCAGCATGATATTTCTGTAGAAAAATTAAACAGTAGACATAGCTTTCCTTGAGCTAATCATTTACATATAAAGTTCTAAACACGTAGTCTTGTCACTACGACAATCGCCAAAGAATTCAGAGTTTTGTCTGCCAAGCAAATAACACAGAACTAATTCTACTGCTTAGCATTCAACTTTGACAAGATATTTAATTGACATTTACCTTTCTATTGCTTGTATCTTCGTCCGTATTAAAGTGTTTTCTTTTTCCCGCTACTGCGGCGTCCATATTGTCTGCTGTTGTCCCAGAAAGACAACTACGCAGCCTTTCCAATACTTGAGCACGTGACTTCATGGCATTGTTTTCAACCAAAAACACAGAGGCGAGAGGGGGCGTTTTCGGAGGTGTGGTTCCCAGACTTCTGGGCACGCCGAAGCCTCTTTTCGGCTACTCACAGGACACTCAGGCATTTCAAAGTTTTGTTCGTTTTGAAGAGAGAGATGCTGATATTGTCGCGTCATTTTTCATTCTCTTTATGAACTGGGTCTAAATTGCATATCTGATTTTTCTCCTTCCTCCCTCTATAAGACGGACACCTCTATTAGACGGACACCTGGTGTTTTCACCGCAAATTACGATTTTGGGAAGAAAAATTCTTAAATTACAAGTTCGTGACTCATTTTTAACACCAGACGTTTTCTTCTCGGCGGAATACATACAGTACAAGTTAAAATTAAATCAGTCATCGTCCCATTCAAAAAATAACTTGGAGGTGACAACCGAATTGTATTGTAATCTAAAACAGTTATTTTCTTGCTTTCTTAGCTGAAAATTCCTGGGGTCATGCTACGTAGACTCTCTTTTAGCCAGACACCTCTCTAAGAGGCCGGTCCGTCTTGGGAGAGAGTTGACTGTAATATTATGAAGTGACGTCATCGCGGTTACCATTCCAGAGGTTCCGCTTTCTGAATTCACTGTATTTTCTAAAATCCTCTTTTAAAATGGCGGAGACAATATCTTCACAACTGAAAGGCAGTGTTCATACGACAGATGAATCCTTGATGGTCAACGACTCTACCTTATTCCTGAGTCTTGCAATTGTCGGTTTTGTGCTTGCTCTAGTAACTACCGTGGCAAACTCTGCTTTGTTGATAACAATTTTCAGGGAAAGTCGTCAACTACTTGAAAAGCCTCCATCTTTGCTCATCACAAATCTTTGCGTGTCTGATCTGTTACTTGGACTGATAGCCGGCAACCTCGCCGCAGTGAAGGCTCTTTACCGATATCAGCAATGGCCAGTTCCTGACAAACTGGATCTAGTTATTCGCCTGGGTCTTGGTTTAACGTTGTTTGTTAGAAGTGGCACGATGGTGGCGCTGTCGTATGATCGGTATATTGCTGTGGCGCACACTTTCCTTTACAGATGCGTGATAACCAAGACAAGATTCAAGGCGTGTATCGCCTTGTTGTTGGTATCTGCTTTAATCCTTTGCTCTCTCCAGCTTGTAAGCATTCCCGAGAAGGTCATCACAATCATTTACGCTCATACTCACGCCTCAGTGCCCGCAATGTTGTTAACAGTAATTTACATCAAACTTTTTGGAGCTTTGAGAAAGAGAAAACGGGAATTAAAATCCGTCGGGATCATGAACAAACAAGTCTGGGATCGGCAGAGAAATATGATAATGACAATTCTGATCGTATTAAGCATGTTTTACGCGACTGTTGTGCCTGAGTTTATTGCTTTGCATCTTTTGTACTTCTGCAAGCCTTGTGAACAATCTTTGACCTTCAAGAAGTTGGAGATAATTTTATTCGGACTTTTGTTCCTGACCTCTGCTTTGAACCCCTTTGTGTACGCTTGGAGAATGTCAAAGTATCGTCGAGCTTTAAAAACGTGCATAGTAAAAAGAATATCGTTGCGTCCGAATCTTGTGCAAGGCGCCAACCCTGATATGCTATCGGTTAGACTGACTAGACTGATACATTTTAATTTATCTTCAAGCTGAAAGTGGGGAAAAAGGCAAAAGAAAACAATATTCATTACTCGGCTCAAATACTAAACGCGAGGATCTGAAGAGTGTTGGCTACCACAAAAGGAATATATTGAATAGAAAAAATGAATAACGAATATCGATCCGGAAATGGGCTTGGCATAATAAATACTCTAGGATCGGATAGGTACCGTGGCTCCTAAGTAGGAGTGATAAGCAGCCCGCAGTTCGAACATTCGTCTATGACTACCACGATATTGTGTTATACAGCTTTGTGGGGTAAATCAAATCAAATCAAATCAAAAACGTTCATGTTTGTGGTGAAAAAAAAAAGAATTGAAGACCAAGGAACGTGCTGCTGCTGCCTCGTACCCAGGCGCCTCAAAGTCACGCGCGAGAAGGGTTGGGGAAGGGTTCTTGTAAACGCAAAGGAAAAACCACCACCCACACCAGAATCACGAGACACTTTGCTACGTTCCTATTTTCTGGGTGGACTTCCCAAAATCGTGCAGCAAAAATTCAAATGAACACCCATAACTGGCACGTGATCTCGGGGCCCTAAAGATACGACGAGCATAATAAACCATTACACATGTCCGCGGTTTGGCCAGAGCGCCCCTATGCCCCCTCTCCCCCACCGTGACTCACTGATAAATTAAACTGAATTTTAAAAAGTTTGCAGCTCTCAAATGTATATATGCATTGTCAAATCTGAACCCACGAAAGGGAATTTCGCGCATTTGACAATTGTCACTTGGGAACTCACAGCCATAAAGGAACCGTGAACCGTGCAAAACAAAAGGACAAGCACGCAAAGCGCGGTTAACATGTAGCTTTTATGGCCCAGTTCACCAGGAAAAGACGTTATCGTCATTTTCATCATCACCACGAAATGCGTGCTGAAGTTGTTGCTTGCCGGGGGGAGGGGGGTTTCCTTGAAAGAAGGCTGATTTGATGTTAATGTTTTTACCGCATCGCTTGACTATGCCCGTTTTGTTTTTAGTAAAGCCATATACTATAAAAGCATTAACATCAAATTTTCTTCACGATGACGTCTGTAAACTAGAGTAGCTGAGTGGAAAGCAACGCAAGAATGTCTTCACCCCAACCCCGCAACCTTCATACAAAACCACTACTGAATTGTGTGCTCAGTGTGTTTTATTTTTTACCGCCTTTGAAAAACACTCATCAAAAATTTAAATTTTCCTCAAATAAATTACTACTTAAGCAAATTTACACATCAAACTGTAAAATTACAACGTGTTCAGTTGGCGACACAAACACATTCATTTTCTTTTTATGAACTCGAATGTTTGTTGTGCTTGAAATCAGTCCCAGCCGAGTGTACGAACGGGGCCTGGAGAAAGTGCAAACCCGGCTCCCAGGGTATCTCGTGACGGGTTTCGTAGCAGTCTCTAAGTCGTGAAACATTCAGTTGCTTAATCTAAGTGTGGAAATTTCTTTCTTTTTTCTTGAACAAATTTACAACAATTTTGTATTGTACATTAACCTGCAGTTAATTTAATATAAAAATGTGCCTCCTTCAAAATCAAAAATAACCTCGTTCAATTCTCGTTTTTTCACTACCTTCGGTGCCAGAAGATTTTCATGCGCGGGCGAGAAAGTAATCCCTGGTACCCAATGCAGAGGAATTAATTGTCACTTGACCAATGCTAAACAACATAGTTCCAGGGAGCATAATCCATTTCAATATACATTTTATATACATTATTTATAAGGCAGAAATCTGTCTGAAATTATCAGTCTGCAACTTTCAATGTGTTGGCATCAATGTCCATCCTGCAACAGTGTTATGTATATTTGTTGTACTCCAAACAGCTCCAGGTCAAGAGGTTCTCGTCGGCCACGTACAAGGTATTTTGGCCTGACGCCTCCAGTTTTGTTAAAAAAGACATCTGTTTACAACAGACATGCTGTTGCCAATCTATAAAGGAGAACAGGGCCGTACTGGATCCACAGAACACGTTGTTCGTAACGATGTCCTGGCTGTCTTAGGCGCGGCCGTACTATGAGATTCCTTTCAGAAGCGAGGCCTCCAGTGTGATATTAAACTCCACCAGAGTCTGTAACAATTCCACCAGAAACTGCACCAGACCGCTGTCTCGAAAGAACGACGGTGCGTCGTACATGTTAGTGGTGGCTGGACAAGTGGACAAGAGCTCAAACCAGTCGTGAAGCAAATGATCTCTGCGGGAAGGGAGGGACAGTGATGAAATGATAACAAAAAACGGTTTCCACAAGATCATAACTTTACACTGAAATCTTTCATTATTTTAGCTCGAAAGTTTCCAAAGCAGAAAACTTCAGCCGACACTCTTTTTTGTGTTTTTACACATAGCGTACACCTTATTACTAGTGAATATGATGTAATGCTGAGTGCGTTGGATGTAGGCCCTCAGGTTCTTTTGTTGGGCAGGATTACGTTATTCATACAGTGCCACTGTCTTTCTCCATTTGGGATCCAACCTACCTAGAGAACGGGGGATGACAGCTCTAGCAAACGCTGTTTGAACAGTACCGTGTGTAAATAAAAGTCCTCCCGAATAAATGGGAGAAATTCCCCCCAAATCCCGAGATTTTAACTTCATTACTTTTTGTTTCCCGAAAATTTTCCAAGTCTCCCGATTCCAGGCAAAATCTTCAGATAACCGGAGGAATTTTGTTTTACTCCCGAAACAGCCCTTGTTAGACACCCCCCGTTAGCGAAATGCTGGAGGTTTTAAGAGCCTCCCCCATGAATCCATGAAAGCCGAGTAAAATAGTTTTTTCAAAGCAGCCCTCTTAGTTGCATGTAATAGTAAAAGAAAATAATTTGCTGCATTGTGCTTGCGTGCATTATTACTGGAAGCGAAAACTTACCGTGCTCCCAAGCACACAAAAGACTGGAACTAGAAACAGAAAACAAAAGAATATCACAAACTTCATGTAAAATGCATAGAATCTGCCACAGAGACAACATCGCAAGATAATTGTATGACAAAACACATGTTATTTAATTTTCATGATAAATGAACCAAGTTCTTTAGACTGTTCTGTAAAGTGAGTGTTTTTATCGTTACATGAGCCACTTGAGCTTCATTACTCCTTCCTGTACTGCAACGCAATTCTCTAATTTATCACGGAAAAATTGGATTTAAGCCAAAATTTGCTTGGTTCTCATAAGCCATCTTATTGCGGGCCTTGGCCATGAAATCGTTTTGGAGGCGTCATCCGTACCACATGACTCGAAAACAAACGGACGGCGCCACTGGGCAAGAGCCAACCTCGTTCCCAGGGCTGTGAGACCCTGGGAACGAGGTTGGGCAAGAGCCATGACTTGTTTCTTGCGATAAAGTTTAGAATCTCATCGCCAGGCGGTTTGAATTGCTTGGTGTTAGAACAGGGTTGCACTTGATCATGCTGAACACGATCAAGAATTGAATTCATTGCAAGGCGTGTATGACATGATTCTTGACAAGACTCAGCCATGGCGTTGAACGAATACATTTGTTGTTACAAAAACCAGACAAACCTTGCCGTCCTTGCCGATGGTGTGTGACGCATTGTTTATTCTTGTTATCACGGTGCAGAAAGTTTTCCTTGCTCTTCTCACGTGATCCGACTGGGCGAAGTCCTCCTCTACGGATGAAAGATACTGCTGACCTTTTTCTACAAGCAGAAATCGAGAAATCAATACTGTCAAAGCCCCAATAAACGATTTATTCGACTTTTCTAAAAAAACAGACCCAATATATCCCAGATGAAGAAGTTATTGCGAAACAGGCGAGACGATCTGAATCCACACTGAAATACCTACAAACAAAGAAATATAATAACTTTTTCAACAAGGAGTGAAGAATGCAAGGATCGTACTGCTTAACACCTAAAACATAGGGCTGGAAATTTACCTGTTCCAAGGCTTGACAGAGACCACCATCCCCACACAACAAATACGTCAAGTTTCCTCTCTGAAACAGAACGTAGTACATATACAATATTAAGCAAAATTTTACAGTTAAAAAAGCCTGCGCAGCAATTGCTCATGTTGAATACGATTTTACACTTTGGCTTCGCGAAAATTGGGGAGAGAGTAAAAACTACGAAGCCGGGACGGAACGCCTACGTGGAGGGCTAGGAAGGAGGCGTTCTCCTCCGTCCTCCTCCCCTCAGTTTTCGCACACACAAACGAATACAGGAACGATTGCAAGGCAGGCTAGTGCGGCTACAATTGAAACCATTCTCCAGTTGTTGTTATGCTCTATTTATACTATCACCTAGCCAACTTCGCGTGCAAGCCGTTTTTCAGGGTTGTCACGTAACCGTTGTCCATTGGTAGGAGAATACGTGACGAAACAAAACAAGAGCCGCCCAGGCCTACGGCCGCGCGGCTAATAAAGTCTGCCGAAATCAAGTTCAAGTTCGGATCTATCAACGCGTTATAGCACATGACAAAGCGTTTGTTGTCAACTTTATGTTTCGACTGGGCGTGGACACTTTCCATAAGCGTCTTTTCAAAGACAACACAATTCACTTGGTTTCGTATTCCGTTGTCAATTGGCCAACAATGGCACCGTTGCCATTGTGTCTGAAACCCTCCTTGAATCTCCAGTGGTTCTGAAGGCACGCGCTTAACTCCCAGTATTACTTCTCTCCCTAGATGACATGCAAGTCCATCGCAGGTTATCTGCCAAGACCCGAAGCAATTTTATAAATTTCCCACCAATTCAATGGTCAGTATTTATACATCTGGGTGAAGAGAACTGTGAGAGTTAAGTCATTGCCCAAGAACACAACGCAGGGCTCAGTATGGAGATCCACTGATGCAAAAAGGGAAAATATCAAATCACACTTAATACACACTAAGATTAATACCTCTTTTTCAGGTTTGTAGAAATGTTTGACGATATTGTTGACGGCATCAGCAACTCTCTCCTGTACTTCCGGGATACGGATTTCTACAAATAAAATCAAAAACATCCACAAAATAACCTAACACACCAACCAATTCATATACCACGTTCGAAATAGTAATTCTCATTACCTTAATTCCTTACATTTCTTTAAATGCCAGTTCTGAGAATTTGTGGCACTTTAAAACAATATCCTCTGGTCGACAAAACTACTTAATGCAAGTGATCATTATTTATTTTTATGACCTATGGAAAAGCTGACTGAACTGAAACGAAAAGTTGGATTTTTGTCTGGTGTAAAACCATCTGTTGCCGGTCTAGTTCAAGTGAGAAGTCCTGAAAGAAAATGCCCCAAATCCCAGTAATTTTCACTGAACGCTTTTCTTCAGCAACAGAATCAAAATAACAAAGAATTCCGGTCGACAGAGAGGTTTTAAAGGAACTAATAAGCGTTAAAAAGAACTAATTAGCGGAAAACCAAAACTGGGATCCTTACTTTCGCGGTTTTTCCTGGACAAAACAGGCGAGCGTCTTTGCGGTGACAAGCGGCATACTTCAGCCAGGTTACCGTCTGTCAATCATAAAGGAAACAGTTTAAAAATACCAACCAACCTGTTGCCATCCTAAACTATATACAATTTCTACTCAATTTATATTAAATGAAATTAAAAGGCAGATTACACAACAGCAAAATTTGGCCCGCACTCGTCAAAAAAAAAAATGGTCCGGACCAGAGAT
Source organism: Blastomussa wellsi (assembly GCA_947652115.1). Lineage (NCBI taxonomy): Eukaryota > Metazoa > Cnidaria > Anthozoa > Scleractinia > Plerogyridae > Blastomussa > Blastomussa wellsi. The sequence continues at coordinate 21,268,849 of OX393562.1, read as the reverse complement.
TTTTGTTCAGTTCATCACAGTTCAGTTTTCATGGGGCCATAGGGGCCTATAAGGCCGTTTACACGACCGCATAAATTGGCCCGGACTCGTGCAAAAAATGGTTCGGACCCGACGAGTTTTGTAAAGAAACAGTCAAGTTTTCACGGGGCCATAGGCGCCCCATGAAAACGTGCCTGTTTCTTTACAAAACTCGTCGGATCCGGACCATTTTTTTGACGAGAAAGGGAGAAAGGAAGGAAGGGGCTACGGGGGCATGCTCGCCCGGAACAGGTTTCCGATTTTAACTTCCTAAAGTCCCCTTTACTGGATTTCTGAGTCATTCAGTTATGATATTTGCTAGTTCCATTCTCCTTGGATGAAGACTTGCAGTTTCTTTCAAAGAACATCCTTCCGCGTAGTCACGCAATCTTTCCACGTTGGACAAGATAATTTTGTTGAGTCCGTCGTTATATATCAAATTTTATACCAGGGACTTCAAGAAAATGACAAATTCAAGAACACCATCTACAGGGTGAGCATATTTCTTCAAAACGTTTTAGCTTTGCATTCAAAATTAGTGATAGTGACGTGACTGTAAATTCGTGGAATTTCTCAGTAAAGCCGGACTTCCGGTCACGCGCAATTTGAAAAAGTCCCGAAAACCGACAACTCCCCAATTTACACAATCTAAGAGCTTCCACCGTGTGGATAGCAACTTAGAAGGAAAATTTCCAAGAAAAGAACATCTTATTCTTCGAAAATGAAAGTGGAAGGCAGGAGAGGAACACAGTGGTACAGGCGACGCCTTGCATGAAATATGGCCACAAGGATTACAGTATAATTCTTTAAAACCTTTCCTGTCTTGCGGGAGAGCTAATATCCGACCTTTTCCTTTCCAAACTGCCATAAAGTACTTTCAGGCTCCATTTTATGAATTGGAGAGGAGGGAAAATACCAAACGTTTTTCAATTTTCGTTCTCATCGTGTTGCCCTTTCTATACAAGCCAACAACACACACGAAGCTAGCCTCCAAAAAAATAGCGTCCCCCGGGGGGGGTACTCCCGTATGAAAATGACGGGGGTGCTCGTCGGAAATTTTCGAAAACACCCCTAAAAGGTACCAGAATCTCATTTTGTGGGCGTGGCTCAGAGTAATTTTTACCCCTAAAAGGTACCATTTCTGAAGTAATTAGAAATTATTTTTCTTATTTTTCTTTTGTAAAACAAATGCGGGCCTATACGGAAGGCCCCTAAAAGGTACCACAACATCTTAAGCGGCGGTCATTTTAGATTTTTGCACCCTAAGCGGTACCAATTCACAAATTTTACCCCCTAAAAGGTACGACGAGCACCCCCGTCATTTTTATAGGGGAGTACCCCCCCCCCCCCCGGGTAGCGTCCCTCCGAGACAGGAGCCTGTTCGCTGGCTAACACTAGACCAGTGAGGCACCTCGACAGTGATAAAGACAATCGGAATGAAACTTTTTACATGGCTGTCGGTCTTCAATGATGTGTAAGACCGACAGCCGCCACAGAGCACGAGCGAGTTAAAAGACTACAAAGTGTTATTCCCAAGGAACGCAACGAAAACAGACAACAGAAAAAGCAACAGAAGATTTTCTCTCAAATAATTTAATTCACCATTGTCTCAGCTGTATCAACATTAGTACGGAAGCACTGTGACATCATTTAAATTCAATTAAATTGCTATTTGCTATGTACAGCATATTTACAACGTGTCAAATTTTCCTTTTCAAAACTAAATAAAAATATACAATGAAGAAAAAGGGCGTACGAATTACATCATCTGATAAATATTTTTAACAAAAATAGTTTAACTTAAGATGAACTAGAAATATGCTGACTTGCCCATTAAGCACAATGTGATACATCATTCCGTCAAGGTCTATAAATGTGTAGCACCGGAAGTCCAAGGGTGCGAGAAATGCACCAACACTGCACAATTCTGATTTGTTCGTTCTAAAAAAAATCCTAGTCTGAACGTTCTTGGAGTTAGTCTTTCTAGAAAGTCGCATGCCCTTCACAGTGTTCTTTTTTCCTTCAACGAGAAAGTACATTCCAAAAGGTAGTGGATGTTATATTTTTTCTGCACCAATCCTCTGCTGCCCATATCGAGCGCCAGGAAGGGCGTCTCCACCTTGTGACCCGTGTTGCACAACTTTACAGCAATCCGGTGTTCAAATCAATCTGTTCTGAGCTCGTTCGTTAAGGACAACTGCATCTTTTACAAGACTGCTATAGATGTGTGACACTATTTCTACTAATCACCGTTTCTTAAACAAGGTTCACCTTCCTTCCATGACTTCCATTCAGGAAACCGCACAATCGGGCAGACGTTTCTTCCCTCTTCTCTCCTTACTCGGTACATCGTTACTATTTGCCAGCGCGATCTGTGCAATTAAGGCAGTGAACACACCGCTAATGTTTAGGTTATATTTGGCGGACGTCTCGGCCAAAATACAGTTTTTCCCGCGCGAGAGAGTCGAGGCGATTGCGTGGCTGACAAGTCTCTTATCTGTTCCTGACGTCAAATCGCACTTGTTTCCCACCAATACCATCGGGACATCTTCTGTGCCTTTAGCCTCGTAGATTTCTTGCTGCAGTTTCAGTGCCTCGTCAAGCGAAGCAGGGTCGTTCACCGAGTAAACAAGAATGAACGCTTCACCGTACTGTAGCGTCAATCTTTTCATGGCGGGGAACTGATACGATCCCGCGGTGTCCAACACTTGCAGCATTGCGCTAACACCTCTTCTCAAGTGGATAGGTTTCTCGTACAAATCTTCCACTGTGGGAATGTAGTTTTCCGAGAACTCATTCTTAACGAAGCGCGTTACTAGGGAAGTCTTTCCCACGCCACCAGCGCCAAGGACAACCACGTTAAAAAAGTTCCTGGGTAGCACAAGCGTATCTACCGAATGTCGCCATTTTTCTCCCTGTTTCTTGATTTTTGCTTTCATGTTCGTGGGCGTAAAGGCGCGAAATAACGACGCCACGATTGACAAAACAAACCACTTTACACCAGCTCTGTTATAAGATCTAACGTTTCTCTGTTGACTTGCAAGGTCGAATATTATCGCGATAACGTGTCGCGACCTGTATTTATAGACGGGTTCTCAAAACATTTAATTAACTGCTTGTCAGCGTCGTATTTTTGGAAGTGTGTAATTCGACGACGGGGAAAACACTGAAAGACTATGAAACGTTATATCTACGAAAGGGGAGTCAAAACTAACCGCAAGCAGAACTGTGTAATTCGAGCCAGGATCGCAAATCAATCATACTCGTGACTGGACACTAATAGAAACTGCCCAGCATTTTTTCGAGAATAAATAACTTTTAAACCACATTAACGTATCGGTAATGCAAACAAGATGACCTTCCAAAGCAGAAAACGTGCAGAAATGTGCCCAGAAATCGGATTGTTTTCTTAAGATAAAATACGACCCACAAAACTTTACCTCTTAACTGGTGCCTCGTGAGAGACCTTTTCCGCGTTAAATGACGTCAATATGACGTTCATTTTGAGCAACCTCGGCCGGGCAAGCTTGGGCAAACTGGACTTGTAGCGTTCAAAACACCCGGAATACAAAATATCACAAAACATGCTCTCACTCAATTGTACTAGCAGACAGATTTTGTTCTTAATGTTGGATATAAAGGGAATGCACGGAATGATAAAAAAAATTGCCATGATATTTAGCACTGTCGATATACCGGAAGATAAGGAACAAGTATTTGTGTAAAAAAGCAAGGGTTTTTTTGTTCCGCTTGCAAGAATTTTAACTTCCTCTTCGGTTGGATTTTATAGAATTCCCTTGGCTGTAAGAGGATAGAATTAACTGCAATCTATACTGTTCACAGTATAGTTGCCCTGTAGCCGGCGGCAGGTGGCCGGCGAAAGTGAAAATGGCGCGCGCAGTGATACGACGGTATGTTTCATGATACTCGGTAATGTCTTCAGGCATACAACCTTCCTTGCTAGCGGTGTTAAGGCTTCAAACAACCAGTTTTAAAATACATTGGAGATTAGCTTACCTGAAGAAACGTTGAAGAAAATGCGAGGAATGATAATGTTGTATGAAACCGAGACTAAGGCACGGCAATTAATGTTAAAAGTATGCAAAACTATGTTATCGTACTCGAAAACCTTGAACAAATATTTAATACATACTTCAACTTGAACTTTGTAGTTTGTTGACAGTTATGCTCGCACCAAAAATTGTTCATAACCATATGCCAGTTCGCATGATTTCTCTCTGCTCTTGTGGTGTCGTCGTTTATTTTTACTCTACAAGTTTTCGCCTGGAATTTTTCTGGGGAAATACTTTTCCGGCAAACCTTTACGAATAATGGAAAAATTCTACACTTTCTTGTTAAATGTATAATTGCAAATGTCCTGCAGCCTTTGTGAAGACTGCCAAACACGCGCTCGGGAATGCAACTTGCGAAATTAATTGGAATTGTGTACCATAAAAGGGCATTTGGTTCTCTTAATAATAAGAACAAGCCATCCAATTTCAACGCCCACACCCAATTTCGATTAAATTCGTTTTCGAAACATTTTGCTCCTCGTCCCCAGGGTCTCTCATCTTCCGAGACCCTGGGAACGAGGTTGCCTCGGACGTCTGATTATCTCGCTTTTACAATATTGGAAATAAGTTACGAACGAAGAACTGGACACCGGACTGGATACTTTATATTTATTGACGGATTTGTAAAGTGCCTTTATCGGCTAATTGTTCCGAAAAACTGTTTCTAGCTAGGGAGGGAGGGAAGTTTCCCTGTAACGTTTCGTTAGGGAGATGCTCGTCGAAAAACGCCGAAAGGTGCCAGAATCTAGTTTTGTCGGCGTAACGCAAATTCAGGCTTTTATTTATAGAAGCCGTACTCGTACTTTTCAAGTAAATCACAGTTTTATCTTGAGGGACTAGATTTTACCATAGTCAAGATATCAAGGCAGATTTTAAAAGTTTCCTAACACACTTACAGAAACCCATAAACCTACCTAATAACGAAGAGATGTGGCAAATGGCACATGATTGCACGAAAATATGAGGAAAGAAATCAATTTCGCAATGGAATTTCACATTCAAACAAAATGTCCCAAGTTTTACAGAAACGTGCGTTTTCAACTTATTTCGCCTACGCTATCATTAGCTATCTTGTTTTCTTATCTGAATCACAACAAAAAACAGAGCTTTTGGCTCTGGTGCGTAAAATAAAGCCTAATATGCCGACGGTAAAGCTAAAGGTAGGTAAAGTCTACGTCGAGACTGCTGGATCATACCGCCGGAGCTTATCCCGGTCTACCTTAGCATGAAGCGACCCCGGGGGGGTACTCCCGTATGAAAATGACGGGGGTGCTCGTCGGAAATTTTCGAAAACACCCCTAAAAGGTACCAGAATCTCATTTTGTGGGCGTGGCTCAGAGTAATATTTACCCCTAAAAGGTACCATTTCTGAAGTAATAAATTAACTGGATCTGGCAATTTTTATAGTGATAAACACGCTTTTTTTCAAAACCCTTTTCTTAACCAGGTTAACTAACCCCTTGAGAACAATCCCGTGAGAACAATGCGTAGACTATTTAAGTGCGAATTGTTTTGCAATACGACGGGGGAATAGTAATAGCTATAATTAGACTGGGGTAATTAGACAGCTTGAGATAATAATGACAACTCAGAGATGTTGAAAGAAGCAACAGCTTTTTAAGAACATTAATTAGAAATTATTTTTCTTATTTTTCTTTTGTAAAACAAATGCGGGCCTATACGGAAGGCCCCTAAAAGGTACCACAACATCTTAAGCGGCGGTCATTTTAGATTTTTGCACCCTAAGCGGTACCAATTCACAAATTTTACCCCCTAAAAGGTACGACGAGCACCCCCGTCATTTTTATAGGGGAGTACCCCCCCCGGGGAAGCGACTAGGAGTATTTCTACTCCCTCTGGATGGGACGCTAGTCCATCGCAGGGTTACCCCCCAGCATTATTTCGCCGTAAAGTGTCTTGCCCAAGACACAAAGTAGTGCTCCGGCCGAGGCGCGAACTTGGACCGTCGATGCGGACTCCAGCGCACTAACCATTAGGCCATTGGGCCTCCCATATGCTGACGGTAAAACGCAGCATTTCAATTGGTGATCCAGAACATGTAAAACGAGACGCGAATAAAATTTCACTTTGGCTATAAACAATCAAAATTCTCATAAAAATAGAAATTCACGGCAGACATATGGGCGTGGGACTAAAAATGTTAACAATTTCGGTTTTCAGTCTGTCTCTGGCGCTGTTTGTGAGACTAAATAAAGAGTTATAAAAGTAATGGATAGCACATCTTAAAACATCTAAAATATTGTTCTTATTTGGTTTATTGTTAGACCTCTTTGCTGGATTGCTTCATTAGTTAACTACAGTCAACTCTCTCTAAGACGGAGACCGTCGGGACCGGCCTCAGCTGTCCGTCTTAGAGAGGTGTCCGACTAATAGAGTCGACGTAACATGACCCCAGGAATGTTCAGCTAAGAAAGCAAGAAAATAACTGTTTTAGATTACAATACAATTTGGTTGTCTCCAAGTTATTTTTTAATGGGACAATGACTGATTTAATTTCAACTTGTAGTGTATGTATTCCGCTGACAAGAAAAGAGCTTTCAATTAAACGTCCGGTGTTAAAAAAGTCACGTACTTAGAAATTTAAGAATTTTTCTTCCCAAAATCGCAATTTGTAGTCACATTCAGCACCTCACAAGTGTCCGTTCATGATTTCAAAGTGTCCGTTGTCCGTCTTATTGAGAGTTTGGTTATAGTAAAATTACTGAGAAACGGCCGGGACCAACACCAGGTGTCCGTCTAATAGACGTGTCCGTCTTATAGAGAGAGTTGACTGTATGTTATTTATTCAGATGGGGTTCTGCCATAGAACCGACGCTCGGAAGAAAAGAGATCAGATTTCCAAACAAATAAAAACACAAGTTCAGTAATCTAGAGGATATCCATTCTGTTTTTTCTTTTGTTTGTGTTTTGTTGTTTGGCAAGAATTGACGAAAGCGTTGGCTGAAAGACGCGTCCACCGTGACCTCTTCGACAGCACTTGTTTGTACATATTCGAGTTATCAAAAATTTCTTTAAAATATATTTTTTCCATTTTTATGGAATCAGAATAAGTAATTGCGGCTGCCAAAATTTGACCGTCAAAATTTGTTACGTAACTCAGGGTCCTAGTGAAGTTGATTTCACAAGTTGTAGCCACAAACGTTTGGCAAGAAGGTGACCTCGCGGCCATGTTATAACCACAAGGCTTAACTAACACGTGCCAAGCTGTACTTGCAAATGAATTGAAGATCGAGGTTTAATTACCACCTTCACCTTCCAAATTCCTGTCGTGCCAAAGGGAAAAATACGAAAAGAAAGCGGCGGTGTTGTTGTTCTTTATCCCTTGTAGCTTGGGTACTTCAGTGGCCACGAGGCTGGTTGGTTGTCAGCGCAGCATCAGAACTATATATCCGGCAAAATGGCAGAATACAGAAAACGAACGGCATTCTTTGGTTCGGATTAGTCAGTTGACTCACTACAGCCTGGATCACGCCGGACTGAATGCATTCTCCGCCAAATACGTTTACTTGCCAACTAAAATAACAAACGAGCCAGTTTTGACTTCTTACAATCTCATTATAAACGCCCTGGATACTACATGCCACGACAGCTTATCTGTACCACTTGTTTACACTGGGTTTATAAGCTGCCTTTGAAGGCGTACAGGTATTCATTTCAAGAGCTTTCACCCGTCTGCACGAAATAAATGCGGGCGTTCGATAACCTAGTCACAGTCAAAACAGGAACAAACAGTCGTCGCAAAAGATGCTCAGATGCATTCTTGGCTCGTTAATTTAAAGCAGTTAAAATTTCACTTTCGTTTCCAAATTCATAAAACAAGCATGTCCAACCTTGTGCTTCAGCCTCACTCGCCGCCTCTTCCTTTTAAAGGGCTACGTCACGGAAACTCATCTTGAAAAAACTGGCAAGTTTTTTCAAGTTTGTCGTTTGTAATCGGTCTATATCGTTGTCATTCGAAACAATCCTTGTATAATTTCAGCATTTTATTATCCCGTTGGCTCCTTTAAGTGTAGGGGTGTTAAACAGTCCCTCTATGGACGTACGATTGATTTAACAACAAACTTGGCAGAGACCATCACATGGGAGTCGCAGAATCAAGTCACTTCGACTCTTTGGTGCGCGCGTTGACGTGCTGCCTTTTTTAAATCACGTGTAATGCTTTACGATTTTATCTCATGTTTTAAACATCTTGAAAACATCAAACAAATAGTCAGCATCAAACCCCTAACCAACAACAGTTATTTTAACAGGGAAACCTAAGGACGCGCTTCTATAATTCTTTGTTCTTTTTAAAGTGCATATGACACGAAATTTTTTTCTCTTGATTCTTGTAGTTGGATATCTATAGAAAACGACTCGAAGCCTTAAAAGTGCTGGGAAAATCTAAAAAGCATTTTTTTTTTGCTTTCAAAATACGCGCAATTTGCCTTCAAATAATAATTTGTCCCGGTCATCGCGCGGCCAAAATCGCACGTGATATCGGAACTTGACGTCACATTGTGTACCTCAATGCAACTTACAGGAGAGTCCGACTCAAAGGAATCATTAGAATCACTGGGCATCTTTGCCTTTCAATGCACTATCTGTCCACTACGAAGTACTGCAGAATCCTCTTAGCGACAAGACCTTCGCGGCACACAATGGTACACAATGAGAGGTCACGAATAACTTCGCCGTCGATGAACTAGGTCCCAGTCTCTGAGACAAATTTGAAGGGAAATTGCGCGTATTTTGAAAGCAAAAAAAGGCTTTTTAGCTTTTTCCAGCACTTTTAAAGCTTCGAAACGTTTTCTTTAGATATCCAACTACAAGAATCAAGAGAAAAAATTTCGTGTCATATGCACTTTAAGGGTCTAACTGATAACACCACACGCTGCACACCCATTGGTCAAGCACGCTTTTTCAAGTTCAAAACACAGGCACGATTCTCAAAATTTGTGGCCGGAAATGGGAGAAATGCTGAATTCAGAATTCATTGTCACTGATGACGTCAAGCTAAAATCTTACCTTCGGTCCCCTTGGTCTTCATTAGCTCCGCGACAAGAAGCCTCTCTGTACTACCGTCATCCATGTTCTTCGCCAGCCAACGCCCACAAGAAAACCTGCATGACCACAACCAAATGTTACCATGGAAACATGCAACAGGCTTTACAGCCGTGTGCACAGGTGATGAGAAACCCAAGATTGGCAAATTAAAGAACCGTACTCACCTGTAAATATGGGATGTCACTTCATTTTTGATGATGATTTGCTCAATGAACCAACCAGGGCTATAACCTAAAATGGCAAAGAAAAGGTGCATATAGTGTAACCTGAAATAATTTTAGTTTGAATCGACTGCACGTTTCCTCTCTTTCAGGCTAAGCCCAAATGATATTAATAACAATGGCTGCTTTGCTGTTTTTACCTGTGTTATCGTGTCCTATCCTGAGTGTCGTCAAAACTCCCAGGTTTGCGTGCTGTCGACAAAGAAAAGCTAAAAATTCACTACAGAATAAGAGATCTCGCTAAAATTAGCCTGCGTAGCAAACGTTCCCGTACGAATGAAGAGTTTTCCACGTTTTTGGCCGGGCGAAAATTGGGGCGAGATCAACAAGCAGGAGGGGGACTAAGGACTACCCTGATTCTAACCTGCATTCTTTTTTCCCTCCCGGTAGACTGATCCCCACATACTTGTTTTTATGTGATTTTATTTCTGTTTTAATTTCTTCTCTTCGCCGTGGGAATCAGTCTACCGTTTTTTGCACAGTATCTTTTAATTTTAACTGATCCAGGCCTACAAAGATCCGGCACCATTCCGCATTGGTTTGTCGTTGTGGTCTTGCCGATATCAGAAGATTTGTTTGCCTTGATATTCGCGCGGCCAAAATGCGAGTGCGCTTGCTACGCTGACCATGCTATAGTAAGATGACTTAACCAGAGAAACTTGGGAGACGATCTGATCTGATCATTGTGTCATGGCTGTCAAGTGTCCTCTGGACAGAGAAAAACATTTGGCATAGAGAGTAATCAAAAGTACAGAAGTAACAAGATTCCGAGAGGGGACCTGTGGAGATTAGCAGGCAATAAACCCAAGTGCTATTCCTGAGAGTTTCTCCATTACTCATAGTTTCCAATAACAAAATAATGCTTCGGTTAAGCGTTGTTGCGTAGTTTCTTACCTGAAATCTGAACTCGTTCTCATTCTTGGGGATGTTCATCACGCCTGTATCTGTAATGCTGCCCGCCAGGGTCATCCATGACTGCGCTGTGGTGGTACTGCCACCCAGTTGCTTACCGGTCTTCACAACAACCTTGTATGTAATGGCTGCGGGAATAAGAGATTCAAGAGCTGACGTTTCGAGCGTTAGCCCTCCGACGAAGGGCTAACGCTCGAAACGAACCCAGTTGATAAAACCAAATTATATTGTTATACTTCCCACCGACGCAGCACCACAGTTTCTTTAGAAACTCACCCCCACTATTCATTTAATATACATAGGTTCTCCACAAATTTTTCTTGTAATTCATAGGCTGTTAGTTAGGTTTTAGCTAGGTGTCCACAATTAGTAGAGGGGACTTTTCCCCTCAGCTATTGGTATTTGACACTTTAATAAAGTTATAAATAAATAAAAAAAAATAAATGGAAGAGGTACATGGATCTAATTTTATCTAGATGGTTTTATGAAGACAATTAATAGGTATTTTAAACTAGAATTTTATTTAGAATGGTGGCTCTTATATAACAATTGTTATAGGTATCTTAGCTTTTTATTTTTAAATTAGTGTCACCAATAATTAGTGTGGACAGTGCTTGAACGCATGACACAAAGTTTACTTACTTACAAACTCGACAGGGACAGGATAAAATGTCACAAACCCACTTTTCACGTGCTCATGCACAGACCGAGCGAAATCCCAATTATAAAAGGGCAATGAAGCAGCCTGCCTTTGACATTCTACCTGATGTTTTCTCATATATTTCGACCGGAGTTTGTGTTATATAATCTCTGTGGCGATTATCTCTCTTGATTCTTTCTTTGTCTTGCTTAGACAGTTAACACCGGTGCATGAAACGGTAGAAAATTACAGGCACTGACCTGTATTCTGAAAACCATTTGTAAAGCAAAAAAAGTCGACAGCGGTCAGTGAAAGAAGATGATATAAGAACTGCTCCTTTTCCTCTTCTGTCCGTAGAAAGGCGTACTCTTTGTATCTTTCCCTGTTACAAAAACAGTCGATGATTACAGTCGGTAATATTATTATTTTGAGTAGGCTACGGCAGTGCTTTGTCCTTCTGATGAACTTTAAAGACTGCTTCAAGACTATCTTGAGAATGTTTCTCAACAAATACTCGAAAGTGCCAATCACACGTATTTCGATTACAAGTATGAGAGAGGCCTTGTTCTCAGCGTCTTTCTTCTTACCACCCCTCTCTAACCCTAGGAACAGGAAAGCGCCTAGGAACCAGGGCACCTCTGTTAAATGAATAACTGCTGTTGGTCCCTATGTACCTTCATTCATTTTAATGTATGTAAATTCTCTATAAGCTGGAAATCTCTCAAAGACAGACAGATGATGCTGGTCCCAAGGGTGTCCATCTGAAAAAGAGTTCACTGTAAAACATGACAGTATTCTCACCTGAGAAGATCTGTATTTGAAACAACTTGCTTCAGGTGTTTGGAGAGCACTTTCTTCTCTAGAGCAAGTCTTGAGGGTGACATACAAGAGAAATTTATGTATTTTGTTAGCACTTTAGTGAGATGCCAGAAACTGTCGAGTGACACATTTGTAACCAGGCCGCTTCAACTCACCTGATCCATGCTCGAGCATGCCCAATGTCTGTCTTGATTTCAGCCATACTCTGCACGTGACTTACAGAAAAATGAAATCTCAGTTACTAAAGAGCTCTACTGCACTCCAAGCTACATGCTGCAGTGAGAATTAAACAGTAGAGATGCACTCAAATGCAAATACTTAGAAGTTAACTTTAGTGCCTATACTGTTAGAAGTACACTGTATTTTACACCATCCCCACCCCCAGCACTTACAATTACTTATTAAGGGTCACTTCTTTAGCAGGTCCGTAACGCATGCAGATGACCTAACTGCAAGGGAATACTGGAAGCGACCAACACTACAAGATCCGGAAAATGTAAGCTACTTCAGGGACAGAACAAAGGTATAAAGAATGCTCGTTCATTTACTGTGCTCTCGTCCAAAACGAGTAGCCAGTATTTCTGACAACTCATTAGACCATTTTGCATTAATCTGTGAAATTATTTTAGAGGACATACCCCATGTCAGCCAACACAGAGCTGATTGTGGGCTGTTGTTGAGACAGCTGAATGGCCTGCAGCATGTTTGATATATCTGGTGATGTGCACCTTCTTCTCAATTGACTCTGTTTGTCTGTTTCCTTGGCAGCTGGAAAACCAACTCAAAACGTCACATATTATTGCATTATTGCACCACAGTTGAACCCCTAGGATGACTGCCTTGCAACTGGAGAAAATTTATAGAAAATGGTTTGATGCAATAGCATAATAGTGGCTTGGTATTGGTCATGATCCCATATCAAAGATGCCAACCTAAAAAAATTAGATACCTCTTCTCTACCCCCAAAAATGGAAAGAGAGCTCTGCTTATTCCCCCACAAAAGTGTCTAACATTTTTCTCCCAAAGTTGACCAAAATATAACAACCACATATTTCAAGAACTTTCCTTATAGCTGGGAAATTTGGTGACCCGCATTATGGAGGTGTCTGTATTACAGTCTGAGGTAGAATTTATATTGCAGTTATGACCTTTACCTGCCATGGGTGAAAGACTGTTGGTGTCTTTACTGTATGAAGGACCTTCCTCTACGTCTTCCGTACAGTCAAGTTGGAAAGCTAACAAGTGTGACCACACAGCTGATTTCCCCTACATGGTACAAGATAATGTTACATTTCATCAATTTGAAAATGACTTTTCACTTGATTGTGACTGCCAAAAGTAAAAGTAAAAACGTTTTAAGGGAAATATGGCTCTTAAATCAGTGGCGGATCTATGGCAGGAGCCTGGGGAGACCCCTACCGGGGAGCACGGGGATCTGACCCCCCCCCCCCCACCCTAACCAACCTTATGGGCAAACGTTTTAAGGCCCAAAGGGCGAGAAACCTTAGAAAGAAGTCTGAATCTGCCTCAAACTGAAAAAACACTAAGGAGGAGGGGGGGGGGGGGGGGAGATGGATATTTTCTGGAGTAAAACAGATCTTCTGTATTTCAACTGTATACAACAAATATAATATTGACACGGTACCTCTCTTGTCCCCAATCCATGGCTCCAAACCCTTTCCAGCAGATCACACAAGCTGGCTATCAGTGTGTTCTCCTCCACTCCTGACACAATAGCATCAGAGTGTCCAAGATCTATTGCCTCTTGTCCCATCTTCTGCACCAGAATTTTCTTTGTCTAGTCAGAGAAAAAAAAAGGACAGACTGGTTCTGGCTTCTGCAGCATGAAAAAAATTGAAGAGATCATTACTCCACAGCAGATCAGGAATTTGTACCACAAGAGCATTAATTAACACTTTGATCACTCTATGTTAAAAACACTGGTCCCAGTTAACAACCACTTGAGCTGGTTGGAACATAACACAGCTCCCATTACTAAAGGGAATCCCCCTCCTCTAACTTGTGGAGCAAGTTCTTCATAAACAGTGTCATAATTATACCTATTGCTAGGGATACAGTTGGGCTGGATTTCATGGAAAACAGTAAATATAATAATCTTTTAATTTTTATGGGGCTAAATGTAATTTAGACGCTACACTTTCGATAATGTTGGCCAGCCAGTAGAAGCTCCCTCACTAAAGTGATGTGGGGTTACCTTGGCTTCAACTGGGCGTTAGTAAATCAGCGATTCCCTCTGTGAGACTTGCATGCAGTGAATCATGGTAGTTGCATTCATCAACTACCATGGTACTTTTTAAGCATGCAAAGTTGCATAACACTACCATGATTCCCTGCAATGCACCTCTCAGAGGGAATAAGCCATTTAAATCCCTCTTGCAATGGTCAAGTCATTTCATTCCCACTGTTCTTCATCTATAGTCCTTTGTTCCTGCACCCCAGCTCCTCTTGGTGAGTATTGGCTGCCCCTTCCATGCGTTCTTGCAGCTCCTACAGAACTTTTATGCAACTTCATTTTTGTTTACAAATTCCAAATTACATTACTTTGCACAAGTCAGTCCAATGAATTTGAGGACTGCAGCTTAAAACAGAATACAGGATTCCTTAACATAAGCCACCTTAGTGTATATCAAAGTTTCTAATAATTAATTGTTTACCAAACTCATTTATTGTGGTGACAAGTTTATTGTGATTTAAACTTTTAGCTGGTCTACCTTCTGCCTGCATTCCTTGAGCAGTTTCTGAATGAAGCCTATTTGCGTAGACTCTAGTGCCATGTCTCCAAACTGAGAGCTTTTGGCTTTTGTCTCCTGCATATATTTCTAAAATGAAGACCAATAGTTTCTAAAGTCTTGCGAGTGTTTGACATTCATGTGCATGTGCATGTATCAGTAGTAGTTATACTCTTAATTGATCATGACTTTAGTAGCCATTTATTTCATCTGCATTCTTCAAGTCATAGCTGCTATAATATTCTTCACCTACTAATGCATACGGCATGTTACAAGAAATAAGTGGTCAGTGACACAAGCAAGTAGTTGAACTTGAAAGCAATGACATCAAAGTAAACGATCTTCAAAACACCAGACAGTATAGTTACATTGATAATTTAAATTCATTTTCCAAAACATTGCTAAGTTGTAAGCAACCAATGTTGGGATTAATTCTTAATGCAAATGAGCATTTCCATTGGGAGAAGCAACAAATTAATTATGACAGATGTAAAATCATTTGTACAGGTTGTCATGATCTAAATAATTTAAAGGTTCCACAGTAATAGCTTAGGAGTTGATTTAAACACTTTTAAAATTAGTTTCATTAATTACATTGGAGTCTTTAGGGGTACAGTGGTAAAAGCGCTAGAAACATAAAGGTTCAGAGAGAATGATACACTTCTTGCTTGTTAATTAAAATTGTAAACATTAGTTATAAATACCTTTATGCTTAATGCCAGTTTATCTCTCATCTTTTTCCCATCCTACACATGTCAAATGAATTAGGAAAATTATAAACCTCCTGACCATATTTTAGTCCCCTTAAAATGCCAACCTTGCCCCAAAACATGGCTAAAATAGCACTGAAATGAATTTTCACTTTGGAAAATATCTAGCTGCAGACATCTCATTTGGTGAATTCACACAATATCAGGTCAACATTATAATGACCTTGTGATATGATGTTCAGCAGTCTTGTATTAAATATCACCACACCTAGTGGGGCCAATATCACTCCTGGTAACGACATCCACATGGATATAAGTAAAATGTCAGTTTATCCAAAGTGGATAGAACAAAAGCGACAGTGACCGTTGCAAATGGGTATGTAATCTGTACTGTAGAATATATCTTTGAATATTATTAATATATTTTTTTATTTGTAGCATAGAGAAAAACTGTGGTGTGACTACTGTCAGTGAAGAAGCAAATTCCTGAAATGTTTTTGTTCTCAACAGGTCATGCAACATTGTATACCAGTAATGCATGTTTAAAGTTCCTATGCTGTTGGTTAAAATAATTTCTGACTATTATATAGTTTGATTTCCTGAGACAAGCACATGTACCATGTTGTGGTATAAATTTATATTTAGTTTAAAAATTTTCAAACCAGTTAATTTATTTCCCTTTGTTTGAGATTATTATGATAATGTATATGAAACAATGAAAACAAAAATCTGGCCTGCAAAGCAGGAGGTTTTGTGGGGGGAGTGCTTCGAAAACAGCGATCACGAAAGACCTGCCCGGAAACTTGTTTCTGAAGACGCCACCTCCAATCAGCAATCTGTCAGCGAACTGTCAAAGGTCGGTTGTCACATGCTATCAAGTGTAAATTCAAAACAAACTCACGTAACATCAGAGGTATTAAAAATCAGACCGTTTATACGATCATGTTTTTAAACCCATACAACAGAAAAGTAAGAAACGTTCATGTGGTGAAGCAGCAAGTGTTATCAAGAAATGAAGCCACCGACCAGGCTGCAAATGTCACGATTTTAAAAGCTGGAAGGATTTTCCTCAGATTTAACAAGTGAATAAACAATCTGTACATGTTTCTACAGTGTGAGACTCGTCCACTACCACTGCAGTTTGCTATTGTTGTCTTTTAGGGTGTCAAGAAATTTCTCACCACGAGCACCTGTTCGGCAGTGCAGTAGATGAACTGCGGTCGTGTCACTACAATTTCGGAAATGTTACCACTGTTTAGCTCATCGGCAGTGCAATTCATTGAACGCAATTCCATACTCGATCTGGCTTTGCAATGGCGAAATGACTAAAACGCTGGTTGTGCCATTCTTTTCCGCTCAATTCAACCACTCATGTCTTGCAAACCAGAACACAGTAAATATCATACTCTTTCTGAAACCAGCCGGAAGAATCGCTAGAACATCCTTCCCATTCGTCAAATCTTTCACTGCTAATAGCTGTTCTTCTTTGAGGATGATCCTTCGATTACTTTCTTTCAATTCATTGATGCTATCAAGAAAGCTATCAAGTGCAGTTTCGGTACAATCGTTCACAGGCCCATCGAGTCCGAAATGGTATTCGATGCTGATCAGATTGATTGACAAATTTCAGCAACAACTAATCAGAATTTCCCATCCCTCTGTAGAAGGACAATTCACTAGTTTACGGGCAGGCGGGAATTTGCAACCTCCGCCCTACCCCCTCCCCTTCTCTTTAATCCTCTCCCCAGTGTTCGCGCGCTCAAAATGGCAGCTGGTCTTTTGTGATCACTGTTTTTGAAGCATTCCCCCCCCACAAAAACCGCCTGCTTTGTAGGCTAACAAAAATCAAACTGGTTTTGAAAAACTTTAAACCAAAGATAAATTTAAACCACAACACTTGTAAATACATTACTGACAGTAAATTAATTTACACATATTACAATTACAATTAATATAATCTGTCTGTTTGTTCAGTGAATGTTCAGTTTTTGGCTAATAATAAATATTTATAAATTAAATTGTGATAAATGTGTTTTTAAGGGAGAGTACAATGTATCTCAAGTTGATCATGGCGGTGCTTAACTAGTCTGCAGGTACAATGTGCTAGCAAATGTGTCAAACCTGAGTTGTATTAAGAAAAATATGTTCTGACTGCTGTTGTTGGCGACTCTTTTTTCTCCACTTCACTTTTGAATGATGTCCACTAAAAATAAATTAAATAAAAAAATTACATAAATGACTATATGCCAAGATCAGATATACCAAACATTTTTTTATCAATCTCAGTCACAGCTAACTTGTCAAAGGACTAAACACAAACTCTCTGCAATTTCTTATTATATAATAATCTGCATAGAATAAAAAAAATATATCAAACAGAATACTTTTTACCTCTTGGCATTGGGTCCATCACATAACATCTCTGTATTTAAAGTCATGAAGTATCCACTACCATTCCCTGCTGTGAGTGATAAGCCTTTATTAAATTAAGGAACAACTTGGCAATGAAGTGGATAAACAACAGATTTCAAACCATCATTAACCAACTATACCGTTGTACAAGTCAGAGTTAGACTGTGACGATGGTTTTTAACGAGAGTTGGTTTATAGCACACCATCAGGCCAAATAAATTAATATATAATCCGTTCTCTTGACCTTCCTAACCTACCCTCCCTCCAGACAATTACCTCAAAGGGGACTGGCAGCTAAACAAAAACAATTAACACTAGATAATGTACAGATGCACATGGATATAATGCTTACACACAGTAAAAATTAATGCACAGGTAGTAGTAATTAGATTTTTATATATGAATAGAAGACACCAAAACACACCTTTCTTGTCTGTGAGTTGTAGCTGATGAGGTTGAGTTGCCATGTGATCCACAGAGTTGGAACGGCGCAGGAGCACTTGGACTAAAAGAAGAATTACAGGAATGCTTGCTATCAAATGATATGTTTCTTGACAACCCAAAAACTAGCCACACCTTATCCCACTCCACTCCACACAACTTTACCCAACCTACTCCACCCCACTTCACCTGATCACTTCAATCCACCCCACTCCACTCTATCCCACTCCACTCAACTCTACCCCACTCCACTCCACCCAACTTTACCCCACCTCAAACCAACTCCACCCTTCTCAACCCCAACAACAACAAGAATTTATTTATTTACAAATTTGTGAGGGTAGTAAGGGCTTGTCCTGCAAATAGCCACTAAGCTAGTCGAGGCGGAACAAGATGTGCACAAGAAACATAATAGAAAAGACAAATCACAATCAATTACAAACATACTGGAAAACGGAAAAACTTAGATTTGCATAATAATGCAGATTTAAGCTATACAACAATATTAAAGTACACCCCTCACCCCACACCTCTCTGCACACCCAACTCCACTCTAACCTACTCCACCCACCCAGCTCCACCTCACTTCAATCCACTCCACTCCACCGACTGTAACCTAACTGCCTTTGGCTTTGTTTTAATAGCAACAAGAAAAACTCTTTGGTACCCAGACAGGTGAACATGTACAAAACCCATCAATTGAAGAACACTCACTTGCATTGTTAAGAGTCATGCATTTCTCATAAGACGGTGACCGTGTGACGCCAAGTCTTGTCTTTAGTCTCTCTATACGCTGGTCAAACACAGCTAATCTGGGATCAGGATCTTCCCAGGTCCCCATTATTTTCATGTCAATGAAGCTTGCAAACATCTGTGTCTCAGTGAAAGGAGAAAGGAATGGAAGAAATTGCTGTGGTTGGTCAGAAAGGAAAGAAGCTTTGTCAAAGTTTTGCATTTGTTCTCTGTTTGAGGTCCAGTCTTCCAGGTCTTGTTGAGGTTGAATAACAAATGATTCATACTCCAACAAAAGCTGCGTGAAACGATTTGCAAAGATTTCTCTCACAGCAGTGTTCAACTCATTCTTGTGTTGTTGGCTTCGTGAGATTTCTTTTGCCTCGTCCCCAAGAATAAACTCATTTTCAGTGTCAGCAAATTGTTGAAGCTCAGTAGCAGAAATAGATTTTTCTAAGTTTGATGCAACAGTTGAAATTGGGGCTATTATACCAGTTCTCTCTGCAATTGCTGCAATTGCTTGCAGTCTGGGGTTTTTTGTAACATCCAAGCAAGTTGAGGATTTAGATTTAGGCACTTTAGATTCAGTTGCAGATCGACGTGCCTTCATTTTCTGAGATCTTTTTGGTGAGTCCTTGTGTTTAATTTTTTTGGCTTCTAAAACAGGTGATCCAGATTGGGGCGACCCCGAGAGAGGTGACCTTGAGCTAGGTGATCTTGAGCGAGGCGAAGCTCGTGGAGACCCTGAATTACTTCCAGTCTCGTAATCAGAGCTGCCATTAGCAGTTTGAGATAAATAGTTTTCCTGTGGAATTTCTAAAGAGTTTTCTAAGCTGTTGAATCCACTTCCTAGTTGACTTTCATTGCCCTGAGGTAAGCGCACATTAAACCTTTTAACAGTGTCATTGAGTTCCTCAATCAGCTCTTGCTCATCTGGGAATACAGGGAGATCTTCTGGTGTTGTCACTGTGCAGTTATCTATGTCTACCAAGCAGAGAGAAGCCTGACAGATAAAAAATAAAATAGTCAAACCTGGAGATGAAATCTGCCTTATTTCTAATGCATCGGTATCACAGAGCTCATGGGTACAAGTTCCTTTCAAGCCTGAATTTTTTAGGCTTTCTCAACACCTTATAAGTTGAGTAGATAACTGCGAGGATCTTTCATAGCTAAATAATTGATAGTTACTACATGTACTACATGACTTTATACATTTGTAAAAAGTTATAATTAAAAAATATGTATCTCTTGAGATCAAACAACAAACAAAGTTTGATCTCAAAAGTACATTTATTAATGAATAAATGTGACAAACCAACACTGCACCTCAGATGGCAGAACAAGATTCTTTTTGTCTTCTTCAGAAGCACAAAATATTCCCATCAAGAATGGTACAGGTGCATCCAGGAAGTGAGACAGAGCTGCTGGTAGAATTGGAACATACACATGTTGCCAAATGAAAGGAAAAAGAATAGCTGTCACACTCTCTGCCACGAGCATGAACTTGTGGAAATCTGTTGAAGGAAAGAAGTTTGAAAGACTTTCATGTAAATATTTGACTAGACAGTCTGTGTCAGGCCAAAATAAATGGTAGCTTATCCCGTTTTTTGGAGCAATTATTGGTAGTATCTTTATCTTCTATCTTGCATTTCTTATGCTACACTTAACATGCGGCCAATGCCAGCTTATATCCTCATGACAGTGACCAATTCGAAAGCTCATTGGCTACTTTTGTCACTGACCGTACACTATTACCATTAATTATTGTCTCGACTAGTTAATTTCTATCTAAATGTACTTTATTATGTCCACTGCAGGGTTACCCCCAGCATTAAATTCGCCAGTACCTATTTGTATACACCTGCATGAAGAGAGGCACTATGGGAATGTATGAAGAATGTATTGCAGTAACCCCAGTCCAGAGTACTATCCATTAGGCCACTGCATCTCCAACAGACAGCTTAATTGCATTGTCAAAAGTTTGAAATTTAATATAAACTGATTTTTAAGGCAAGGGAGCTCTTGACTAACACTTTGATGGGTCAGAACTACAAGTCTTTATCAGTTGCTGCAGCTTCAATATACCTGCCAAATTTTTCTGAGTCAAAAGCTTGAGATTTAAATTATCAGCCAAAGGTGTTTGAAGAGGACACAATCATTTCTGAAGACGTCCAAAGATTCCCAGGGTCATTCCAAATAATTCTGACAGTCCAGTATGTGCTTTGTTGAACAACGTTATCAAAACGTCGTCCCACTTGAGTAGTTTTTCCTTTAAAAATCCACAGATTTGGGTGAAGTACTGTCATTCAGAAGAACATTTCTTTTCTTGTGTCGCTTCAAGTTTACATATTTTTAGAAATTTTGCCAACAAGGTTGTAAAATCTCAAATTTTTTAGCGATACATGAGAAATTGATCCATAGACAGGAGTAGTTGTGAGATTGAGATTCAGGTTTTGACCCACAGCCATGATTTAGCAGAGATACTACCATAATGGGATCAAACAAATGCCCAATCAAATAAATACTAGATTCTCAAATACTCACCACTGGATAACAGAAGAATTTGTTGTTCCAAAAGAGTGCATGTAAACAGTTTCACAATGTTCTCAACCCCAAGCAAAGTAAAAAGCTCTTTGAATGAGTAATCAAACAGAGGAAGCTCATTCACGCCTGGTCTTTGACAAGTTACACTCATTTCATTGCAATTAAATCTCATTGTTTTTCCAGGAGGTGGAAGAGGAACCTCAAACAATAGGTTATAAATATACGATTCTAAAGGAAGTTGTAAATTTTCTTCATTCTGGGCTGCATAATACATCTGTTCCAAGAATCTCTTTCCAGCGGAGGTAAATGGCAGTGGCATTATGATACAGATCGATTTTGAAACAAGAAGAGTGTCTTTACTAACATCAAAAGACTTTGTGTTAGAGATATTCAACATGTCAGAGCTTGTGTTTAAAAGTTCACTATAACTTTGTGCTTCAGCAGAACTAACATTGTTTGTTGCAATTAAAACCGGTGATTTTGAACGAGACCTTGATTCAGCAATGGCTAGCTCAGCATCATGCATTGCCTGCAGAGTGTCCATTGCTTTACAGATCTGAGGGTCTTTGACAGCTTCATAGAAGGTGAGTGCGCAGCCATAAACTCTAGAGCCATCTTCACGAGTAATAAGAAAAGAGTGAAAATATGGTTCATGATTTTCAGATTCCTTTTTGAATATCAGTCCTTGAGGTAAACAAAGCTGAAAAAACAAATAAACAAATACTGAAAATTATGAATGCGAGATGTTTATTAATCAAACAATTTTTGCTATGGATGCTGATGGAATACCAGGATTCTTTTAACTAAATAATAACATCTCCATTATGCACGGTGAAGATACTACACTATATTTATCTATCACATGTGAAGATATTGGACTTGTCTTGGCTACTTACCTCGTTAGCCAATGACAAGACAGCTTTCTGTTGAGGCATGTGGTCGATGCTATTTAATATTTAAAGTTTTATCAACAATTTTTGGGCTCAGTTTGAATTTTCTACGACAGAAATTAACGATGCCTTGATTTCCTTTTCATAACTTTATCTAGTTTCATAGTATGCCAGACATTTTTCTGATAAGTGACAACTTGTTCGCTGTTTTCAAAACTGATGACAAAAGTTGTGAACATTTCTGCTTGGAGATAGTAATTTTATCTTCTTGTGCTGATAGTACATATGTACCATTCATTTAATGCCCTATATTTAATATATACAAGTTGAGCCTGTTTGAAATTAAAAAATATTGACTCGACATGACTGTACATTAATACCCTGGCATACTGGACCACAAGAAATAGTCTAGCTGGGAAATCAAGACCTGTTAACTGTTCATCAAGTCATGTTAACTGTTGATATATATTCAGGAGCTCGCCTTACCATTCGGACAGCATCTTCATCAAAAGGATTCCAGTCAACATTTGAAGGAAAGTGCATCAAAACCTTAGCTTTGTAAGAACGGTCCAGAGGAGACCTATGCAAAGAGTCACCTGCATCATACAGAGAACATCATTAAATGCTTGATACCTTGCAGTATTTCTTTTTAATGAGGGAAGAAGGAGGATCAGAAAATATATACAATGTGATGACATACTGTGCTCGCTAGAAGGGTAAAATTGAACCACAACATATTTAAGCAATAGAGGACTTTTTACGTGTTAACATAAGGTCATCTAAACACAAAAGGGGTTGGAAGAATTCAAGGCAGTTATGCAAACCCAAGACGCAGTCGAGGGTTTGCGTGAGTTTCGAGAATTCTCCCAACTCCCCAAGTGTTTTAGATGAAGCTACGTAAACATAGAACAAGTCTCTATTGCTTTTATAAAATCTTTCTTAAAAAAGACGCACAAATCTAAAACGTCACAACTGTGTTGAAATACTCTAATTGAAACACAGCTATTGACCAATAAGAGCATGAGCAGCATTTCTATTATTTTATAAACGTATTTGTACCATTGCCCTTGTTTTCACCACGATTGTAGTGTTTTCTAAGTAAACCAATCAGTTAACCTCAAATCAATGCTGGCCAGTAGTCTTCTGACTCATGTGGTGTGGGGCGACGTCAAGAGCTTGGTAGGGGCATCTTGTGACTGTTATACATACATTGTATGCAGTTGCTTGCATGCTGTCATTCGCCAATGGTCATTTTGCTCAAGGTTTGTTGCTTGCTTGATGTTGTTTCTAGTTTTCTCCCAAACCCACCCCTCCCTGGTTAGGTTTAAGTACTGGTTGATAAGTATTCCACGGAGCAGTTGAGTCTCAGTGCCTTGTGGTTACCACCATGGAAGGCTCCTCTCCTGTGCTAGAGCATTGCCCGACACCACCAATCCTTTAAGATACCTGTGCCAAACTCATCTACTGATAATGTGTTTAATTCTGTGTACCACAGCATATTTCGAACGAAATGTTCATCATCAGAGAGGTCAACTCTGATATGCCTGCTCCCAGGCCTCTCGTTGGAAATATGCCGTGGTACGTAATAATTTGCATGATCTACAACATCTGGTCCAATGAGCTTTGTCTTGACGACCAACAGAAGTAATTCCCAGTCCAAGAGGCCTAGGAGCAAATGCCTGGTAATCGATGTTTCCTTTGTAGCTGATATTTGACTCCCTCCATTGTGGTTGCCTCAGTAGCTCAGTGGTTAGAGCACCTTTCATGAGATTGGGGTGTCATGGGTTCAAATCCCGCTTGGGGCATCTCATTTTTTCCGGCATTTGTTCTGTTTAATATAGACAGGCATATCAGAGTTGGCCTCTCTGATGAACAAGTTTAATTCTATAGCTGCATTCTACCAGGACAATGTACACATATGTACCTCTGGTAACAAACTTTATTTGCAGTGGTATTTAGTAAGCGTTTTCTAAAAATGTAGCGATGTGTGTTCACTTTCAAGTGACCCCAGATTCTAAAATATGAAACTAGAAAAAAAAAATATTTCCATCCCTGAATGTCTTCAGAAAATATATTATAAAGGAATTGAGGTTTTAAGACACTGTTGTCATGGAAACAGCCAATTCTGTGGGTACACATTTATCTAGCTCCAAATTCCTAGTTAACATTCTGTAGTCACGAGAATTGGTGGCAAAGTTGTTAAGGATTTAAGACATTCCAAATTTTCAAGACCTTTGTTACATTAAATTCAACTGATCCTGTCACAAGAAAGAAAACGAAGTAAGTTATAGTTATGTTTTGGATGTGTGAATTAATTGTCTTTCAATAGTCAGCAGAAGCTTTTGCTCTTTTAAGAAAATTTCACTATCAAGTAATGAATGGTAGGAAACTGTTTACTGCATGTAAATATGCGCAGATTACACATTGTATGCTAGAGAATGACAATGCAAGTTTGAATCATACCTGGCCTGTGCAACAACAAAGATACAAAGATATTAGCAGTAGTGACAGATCTACAGGGGTGTAACATGAACACAGAGCAGGATAATATTTAGTATCAACCAGCACATCAATGGGTTTCTAACTACAGTGAAATTTTCATGGGGAACCCAGAAATAACCAATATAGGACTCTTAAAGAAAGGGTGTTAAATATTGAAGCCAATATTGATAAGTATAACTAGTCTTGATTCTAACAAAATGCACTCTCCATTTAGATATTAAATTCAAGGACTGCAAGATAAAATATTTCTTTAGGTACAAATACACAATCATATGCTCGAGCTAGTCATGGACCTGTGTATATTTCTTACAAGTTTCAAAAAAGGGTTCGATGTGATGTCACACCTTGGGATTCCCTGCAGATGCAGGTACAACTCCAAGGAGATAAGAGTATCATATTGTAATACGAAAACTTGTCTTACAAGTGAGTACTATAGATCGTTGGGGAATACAACACACACTTGAAAAATACGAAAAAAAGTCCAAACTCAAGTCACTAATGATTCAGCTGTGAATTCGACTAGATCTAAATGAATTCCCAGAGGTACAGAGGTACAATATACATGTATACATTCTTGTACGGACAGATTGCTTTGCAATTGCGTGCTTGATGCACACGTTCACAGTGCAATAACGTGAAGTATGAAATAATCTTAAAATTGCTCATTTACAGTAGAACTAAGGCTAGATAACCCAGACGGATGTGAACACCTGAAATTGTACTGTTATTGACGTTGCCGTCACAGTATGATACTCGAATACATAAGAATACGCGATATAAAATTCTAGAATATGTTCCCTGTTCTTAAAAAATGTACTTCAAAACACAAATACTTAATCATCGACAAAATCTTAAATTTTGAGTTCATCCACTGCTCGCAGTAAATTGTGATGAATAAAAGTTTACATATTCAGGGAGAAAAACAACAAATCACATCTGCCATTATCGTAGCAGCAAAGTATAAAAATATGCAAGCGGAAAATTGTCACAAACCTGACAACTGATCCGCTTCAAGCCCTGTCACAAGATCCAAGCCACTGACTACAAAGTAGTCCGCAAATCTCTGCCCAGAACTTGAAGAAGACATGTTTGACGGACTAGAAAAAATCTTAATCGTGAAAAGCTACCATTTTTCTGTGGATTCTGCTGCACAGGTGACTAGTCTCCAGACCCCGCACTAAAACGACGTTCCGCTACTCGTACATGAAGTGTACAGCCAACAAACCCAGTCAGCATTGAATCACGGGATGCTGGATACAGCGCGTGTTGCAAAAAGTTGAACAAAACTTGGGTAGAAGTGCCACGAAAATGGTATGTTTTTACGCTTATAAGATACATATTTACCCTATTTTAGCTACAAGGTGACTTCAAGCTCCTTCCTGTTCTTTCCAGGCATCAGGAGGATACCCTCCTTCCTCAGGAAATGGACCAGGAGGTGGTTATTCTGGGAACCCTCCGCCTGTCATGATGCCTGCAGGCTATTCGGTAATTAACTTGATTTAGTTTTACCTTTCATAGTATTTTCCAAGCAACTTGTTATACTTGTTACATACATATTTGTAAAAAGCGAAACTGTAAAATATTAATATATTAAAAAGAAGGTAGCCGTTTTGAACACCTCTGGCCGACAACCCCTAATTTTGAGGTTCAAATTTACCCTGAAAACTCTTGAGATTTGGGTCCCAAATAGTGAGATTTACAGTAATGCTTTAAAACAAAGGAATCTCGATTAAGCTAAGGACTTGAAACACTGAGAGGAGAGTCTTCAACATTTTCAGAGGATCGCTTGCTTTGTTGCCCCATATTGAACTGTTGAAACAAAGGCTTCCCAGGGGACTTCGTACTCTGATTGGACATCTGAAAGCTTAATAAATGAGGAATTCGATTACACCTTCTCTTTTCTAGAAAGGACAATAGGTTTAGAATTTTTGAAGTGATATTTTCCCTTTTGTATTTATCAAGTTCGTTTACACGCCTCGAATGTTGTCGCAATGTGTTTAGCATTGCAAATGATTGGTTACACATGGCCCTTCAAAAGTGTGTTTCCAATTTTTCAAAGATTGCCTTGATTTCTTTTTATGGCGCTATAAAGTTTGAGGCTCTAAAGCTTGTGACACCCTCGATCATATCAGATAGACAGATAGATAGATAGACTGTTTATTCAGAAATACATCGCAGTCACCAGACTGAATTGCGTATTTTACAAAGAAATATATAAATAAGTAAATGTTAAAAATAATTACAATCATATATACATGATATAAAATATAAGTATCTAATAGGATTAAGATTATAAAGTCACTAGCTATGTACTACGCGTTGTATGTTGCTCTGGCATCTCTTGACATTGCATACACAAAGGACAGACTAAACCGGTCTGTGCGCGAGCGTGGTAGATTATATGTTCTCTGTTGTCGCAGGCGGTAGCTTTGTTCATTTCTTGGAGGCAGTAAGTTGTGTAGTTTATGCCCCGAGTTGTTGGCGATTGAATCAAAGAGTCGTTTACATAGATCATTGCGTCTCTCTTTTAGCGTTGGCAGGCCTAGGCTGTCCAAGCAGTCCTGATATGACATATCTGGGAGAATTATGGAAACAACTCTTTTCTGTATTCTCTCCATATCCTCACTGAGATAAGCGGGGAGCGCGTGATGGAAGAGGGGAGCGCAATATTCTAGGACAGATCTGATTGTTGTACAATAGAAATTAACAATGTCATTACAAGGTACACGAGCCCTTTTCAAGAGAACAATGAAAGATACAATGTACTAGTAGCAAAAAGTTTAGTTGTGAAATGAGGCGCTCATGTGAGGTTTGGTGGTGAATAGCCAAATTTAGATATAAATTTTAAAATGCAGCCTCGAACATTAGACATCACTATGAGGCTCTGGGGAATAAACCCACAAACTTTTTAGTTAATACACCAGAGTCTTGTAGTGATGTCTATTGTTTTAGGCTGAATTTTAAAATATTGAAATTGGGCTATTCAGTGAGCAATTTAATTTTATTGGTAGCTTGATTGCTGCAGTGTCACCAGATTATATTACGTAAAAAATCGCATAGTTTCTTGCCGTATTTTATTTCAGTGAGCACTCATAAATTTGCATTTTGTGTGTGTCCAAGTTATATAAACTTAACGCTTTGTGAAACTCATAATTGGCGTCACAAATAGAAATCTTGAATGGAGATTGTATTAAAAATAGTAAATTAATAAGGAAATGAAAACACTTGCTTGAAATTGCCGAGGAACGTTCATTGCCACGAGCAGAAATAATGTTTACATTTGCGATTGTGAAGTAAACAAAGGTGATTCAGGTGATCATGATTGTTGAGACAATCAAAAGTCAAGGTCGACAATCATACTCATTTGTGAATGTGGTCCATTTTTCCAATTTATTTCTTGAGAGGTCAGTCAAGCAACAAGCTCATGAACTTTTATGCTCAAAACTGAAACCTAAAAATTTTCGACTCGAGACTCAATTCTTGAAAGTTTTGAGAATTGAGTTTTGAGTCTCAAGACGCAAGGATCAAGATGTGAGGGTCTGTAAACTTACATTTTAGCAGTACTGTGGTGTACGGCATGAACCAGCATCATTTTGGCGGGACAACACGATAGGAAAGGTCTGCATATGAGCCCAGTGGCCCATCAGGCCGGGGCTTATCCCAGTTTCCGTAGAATGAAGCAACAGAGAGTATTTCTACTCCCCCTGGATGGGATGTTAATCCATCGAAGCGTTACCCCCAGCAGTAAATTCGCCGGTGCCCATTTATACACTCGGGTCAAGTAGCACCTCGTTGAAGTGGCAATACCATTTTGAGTGGAAACAATAGAGAACAATCCTAAAGTCTATTGTCAAGGAGAACAAATGAAAAAATAGGTTTATATGAGGTGTTGGACTACCCATTTCCACACCTGGGTGAAGAGAGGCACTGTGAGAGTGCCTTGCCAAAGAACACAATGCAGTGCCCTGGCCAATGCTCAGACCCGGACAGTGGAGTCAAATCCGGAGTCCAACGCACTAACCATTAGGCCACCATGCCTCATTCTACTATGAGTTTCAGTGAGAATGTCATAGTGGGGAAAACAAGTTATCAAAATGTCAGTAATTAATTTTTATCATTAAAGTGCCTATGACAGGTTTTTTGTACTTACCAGTTCGAATCTACAATGAGTCCTGATAAGAAAATTTATTGAAGAAATTTTTTCCACAGGAAAGAATTCCATTCCCGCATTTTAACCGTTTGTACATGTAAACATTAAATTTTGCTTTGAGTTGGGTCAAATACCAATGAAACAACAAAAGGAAACTGGAAATAGGTGGTGTGACCAGGAACACACCAGAAACCAAAACAGAGAGAATGAGAGAGATTTAGGAGACACTTAGGCGAAACAACTAGCAAGTTCATGGAAATTTCAGTCAATATTTTTGTCAAAGACTGTTAAAATCAAAGACGAACCTACCAGAACTCTACAAAATTTAAGTTTAGTCATGGAAACAGCAATTGATTCGGCGGGCTGCGGCGATTCTCTTAAATGCAGGTACCGGGAATGCCAGTCATGCCACCTGGATATGGTCCACCTGGAATGCCTCCTTTCCAGCCTGTTGCCATGCCAACTGGCCAGCCAATGGCTTATCCTCCTGGTGGCATCCCAGGAATTCCCACTTCATACCCCCCACAGCTGGCACAACAGAACATAGCACAGTCTGTGGCAGCAGCATTTCAGCCAATAGCAAATACTGGATCACCCGTGATGATGAGTAAGGAAATTAAATTTTTATTTCAGTTTATACTTAACAATTATTCCTCGAGCCCGATTGGCCTCTGAGTCAATAGCCCATGATGCCAAAGGCCGAATGGGCTATTGACTCAGAGGCCATGAGGGCGAGAGGAATGATTGTTTTAGTAAAATCCAACTAGAAAGTATATATTTATCTAATAATGAGCTCAAATACTCGTCCGAAACTTCAGCAAAATGCAATTCAGCCGCCTTTGTTTTGGTTTTCAAAGCCGGCGGTTTCGCTACTAGTGGGCTATAACATATACCTGTAGCCTGGTAGGAGCTCAACCAATCAGAACGCAGCATTGATAATAGACCACTAGGTGGATTTTACTAATTGTGGTTATTTTATGTACTACGTACTACCATACTCTTCTGTTTAGTTGAGTCTTGTAGCTGCACATATTTTTGCATATCGGTCCCAGTTTAGATTGTTTTTGGGATGTTTGGGATATGTGCAAAAAAGGAAAAATAATTGGGTGATGTAGCATCTCTCGTAAGATTTCACATGAATGGCTCAATACCCTGCGTGAAAACAATCAATCTCGTCCCCAGAGCCCGCTTTTCTTTTGGCCAGCACCAAGAACACAGACTCTGGCCAGGACCGATCCCGGAAATCCGCATTTCACGGACTTCTGATTTTTTCGCTTAATCTGATTGGCCGAGAATCAAAACAATACACCTTGTGCCTGCTCCAAAAATCAGTCCTGGCCAGAGTCCGTGTGGTGACCAAAAGGAAAGCGGGCTCTGGGGACGAGATTGGAAAACAATAAACCAAACAACAGGTACAATGCCCCTAGCCTCTACAACAATAGCAACTGCCACCGCTAGAATTACAAGCTTGTGAGAGCTGCTACACAACCGAAATACTTATCTTCAGTGCTTTCACTGTACATGTACATGTATACCCAGGGTTTTCCTTTTCAAATAAAGTTGAGGTCAATGAAAGCGAAGCTGGCGAAGACAGCTTGTATAAATTATATAACTTTTAGATTATATAACAGCAAGGATTCTTTTAGTTGCCGGCAACGGAGCTGTTTACGTGCGGCGAGAATCGCCAGTCGCCGGCCGAAAAGGAAAACCCTGTATACCAAATATAAGCATCTTACCTACACGTACCAGTAGTTATCAGGTGTTTTTCTGGAATGTTTTGTCTGCCAAAAATTTATTTGCAGTACTGACACTGTATACCTTATTACTGATACACTTCTTGGTTTATTGTGCCTGCTAATACATGTATGGCCATCGCCAACATAGATTTCATTCTGGCACATGTTACAACCATGGCCATCTCATTGCATGTGTTATCTGTTCTCTTGAAAAAGTTCCTTCATCTGTGAGACAACAGCAAGTAGCGGCAGTGACTGGAGGTTCCAACTCACCATCAGTAGCGAAACCACTCCAAGAACAGGAGAGCAAACCAACAGAGAGCCCAGGACAGACCAGCAAGCCTGAGCAACAGCAGAACGAAAAGGAAGGAGAAGTCAAGAAAGAGAAAAAGAAAGTGAGGAAGCCTAAAACACCAAAGGTAACTATTGTGTAAAGGTCATGTTTTATGTTAACCTTTCACTAGCTCCCGAGTTTGCTATTTTTCTGAATAGGGTACTTACAGTAGTCTGTCTACAAGCTTACATTTGGGTGATTTACCAGGTCAGTTGTTATACCAATTGTAGTTTCAGGTGTTAGTTATCTCCTTGACCAAAGTACACTAACTAAACATGCTAAAATTGCTTTTTCCAAAAATAAAAATTTTTTACTTTATTTCCCTATCGGGCCACCTTAAGGTATTCCTGGGGGCTAATTTGCCAATTTTTGCCTCAAATTGCATTCAAAAAATCTTTTTAAGTAATCGTTCAATCTTGATCGTATTTGCAGATTAAAAACATTGTGTGTAGATTTGCTAAATAATAATTTTAAACTGAAAGAATGTAAGGAATGTCGGAAACACGATACTTTAATGGGTGTGGTCAAAACCCTTACATTTTGCTTATAACATTATAAGTCAACACAAAAACTTTTCCCTTTAAAAAGCTTTGGCCAGTAAAAATAAAAGATCATTACCTTCAATCTTGTGGAAATACGTCACAGAATAGTTCATTTCAAAAAAATTAGGTCCAAATTTAAAAAAATGTATCATTGTAAGATTCATGATGCCACTGTGGAACTAAATTTCGATGGCCTTTGACGTACTCCCACAGAAAAGTTCGCCCTCCTATGTAGTTGAAGTCTGCCAAGTTTTGCCTCTTTCAGATAATTATATCTACAGAAAGTAGTATCAATTCTCGTGAGCCCACTTATAAATTGACATGTTTTTTTCACCAAAAAATCAAGCTAAATGGGAAAGAATTTGCTTTGAATTGCTTTCTTCAAACTGTTTTCGATGGCAGCCATCTTGTTGTTGTCTACAATATTCGTTTCCAGCGGTAAAACGTCTAAAATGGCCCCGTGTAGGGCCATTTCTTCCTTTTATGGTGGGCTATTTTTCCCGCGAAACCAATCAGTAGTGGCGATTGTAAACAATGACGCCTTTGCATAGCAACGGCACCCCAACTGGTCGGTGTCGACAGCAGCGAATGCAAGAACTCAAACAGATCACGGATAGTCACGCAAAATCGAGAGAGAAATTATTTAGAGTTTATCATCAGAGTTTTTTATCAGAGTATATTATCAGAGTCTATTACCAGAGTTTATTATTAGAGTATATCATCAAAGCTAAGTGATGCCTTGGCGGAAGAAGCAGTCCGAGTCCGTCATTTCCACACAAATATCTGCGATGGGAAACAAAGCACGAGGTTCTGGCGTTCGATCGAGAATTGCCCCTGATGTAAACAAGCTAAGGGAAGCTGGTTGGAGCATAAGCATAAGATATATTTACTACAGAGAGATGTATATTTGTTGCAGGGGGAGATTTATTTATTAGATCACATTTATTTTTTCATTTATGGCGGACAGTGATCCGACAGCATAGCTGAAAGACTGGAAACTCGAAAGGCCTAATAAGTTACAATACTTGAGGTTCGAGAAGCGGTTCGAGAACCCGCTTGGATTCAGTAAGCTAGAAAAAGTAGGATGGAAAATTCATTCTTGGTGATCGGGAAAGAAAGTTCACACTGATTACAATGACCCTGATGGCCGAACGGAAACTGGAATTGGATGGCATCGTGGCTCAATTTATAAAAACGCGGAGTGTTAAGATGAGGCAGCACAAAATACTGCACAAACAGTGTAAGATTCTGATGGATATTGTGACTTTATTTGCTATACTTGAAGGCTCCTTCAAGCGTACGTGTTGTCTCGTGGGTTTTACGCTTCAGTTCAGATTACAGGGTTTTATTTGATTGAGCTATCAACAACACGCTCTTGCAGGATATCAACAGCATGACATCACCAGTATCGTTTTCCTATTTTTGCCGCGAAAATGGCCATGGAAACAAGATTTCGCTGGCCGATAAATCAGACAGTTTTGCTTCTACTGATCTAAAATTTTGCATACATGTTTTTCAAAACTTTATCTCTTACACATAAAAAATTGCGGCAATCATAAAGGGTTGTTCTATCCTCCATGAATACCTTAACTAAGTACTGCTCTATTCAATGCAGAAGAAGACACCCTGGACAGAACACAAGGCACCTGATGGTAGAACATACTTCTACAACACCGAAACCAAAGTTTCCACTTGGCAGAAACCAGCAGAACTGAAGACTGCGGGAGAGGTATGAATCTGACAAACAGTTCATGCGGTACTGGTACATTTTGTGTAATAGTACATGTATGACTGTATGGTACACATACATGTATGTTTTGCTTTGTTGGTTTGCAGTCACTGACAGTTGATTTTGTGTCATTTGCCAGATTCAACTAGACTCGTGTCCTTGGAAAGAGCACAAGGCAGACACTGGCAGGATATATTACCACAATACTGAAACAAAAGAGTCAACTTGGACAATACCAAAGGAATTAGCAGAACTCAAGGGTAAGTTGATTCAATGGTCATAGGCTTCTAGAGTACTTACTGTACCGTATCAATAAGAGTCACCAGTGGACAAAAAGGGTCAGCTGCTTTGCTGAGAAGAGACACCTATGTTGTACTTTTTTAAATCCAGGTTTGTGTAATTAAAATAATATATTGATTTAGTTTAGCCTAAAAGTGGAGCTCCAATATTATTCCAAGGAAAAAAAATTGTACTTGAGCCTGCAATCCAGTGATATACCTGTCCAACCTGAACCTGCAATCCAATATTAGACCATACCTGATCAGCAGTCAACTTAAAAAAATGCATGAACTCGATGAGTTCTAAACCTGAGCCTGTGATATGGCCATGTTATACCAGTCAGTGGATACCTTCTTTTGACAGCTCTCAATTGATCATAACATCGCAAAGATGTAAGCTTGTCAGGGCTCGAACTTAACTTTTGAAGTTAATAGTCAAATGGCTAGTACATGGTCAGGATTCACTAGCCAAAAATGCATTTCTACTAGCCAAGCTAGTGTACAGCACAAAACTATCATTTTTATAGATTAAAAAAAAAGGTGAGAAAATGTAAAACTGCTGTTGCTATCAAACTGTAATCAATTTATTATACCTGTGAAAATAAAATTCATTTTACATGGTCATGCTCGTTCGTTATATTTACAGTTAACTCAACAACAACAAGAAACCAACTGTACTGCTACAGACATTACTTCTTTTTGTGACTTTAGCTTTTCGCTGCAAACAGCAGCTGCTCATTCAAAATGTCAGTACCCAAGTAGTGTTCAGTGTTATAAAACAGTTAATAAGGTGTTCCCAAATGGTAGGAATGATCATTGAAGGCAATGATCAGTCTTTCAATGTAGGCCGTCTTCTCCGTTCTGACTCCTCCAGCCAGCGCCCAACTGCAAGAACTGCAGTATAGTCCTCATGAGAAGGTCCACTGATAGCTATTCTCATCAATTCATCAATAGTAGAAACATTCAAGGTTGACCTCCAATCAGTCATGATTCTGTTCATGCAAGAATTTCCCCGCTCGCAGCAAGCAGTCTGGCAAGGAATTACAAGACATAGTTCTACTAAAATTAGCAGGTTTGGATAATCATCTTTACAAAGCATAAATTTGTTCTTCCAGAATTCGCTTTGCCTGAGTTCAAGTTCTGCTCTAACTCGCTGTACATGGAATTTCAGACTCATCCATTCATCAAGACAGTCATGCAGACTGAAGTTGTGCTGCTCTAGAGGTACCTGAAAATGACCATGTAGTGTCTGGATTTCATTTTCGCCATGTAAGAGCAGCCGTTGCCTGTCTGCAACTGGCCAACCTCGGTGGTTTGTCAAGACAGCTGCTGCTGACAAAACTGGATCTGTTTCCATCCCTTCAAACCTCTCTTGGATGAATGTCATGGCAGCATTCACTGCAGACGCCTGGATAGCATCAATAGCCTGCCTGTCTGCATCCCTGTGAAGCTCTATGCCCTTAAATGTGTTGCCATCCCCTACTTCTGTAAGGAAAGAGTTCAGTTGCTGACCAGGTCTTTCCTTGAAAGATTCAAGTTTTGCTAAAAGGGCAGTTAAGTTATCTTGAACTCTTGAGATGGTTATTCCATCCTCCTGGAAGCTAAGACTCACTTTGGAAAGTGCATCTACGATGTCAAGTAACAGATGCATGATGGCAACAAATTTGTAGCTTGTGAATTTTTTGCTGTAATTCACAGCCCTTCCTTGCATCTGTTTACTGGCATCCCTTGCTTGGGAGGTATGTTGGAAGTGCAAAACTACAACTTGAAAGTTCTTTGACAAGAGAATATTCAGTGCTCTTTGCATATGCGGTACCCACCTTGTACCGTCTGCCTTGACCGCCTTATATGCTCGCACTTCCATACTCTCAGCTAGTTCTTTAAGCTCACGGACTGCCTTTGCAGAGTAATGATAGTGCTTCCAAATACCTTGAAGCATTTCTTTGACATCTTTAAGAACTGGAACGTCTGACAAGGTGTCTGCAAATGAAAGTTCCAACCTGTGTGCAACGCAGTGTACCTTAATAATGTGAGGAATTTCTTGTTTAAGCAAGCCATAAACACCACTTATTTCTCCAAGCATAACATTAGCTCCATCTGCTCCCAGGGCCACTGTCTTCTCTTTCCAATCCCTGCACACCTCTGTCATAGCAGTTTCCACAGCTGCTTTGATTCCAGGTGCTTTGCTGTTTTCACAAGCCTCCAGTCCCACAAATGAATTTGCTATCTCCCCTTTAACCAAATGACATGCATAAACATCTTCTACCTCACGTACTCCAACATCACATGCACTGTCTGCCATTACACTTATGAACTTTGATGACTGAAACTTGCTTGAAAGTTCATGCTTAAATTGTCCTGCAATAGCTGCTACAAAAGTTTTGCATGCTTTGTCATTAATGTAGGTGTTTCCAAGGTCAACTCCGTGTTTCATTTCAAGTTTGCACAGGTGGGGAAAGCTTGTAAATGGCATCTCCCTCTTTGCAACAAAATAAGCTATATCAAACAATTTTTCCATCTTCTGAGAGACTTCTTTTGACATTGACAACAGAACGCGTGGTAAAGGAGCCAGCTGTGGATTCTCAGTAACTTTAGCAGCTGCAGCACAACGAGTATGACCAGTTGAAGCTTCGTGGCTTCTCACAGATTCTATTTTAAAGTTCTGACTACCAGACACGAAGGTAGAGGATGAGTCACTGCAAGTTGGATTGTCTCTACAAACTGTGCAAAACATCCGGTTTCCTTCTAAGTCGTACGTTAGCCATTTGAAGTCTTTCAGCCACGACCGAACGAATTTTCGTTTCGATGAAGATTGAGATGTCAAAGAATCATCAATTGCTCGCTTTGAAGTGGAAGCTGTAGATGTTTGACATGATTCAGATGATTTTGACAATGCCAGAAATGCTCTTATATCCATATTTAACGAGAGCAATCACACGTGGCAGACCCGCGAGGCAATGAAGATTTGCATTTCAAGATGGCGGACAAGCGTTTTTTGATAGCATTGCATCATGGGTATGTGGCTTGTTCCCATGTTTCCTCGATCAAGCAAGTCAATATGGCGGCGAACGAACACGGACTTTTCGAATATAGAGTTATCTTTCTCTCTTTATTTCATGCCAGTTCTTGAAATGAAATTATGTTGTTATTTGTCGAGGCGAAAATTAACTAGCCAAGATGGCTAGCAGATTGGAAAATCCACTAGCCAAAACTCAAAATCTACTGGTATTTGGCTAGTAGACCACCGCCAAGTTCGAGCCCTGCTTGTGGTAACCTTTTATTCCTGTGCAACTTAAAACAACGTGTCAACTGTAGACCTGAGACTGCAATATTCCCACACTATACTTGTCAGCAGATTCCTTGTGGCGACTTTTTCTTTGGTTGTACTGCTAGCCATTTTGACCATGAAAAATGGACTGCACAGGTTTCTACGAGTATAATATTGTGCAAAAGTAATGTAACAAAATGCACAAATTTCTTTCTTTGTTATCCCGACTTTTCAATCGAAAGATCATGAAAGTTTGTGCGAAAGTTCGGGGGCAAGTTCACATCATTTGAAACGACAATTCGCTAAAACAAAGAGTGAATTTTCGCTGCCTTAACGATAAATCATGATTGTAAGGGTTATTTTATCGACCAAACTACGGAATTTTGCTAGATACTCAACAATAGTGCAGTAAAAGACGAGTGAAAGTTCTCCACACGTTCGGTACAATAGGCTGTTCATGTAACTTTCTCGAAATATATCTTGTGGTTCTCGCAACTATACGAAGTGATGCAAATGGCATTAATTCCATTAAATATTTACATTCAAATGGGAACTGTGCAGTGTTGTACATGTAGTACAAATGTTCCAATATTAATCGGCAGTTTGCTTAGTCCAACTTCCAACTTTCAATTCAAATACTATTTGCACAAGCAAGTTGTTAAGTGTCGGTTTTCATTTTTCCATATGAAATGTATTAATTCCACCTCAGGTTTGAAGAAGGAGGAAATCAACAGATTGTGAGAAAATTGTGACAAGCTTAGTTCAAATTGCCAAACTGGGGATTATGCTTAATTAAATTATGCAAAATGAAACGGGAACTTGGGAACTCGCTTGAGCAAGTTTGATTGAAGGTTGCAAGTTGCTTCAATCAAACTGTTTTATTTCAATTTTAATTTACTGATAATTTGTATTATTTGCAGAACTGATCAAGCAAGAGCAAGAACAAGAGGAGTAAGAAATTTTATTATATATATAGCGACAATTTTAGGTAATAAACCTTGCAAATAGAATTCTATATCTGCTATATTTTCACATGTGAGAAAAGCGATACGTCCAATCAGCTTCGCGTATAGCTTTCTTCACATGTGAAAAATATAACCAATCAGCATCAAGAGTAGAACGACCTAACCAATCAGAGCGCGGGAATTCAAATGGTTTCCAACGAGGTTGTGAAAACAACGCGCTGCAAGTTTGCAAGCTCTCGAAGACAGTTTATGTTTTAGCTACAAATTTTGTACTTTTGAGAACTTCATGGAAAGGAAAGCAATCAGAAACAAGCTAAGCAAAACCTTAAGAACACAGTTATGATATGGAAATGCAAAAATCATTCTCCAGGCGGAGCGAAGGCAAACTAAATGTCGATAAGGGAAAGCCAAGAAATTAAAGACTTTCATTGTAGCTTTGATACAATGCAGCCGTGGATGTTCTAAGAAAATTCAAGCACTCTTGGGAACACCAGGGTAAAGTAAATATTTCACTTTTGAATGTGGATTTACGTCGTAATTATTGTTTAATGAACTCCTTGTGTTATCCTTGTGTTATCATAACTTTTGCTCAAAAATTCGCCAGTTGATTTGCGCGCAGTAATTGATTCACTTATGGCGACGTTTCTCGATGCGATAGCAAAAGCTTTTCTTTTGAAAAGTATTAACACAGTGTGTTTATACCGCTATTTAAATAAAGTTCTTGTTTACGATAGCTTGTCGTCGCCGTAATTTTTCTTTTCTATTTAAAAGAGATCTCGCTTGGAAAGCCATCAGAATGCATTTGCAGCTTTGTTTTCCTCGCGCTGCGTTTAACTCTTTAATTATAGACTAGAAAAATCGCTTTAAGTTTACAATGGTTGAGTACTCGTTATATATAATAAACAAATTACAGCATAGAAAGTGCTTTGTACGGATTATTATTCACTCGTCGCAAAACTTTGGAAAACTCACTCGTTCGCTGCGCTCACTCGTTCGTTTTCCAAAGTTTTGCAACTCGTGAATAAAAATCCGTACGTCGCACTTTCTATGAAGTAATCTATATATAATATATCAAAACTGAGTTTATTAGTAGACTTGTTGTTTTCTGTTTTAATTAGCAATTAAATTATAAGCTCAAGATTTCTATTTCACGCTATTAGTCTAAGACTACACTTTAGCCCATGTTTTCTTTGAGCAAATAGTCAGTGAGGCTCAGCCAAGTTGACTATCCCTCATAGAAAATAGAGGCAAGTAGACTACTCAGTTTGGTCATTGTGTCAGAAGAAACTATGAATGTAGTACAGCAACCAAAATCAAGAAAAATTGTCCCTTAAGATCACCAAATAGAAAGCAATGAGAGAACCAGTCAGATTTGTGGCTTTCAAATAGGACACAACTGAGTTTCTACTAAGTGGTGATGCACGTAGATGATAAGGCTGTAGACTGAATCAACCTGGGGTCACCACACAGAAGTAGAGAGTGTATTTAATCTATTTTTTTAGTAGAATTCTAACTCGTTTTCCTTCAAATAATTGATTTTCAAGTATTTTTCAACATCTTTATGAATTGGTATTAAACCTCGCATTGGACCTGATTAGAAAAAACCCTAAGATTAAAGGTAAAGTAATTCTGCATGACTGATAAGAATTTAAACTGCATGTAGTGCCAATACATAAAGAATGTGCGCATGTTCTAGATCTGCAGTTAAGAAAGTCCCCCCTCACAGTCATACAGGCAAATGTCGACAACAAAATAATAAAGCCACTTCAAACTGTCCTAGGCTAGTTCAGCTGTGTCATACCTTAGTCTGATTTCATTTGGATTGTGATTGTTGTCAATCACTGTCAGTGGTCATTTGAGTTTGGTGTACATAGATATTTTTCTCTTGCATGCACTTCTTATTTGGGGCGGCATGCAAAGATGGTACACATTTAACCTGGTTTATGTACATGTATAAAGGTGTGTACGGGATGGGATGTGGATTCAATTACCACTCAAGGTAAATATTGCTATTTCAGTGAATGTACATGGTTGTATAGGTGTTTATCATTAAGACAGCAACATGCAATGCTTTCATTGCACATGATAGGGAAGAGGAGGAATCTGAAGAGGAGGACGAAGATGAAAAACAGGAAAATGGTGAAACAGATACCAAGAAAACTGCTGAGGGACCAACTCAAGACTACCCCATGGCAAGGTCTGTGGATGATAACTTGTCCATTACTATTAGTTATGATGTTTGCAACATTAGCGAAGCAATGTATGTTTAAGTATTTTGTTCACAGAGTTAAGTGCAGTTTGCGGATTGTTACTTCAATCCATATAATTTAATCACTTTAAAACAGTTCTTTTTGCGCACAACCACAATCCTAATCTCACGGTTGCTATTACACATGAGTGACACGTATGTAAGCAGATTCAAGCATATTCCTTTGGTCTTCCACTTAGAATGAATGGAATCTGATCATGCATAGCATGCAATCTGATCACACATTCAGAGCATTGAAATACAAAAATCAAATGCAACTTCTTCAGCCTGCGGGGTATTTACCAGTGAAGCTTTCGACCTGCAAGAAAGTTGAAAATCTGTATCAAACGTCCATCCATTCAATTGGTAGTGAATTGTCTCTGCTGCTGCTGCTGAAGGTTGTCTTAAAGGGGCATGATAGAAAGTGGAACAATAAAAATCTTTTCCTGAGATAAGTAAAATGTACCAGTAAAATTTAAGCAACCAAAATCAATTAAAATGATATCCATTTTTGGGCTAACTCCTCAGAGATTTGGACTAGTAAGATGAAATACAGGCCAAGTTTTAGAATTTCCTGTAAAAAAAAAAGCAGAAGCAAAGGAGTTCAAATGGTCTATGCTGTTTGGTTATCTCTACAGTGCAGTGAATGTAAGCGAGGCTCCAGCTGTTGCCACTGTGGAGAAGAAAGAGTACATTTATGAAACAAAGGAGGAAGCAAAACAAGCTTTCAAAGAACTCCTCAGAGAAAAGGTGAGTTACCTCCGCTAATTAACAGTTAGACTACAATTATCAACTGCATCGCTAAATGGAGGTTGGGTGCCTGGGGTGTGCAGGGGCTTCCACTGGAGGTGGGTCAGCCAGCCCCTGGACTGAGTACTGCTCCCATGGCTGGCAAAACCACACAACCCAGCCATGAGCCCCCACGCCAGGCATCCAGGCACCCATTACACTGCCAAGCAGTGGAAATAGGGAAGGGAGGGGAGGGGGAAGAAGACAGCTGAAATGCCCAGCACAAGATGGCTGACAAAGCTGCATGATGAATGCTGCCACGTGACTGTATGAACCATTTGAGCCTGTGAGCCCAGGACATGGACTGCTGACTGCTCCACTCTTTCGACCACTCTTTGTTTTTAACTTTGTTAAATATGCATTTAACTGCATACAAATAGTGAGGTGCAGCTGAGTTCACTTTTACTCATAAATAAACAAGGACAAGTAGTCTAATTGTTAAAGTAGAAAATCTAAAGGATTTCAGTCCAAAACCTACAATTTTATGTGCACATTATAGCCAAAGATAAAGAAAAAATAAAATTGTTTCACATACAGTGTGTTCTGTCAGTGAATAGAAAATGATGGGAACACCAATTAGATACAGATTTGCACCAGAACTTGCCTGAATCTCTACCAATACTTAGTGTGTCCTGCTTGTTGGTCTAATTTTCTTTCTACTGAAAATACAATTTATTGAGGAAGGAGGATTTTAGCTAGTGTTATGATATGACCTGTAGCTTTCTCAAATAGCTAGTATTCTGCTTA
Source organism: Blastomussa wellsi (assembly GCA_947652115.1). Taxonomy (NCBI): domain Eukaryota; kingdom Metazoa; phylum Cnidaria; class Anthozoa; order Scleractinia; family Plerogyridae; genus Blastomussa; species Blastomussa wellsi. The sequence goes on along the minus strand of OX393562.1, from coordinate 21,227,332 downwards.
CATGTACGTCACCCGTCAGTTACATGTACTTCATTCCTAAGTGGTGCACCCCTCCGAAGAAAAATCCTGGATCTGCCCTGGATTACATGTACTTTATTTTGTAACTACATATTGTCGTCCCCTGAAGCTGTGATCCTTTTGGTCAGCACCAAAAATCAAGACCTGGCTGCCCCCAAAGTGGGAGCGCATGCAGTGAACTCGTTCTGTTGTTTTTAGCCAATCAGATTTGACAGTTTTGGAGGCGGCCAGAACTAGTGAGTCTTGGTGCTGACCAAAAGGAGCGCGGCCTTTGGGGATGAGAATGGTAACTACAGTGCACATTGTGTGACAGCTCAGGCAGGTGCCAGAAACCCAAGGGTCAACATTGGCACTATAACTTTTTGCCTGGAAACCAAGACTTCTCAAATAGGCATCAAGCATTAAAGAAAGAGTGCATGTAATTCATGAGCAATTTGTGCTGTGATCAATGCATTATATATGTTCAACCCAAAATCACTAATGCGAGGCTTACTGCACAGTTTATTTGTAAAGTTTAATTCTTAGTTTAGAACTTATTTTCTTTATTAGATGTAGGTTCCTTTTACTTGTAGTTTTTATTGTTGACTTACACTGTAAATATTTGTATTTATTATACAGGAGGTTCCATCTAATTCAACTTGGGATAATGCCATGAGAATGATAGTTAATGATCCCAGATATGGAGCCTTGAAGAAAATGAACGAGAAAAAACAAGCATTCAATGAATACAAAACAAAAAGGGCTAATGAGGAAAAGGTAGGACATATTTTTAATGCTGTTTTAGAGCAAGTGGTTTTATTTACTCACGTGTGATGTTTATTGATTGTGTATTGTGAAGTGCATATTTAATTCACCTTATTTGCTCAGGTGGTATGACTGTTTTCCCACTTGTTTACAGACCAGACAATTCTACCGAACTGTTCTTTTATCCATCTAAAAATACCCATTTTAAAAGCTGTAGAATACTCGATAGTGTCATCACATGGTCTTAAATAGGGCATCAGACTGTCCAAGCGAATAAGATCTACATGTATTAGTGTTGTAAGCAAAGTCTATCGCAATATTGAACTTGGAACATGCAAAAAATTCTTCTCGAATCACGATTATTGTGTTTCTTTTTTGAAATACTAACTGGAAATATTTGTTTAATCTGCAATGGAAAGTACCCCAGATTAAGGGCTTACTTTAACTGCTGTACAAGCTATTCTAAACTTGCATGTAACTGACAGGAGGAACAAAGAGCAAAAGCAAAACAAGCCAGAGAAGACTTGCGCAGCTTCCTAGAAAATCACAAGAAGATGCACTCATCAGTTCGGTGGCGACGAGCTGGTGAATTGTTTCAGGGAGAACCTGTTTGGGAAGCTGTTTTTGAACGAGACAGGAAGGATGTGTTTGAGGATGTGGTGTTTTTCCTTGCAAAGAAGGAAAAAGAAGAGGAGAAAGAACAACGAGCACATAACAGAAAGCTAATGCTAACAGTGTACAGTACCATGCCTGCAATTACTTACAGGACTACTTGGGCTGAGGTAAACTTTCCCACCCTGACTAATCCAATCATTGGAAATCAATCGATCAGAAAATAATAATTGAGATAATATTTATCTATCAACATCACTTGATAATAATATTAGCAAATTTATATCAATTAGTATAAGCCTATCGATGACCAATTGATACAAACTGTACGCTGTAGTTGCTTGCAGATATTGACAGAGGTAATTATTGCTATGAATTTGATCAAACAGGCCTTACAGATGCTGAAGGAACACCCAACTTATAAAGATGACGAGGAAATACGAGGTAGACAAAACAGTAGTGTATTTTATTGTCCTCCTCAACAAAGCTGGCACTTGTATGTAGTAACTCGTGATTCACTGGCCACATCTTGTATCTGCATAGTTTTGAGATGTTGAGTATCTTTCAAGATCATCTCTCAACTTCTAGAGAAAAAAAAATTAATAGTAATTGTTGTCATCCTATTGGCTATGCAGATTGTGAAAAAGAAGACATGTTGATATCATTTGAAGATCACATCAGAGCTCTGGAACAAGAGGAAGAAGAGGAGAAACAGAGAGACAAGAACCGAGTTAAACGACAACAGAGAAAAAACAGGGAAGGATTCCTGGTGAGTACATGTCAATCATTCAATAAACACTTCAAAGCTGTTTATACACCTATTTGCCACTGTTACCTACCAATTTTAATGCCACATAGTTTCACTGACTGGAACTGCTATCAAAGCAAGTGATGTAGTGCTCTGCAAAGTACCTGGAAAGTTGTAGAATACACTGTACCTTGAGGCATTTGACGATGGTTTGCACTGTCAAGGTTTCAACTATTATTTGAACGGCCTGGAATTTTCTTTTCAGGTCTTTGTTCCTGTAGTGTTATGGCTGCATTTGCATATGAACCGTACCTATTAATTTTAAACTTTTCAGATGTAATATTCCTTTCATAGTGCAGTTTAGTTTTCATGAGGTTTTATATCACCTCTAATAAATAGAAACCGCCAATGTAAGAAACATTGCAGACATTAATTGTGCACAGTTGTTCACCTTTTACTGTCATAATTATTAATAGCTATGTGTTGCCATTCACTACAGGTATTGCTAGATGAGTTGCACAAGAGAGGCAAACTCCACTCCATGTCTCTGTGGATTGACTTGTACCCTACTATCAGTAATGATGTCCGCTTTAAAAATATGCTGGGCCAACCTGGTCAGTTGACATTGAGTGCTTTGTTATTAGGCTACATGTACATGTTCAGTCGAAAACCAACATATAAAGGCACTTACTAAGCTACTTTGAGGACAGATCACTGTCTTTTTCTATCTTGGGTTATTTTTGCATTTGAACATTCCTGGTTGACCGGTTTCCACCATCTTGCTGGCATCTTGGATGAGCAGAGGGTGGGGGAAGTAGCATTGGGTTGGGGCAACTATCTCCATCCCCACCCCCTTCGCCTACCCTGACTCCATCCACCGCAACATAGTGGCCTAATGGTTAGTGCAGTAGACTTATGCTAGGAAAGACCTTACTTGATGTTGACCGGGACCAGATTACATACATACTTATTTTTACACGAAGGTCATTATTTCAAAAGAAAAGAAAGGAAATATCAAAATCAATATCAAACTCAAGTCCGGGAAAATTTGACTCAGGATACACTCACTTACCACTATACCAACTGGGCACTAGCTGCCAGAAACCCAATTTTTTTTTCAATATTTATATTGTAAACAAAATTGTATTTTGTACATTACTGCCCAAACCACAAAGCGAAAGCTAACTGCAAGCAAACGGGAGTGGTTAAGGGGGCTAACCACAAGTAACCTGGGATGAAACTAACCCCAAGCAAACTGGGTTGGAACTAACCACAACCAACCGACAACCATAATTATGTTAATGATCTGCTGTTCTGGCCATTTCTACGTCATATAAATTATCATGAAATGTCTAATCTGGTCCTTGTTATGTAAGCTCTTCCTTCTTCTAGATTGAACAGTTTAGGTTGATGGACCAGCTGGAGTTTTACGGAAAGCCGTAAAACTCTAGAACAAAAATTTATTTTTCAAATCGGCACTCTTAATCCTCACGGTATCAACGAACGCTTTTCATTCAACTAATTTATTCCCAAGTTTTCACGTTACCAGGCACCAGCCAATAGCGAAGCTCCATCTTTCTGTATATAAAGACACACGACGCACAATTCCTTGATTCGCTCCGACGAAGGGCTAACGCTCGAAACGTCAGCATTTGAATCTCTTTACGGTGGCCAATTGACATTATCAACCCAGTTGTTGGAACGTAGTTACCTTGTGCTGCAGAAACTGGGATATGCTCCAAAAGACTACAGTTCAGACAAGTTTTGGCTGAATTTGACTTATCTGTAACTTAAAGTGGATCGTACCAGTTTTTCGTACGTGGGAAGTCTGGTGACGAGCGCTCGCCTCACGCGCGAGATAGTCCGCGAGATTTAAAGCTGAAAATTTCAAAACAAATATGGCGGCGCGTGGGTTACTACATGCAAGGTTGCTTTTGTCCTGTTTATCAGAGATTGGATCAACAAGAAAGTTGTTCTTTGAGCGCCGGTTCTTGGACAATTCGATATGCATCAGAAAAATTTTTTTCGGAACTCAATGCCCGAGTTACAAAGTTAAAATTCCCGTTTGTGCTGCGATCGATCCTGTTGGCGATCGCAAAGATCTTAAAACTGAAGCGGTTAATTCCTACTCCCGATTCTCTCGTTTTGTGTACTTTGCCGGACTAGTAGGTTTTTACACCTACTACTCCTCGTCCAACGCTTATGCAGAAGAAAGTGACGAAGAAAAAGAAAATAATGAAGTTCAGTCCCGGCCTCGTCACAAAGGTTGTTTTACTGCCAAAAGGCGAGTTTCAAAACTAACAAATCTCACAAGGGCAAGACAACAAAAAACAAGCACTTAGATAAAAACAACCGCTAAGAATGATAACAAATATTCCGTGAAGTGCTTCCGCAATGAAGATCGACATCCAACCATGTGTCGAGTTGATTTCACTTATCGTTTCTGACAGCTTCGTGTTCAAAAAAATATGGTTGAACGGGAGGCCAAACGTTCAATAAAACAGTTCACGACACAGCTACTAACTAATTTCACGGCAGCGAAGTCGAGATTCTAGAAGATGATCCTCAAAGTAGTGTCGAAGACCAAAGAAAACAAAATGACGGTAAGTGCATGGTTGCGCGCGTATGAACGCGAATAGGTCAGCGGTAAAACTGAGCATGAGTAAATGCCAGTCATATAAAGTCAAGATTTTGAAGTGCGTGACGACGCGCGTGGATATTGTTGAACTCGAGAAGGCTTTTCTGAGAAAACAAGCCCGGTGACCCTATTTTTTTATTGTTTCAATGTATTCCCCTTACTGAGAGGAAACGTCAGACGTAATTTTAAAAAATTCTACGAAAGGAATTTTTCTCTACTCACAAATTGCCTTTTTTCACGTTTATAAAAAATTCCGCTTCGTAGAATTTTGTTAAAATTATTATACAGTTTCCTTTTCAAATGCCAACAGTTCTAACGTGAAAAAAATTGGGGGTCACCAGGTTGGTTTCAAGTTTTATGCGCCAGAAGCTGAAAAGTAGGTCCGAATAATCATCAAGTACCGTTACCATGGTGACAACTGATGACGAAATACTTGTTATTTTTGGTCAAGAACAAAATATGGAATTGAATCATACGAGCATTTTGTTATGGCCTTGGATTGATATTTGGCTCTTTTCTTCCAAAGTTGACACAGTCAAAAACCTGAAAACTGGTACCATCCACCTTAAGTTCCACGCAGCAACTTGCATTTACCAATTCAGTTGGTAAAAATTTATTTGGGTTCTATTTTGTACCAGTTCCCATTGATGCATCTATTTGTGGAGAGGCACTGTGGGAGTAAGGTGTCTTACCAGTCATTAACACACTGACCAGATTTGAAATTGGTATTTACGGCCCAGGATCCAACACCCATCACCCTGCATCACCCATCAATCAATGGTTAAATAGTCCTTTTTTCCAACAGGCTCAACGCCATTAGACCTTTTCAAGTTCTATGTGGAAGACCTGAAGGCTAGATTCAGTGAAGAAAAGAAAATAATAAAAGAAATATTAAAGGTGAGTTCTGGACCTGTGTTGCTTTGGAAACATGTTGATTGTATAACTTTCACTGAAAACACTATCATGCTTGCTACCCCCCTCTCTAGTGAGCTCCCCTCCTTGTCTCCCAGCTCTCGTTTCCTTATCAATAGGGGAAGTAAACAACAGACTACATTTTTACCGTACCCATGAGGGCACAAATTCACTCCTGCTGTACATTTCTGGGAGACTTACTTCCCATCATGCATGTGTGGCACATAGGGCAGCAACAAAATCTTTCCGACCCTGCCTTTTTCAATGGTGCTTCAGCTCTAATTGAGCCCCCTTACAGCTCCAGTAATCCATCAAAACTCAAAGTAATTGCACGTAGCCGAAAACGTGTGCTTCTGATTGGTTGAAAAAGTGGCACAAGACTTTTAAACCAATCACTGAGCGCAGTAATGCAAAACCAAAGCAATTCTCTAATTGCTTCTGACATTCAATTGAAAACTGCTCGAGAAGTGAAAAACACAAAGATCTACTTCAAACCAAAATGACAAGGATAGACCCAGCTGTGGGACATGAAAGTCATTTCAAATGACGTACAGCAGTCTCAATTTGCATATTAACATTTCTTCACAGGATCTCGATTACAATGTTGATGTGAGCACTGGTTTCAGTGAGTTTAACGACCTTGTGAAAGGAGATCACAGAAGCGATACGTTGGACCCAGGGAATATTAAAATGTCTTTCAACCATGTAAGTTCAAATCTCTGCTGGCTGTTTACTTTTAGCAGATCCTTGCAAGGCTTGCCTAAAGAAGAAGTATTAGGAACAAATGTTGCTTTTGACAAATCCTTGTGAACTTTTGTGAAGCATTTTGATAAACAGTGCAGCTTCTCTAGTTCTCCGAAAGTTGTCACTTTCTCTTGTAACTGAAAATCTATGCAAATCTTGCTTCATATCTCGTGACTATAGCAGATGTTATGAATATCATACTGAAACCTGACATTTCTTATGCAGTGGAAGCATAGAACTTGATTTGTAAAGGGAGAATCCATTACATTCCTAAGATGAAGAGGAGCAGTCGAGCCAGAGAGCTTTTTTCATCAGCAGTGTACCTGTAGATTGTTTAGTAGAATTAACAGCCTTCACAATACTCCATGTGGAGCATAAAAGAATGCAATGGCACCTAGTATTAGTAGTAGTAGTAATTTATTTATCCACATTTCACTAATGAGTAGGACTCGTTTTAACGTGAACGTGCCAGATTAATATAAATACAGTACATATCAAACTGAGCAATGATAATAATAAAATAAATAAATAAAATATAAGTAAGAATTCTAAAATAATATGGGAATTATAATACATATATAGGAAATAAATAAGAATCAATAACACTAAGAGGAAACAAGCTATGGAGAAATCGAACTATGTACAAAAGTTACAATCACACTCCACTCTGGTAGTCAAGTTGACCTCATCCAGCATTGATTTGAAAATATTAAGAGATGGAGCTCTCCTTACATAGTCAGGCAGATTATTCCATAATCTTGTAGTGACGTACTGATATGACCCATGCATGAATCTGCTAAAATAGGTAGGCTGATCAAGCTTGCAGAAGCCTCTGAGGTCATATTTATTAGTACGAGATAAAAACATCTCCCTAATATTATTCGGCCCCATATTGTATAAACATTTGTAAAAAAGGCAGAGAGCATAAGAATATCTGCGATGCTCTACTGTCTTTAGTCATACAGGGTACTTGTAGAACACCTTGTGATCGCCTCTGTTTGTTTGTTTCTGTGGCAGCTTATTGAAAAAGCTGAAGCAAGGGAGAAGGAAAGAATGAAAAAAGAAGAAAGAGAGGTAAGACTTAAGTTCTAATCATCATAACACACTAAAATGTCCTTTTATTCGCATCCTTTTAAATCATGTCGGGCTTGAAATTCTGCATTCCTTGTTTCTGCTTTACTTTTCAGCAAAGAAGAAGAGAGAGTGCCTTTAAACAACTCCTGAAATCTTGCAGCCCAGCGATTGATGAAAATTCAACTTGGGAAGAGGTACGTTCACTTGCTAATTTCCTATTACATGTGCAGTGTAAGTAATGAAAGGATGCATCAAAATTCTTTTGCAAAACGTAACAAAGGGTTTAAGGAGGGAACCTTTTAAAGTGCACCTAACCCCCTTTGCACCAGTTTCAAACGTATTTCACATTTCGTTTCTCCTTTTTACCAAATTCTGACTATATATAGCATTCAAAAGTTACGAAAACCTGTGCGTCATTTGTTCAAGACCAAGTTAGAAGGGGCATGGGTCTATTCCTGATATGACGTCACAAACTGATTTGCATGCACATTTACGAAGACTTGATGCGATGCAAATCAGTTTGTGATGTCACATCAGGAATAGACCCACGCCCCTTCTAACTCGGTCGTGAAACAAATGATGCACAGTTTTTGTAACTTTTGAATGTTATAAATACATGTAGTCAGAATTTGGTAAAAAAGGGAAACGAAAGGTGCAATGCGTTTCGAACTAGTGCAAAGGTTTATTTTAGTGAAAAAATATTTTGGAGTTAGGTGCACTTTAAAGAACAGTAGCATTATCCCTAAGTTACCCTGTGTTGGTATGTGTAGGTGTTTGTTTAGCGGGCACCCAGCCATCGCACCACCCTACGTCCAGGAAAGATTGTGTGACAAGAAAAGAGGAAATTCCCCGACACGTTACTTCCTAGTCTCTGCGCCGTTATTTATTAGTCACTTCCCTCAGTGCTTGTAAAGTGATTTACAATGTCTCATTCTACAGATGAGAGGAATACTCGAAGAGGATCCTGCCTTTACGGCTGTAACTGTGGAATCTGAGCGAATAAGGCTTTTCAATGAACATATTAGTGCACTTGAGGTAGGCACAAATCGCTTCTACTGCAAATTCTATTCTTAGCTGCTGAGCCATGCTTCAGTTTGCTCAGCTGAGTCCCATTGTCACGTGTACCGGGTCTAACAGCTTCTTTTCTGTGCCTTTTCTTTAGGCATGTTCACACAATCATTCAAAATCACACAAGAAAGCTAAGAAGGCGAAGAAACACAGGAAAAGGTCGAGATCTCGTTCACCCAGTGCGGTAAGTTATAAATAAGTTTGTCTTTAAAACGTTCATTCGAGATACTTCGTTGTTATTAAGTCTGCCACTTCTTTGTTACCGGTAATGTTTGTTGTGAATCGCAAATGCCACAATTTTAGTTTTTCCGTAAGTGAACTGTGCGATTTTTAGACTGCCGGAACAGTTCGTTTTTGTTCCCGAAATCTGACGCGCGACGTGAAAAGTTTAAATTATGCAAATCAGAGGAAAAACGAGGAAAGAGTATCCCGCACCCCGGTTCTGGTAGCTCGCGGCTTCGCCGCTGCCCTGCTCGATCTCGATTCGCATCGCTCGCATTCGTGTTTTCCCATGCACGCTAAGAACAGCAGCAACAACGACAACCACAACTATTTTATTTTGCCCAAAATTACATTAAATGAAAAACAGCATAAAAACTAGGCAGAAAAACTACTCGGGAAAGTAGACAGCTCGCAGTACAGCTGCAAAGGACAAGGTAAAAGTTGATTTGCTTTGTTCTCCATACACAGGAATCTTCTCAATCTGAAGAAGAGCCTCCAAAAGAAAAGACATCGTCACACAAAAAGAAGCGCCACAAGCGGTCACGCTCCAAGTCACCAGAGTCATCTGCCTCAGAATCAGGTTAGCGTGACTATTTGTTCGTTGCATGATTCAAATGTCACGAAAACGTTTTGCTCCGTTAACCATTGTTACTTAGCTTACTTCAGAACCCGAAAAAGATGGTTCAACAGAAAGAAATTGATTAAATTTTATGTGATTTTCATTCCGTAAACCGTTGTTTACATTGCTTATTTCAGAACCAGAGAAAGAAAGTAGTTCGGCAAAAAAGAAAAGGCACAAGAAGGTGAGATCTTTGTTGGTTTTCAATGTTCAGAGGCGGGCAGTAAAAAATTTCTTTTCATTGTTTTATTTAAGTGCTCCAACATGAAAAAATGTTCTCGTTTTCTCCCAATTCCGATTTCATTTTGCAAGAATGCACCATGCTAATTATTACGCCTCAATTTTTAAAATAAGTCCGTGTTGTCAGCGATGATTTCTTGTTCAAACTGTCCGCCATTACCAGATTATGTGGCAGTAGAGTTGCACTGAGAAGGCTGGATCGAGAGAGGAAAGGACGTCATTTGTTCGTGTTTAGATGACGTCATTTTATAATAATAATAAATAAATAAAGACTTTATTTAAGTGTCAATATATCTAGCACCACGGGTGCTAATTGGGGACACTGTAAACAAGGAAACAAATATTGTAAATGAAACAGAAAGTTGTTAAAAATCCCAACTGGCAGGAGGCAGACCAGTTGGCTATTTACAAAGCGTGGAGGAGTTGAATTCGGGACCACGGAAGACAAATCCATTTTTAGTGGCAGGGAGGAGGACTCGAACCCGGGACCACCTGATTACAAGTCCAGCGCCCTGACCACTAGGCCACGCTCGCCTCCTCTCGATCCAGCTTTATCCGGCCGATAGTTGTGCTTCTAATTTCAATGTTATGAAGCAGAAATAGCATTTGGATATTTGGTGGCTTATTATATACCTTATCTCGGACTGACGGGTTTATTTTCACTTTTTTTCAGAAATCTAAGAAGAAGCGGCAGCGATCGGTAAGTCATGATCAGGGTGGGATCTGAATCAAGAACAGTAAGAAATTAAGGTCAGAATATCACGAAGCTGTCGTGGTTACAAGGTGTAATTTTTCCCTGTTGTTTTCTAGCCTTCTGATGAATCTGAGGGGGAAAGATACAACAGAGAGAAGGAGGACAAGGAGAAAGACAGGGACCGGCGTGATCGAGACAAAGAACGAGAAAAAGAAAAAGAGTTAGAACGCAGCAGAGAAGCAGAGAAAGAAAGGCAACGTGAAAGGGAGAAAGAAAGGGACTACAGAGAAAAGGACCGAGACAAGGACAGGGACAGAGATAGAGACAGGGAAAAGGACCGGGACAGGGACAGAGACAGAGACAAAGATAGAGAGCCTGAAAAAGCCAAGGAGAAGTCCAGGAAATCTCAGGATAAGGTGCTGACACGATCACCATGACGATCTGTCCATAGTTCATTTTTCTCAATCTTTACCACAGGTCTTGTGCAAGAACCTCGAGGAGAGAAAGAAAATTAATGATTACGAGAGCAGAAAAAAAGTACCGACCTTTCAATTTCTAAAATTTGCAAAATATTGGGAATACTAAGTACCGGTCAAAATCACATGTCCATGGATTGACTTAGCCTGCAGTTATCAGCTGGGATGTTGCTAAGTTACAAGTCGGCATGTTTCCATGGCAACAAGCTAATGTCGTTTACAATGGTGCTATGGCTCCTTGATTGCTCTCCACACCCCACCCCTATGAATAAAATCAATTGGGAATCAAACGCCAAGTAGGTCAAAGAGGATGGTCCAGCCGGTTTGAGTTTTCGAACTCTTTCTTTTGTCTGTTTTTGTTTCTTTGGAAAGACAGCTAGTGGTGGTTTTAATCACACAGGGTTTATCATGTCTGGGTAAACTTGAGACGAAAGCGTTTATTTTTTATGGTTTCCAGTTCTGTTTGCGCTTTTAAAATTGGTTAATATTATTTGTAAAATATTCAAAGAGAAATTTTATATTTATAAAAAGATGGATTTATCTTTGCAACAATTTATTCATGTCTTGTAATTTAGTTTTTGAATGAATTGCCCGTTGTTGTTTTATCCCAATGTGCTTGTAACAGCTTTTAGTGGAATTAAAGCACTGTTAAATTTGTTTTGTGATATCTCTGTTGGCAAGCTTTCTGCGTTTGTTGTGTTTTTTGTATTTAGCGCATGAACCCGACGTATTCAGTTAATTACCTTAACAACTGGATCGGCCCATGCGAAATCAGGCTAGGGGGTTTAGTGTGCTCACACAGTCGCGGGAAATCAAATTTAGGAAGTCTAGCTGTAAACAAAGGCGGCCAGTTTCTAAGTCAACTACAAAAAAATTTCCCTTCAAAGTTATGAAAGACAATCTGTATAATTCCGGCTGAACAGGATTATAAACATAACCATTGTTTCCATTTGAGGTTATCTGCTAACCTCGTTTATCTTATTGGCTTTAGTTATGGTACCTGTCAATTACCTGCTGTTGCCTAGTAACCATATAAGACTTGGCCAGGCGTGGCTCTCGATATTTGTATTAGGTCTTGAAAAGCCTTTGTAAAACTACCGCTCATTAATGTAACAATGTGATCAACTTGATAAGAGCTAAGAAGTGGCTTTCACTTCAGGTCTTGTGCACACGGTTAAATACAACTGTGCCTCGATCAATAAACTGATATTTCACTGTAGAAACGATGCTAAAACGATAAACCGCAGAGAACAGTTTGTGTTCAACTTATTAGGTAAGTGAGAAAGAGTCTGTGGACTGATGGCACGTTTGCTGTTTTCTCTTCCAGACCGGATGGGATACAACCTCGAGTGAGAGCGAAAGTGAATTGGAGAGCAGACGAAGAGCCCTGCTGAAACAACTTGGTGCTGCTGGAGAAGATCAATAAACTTTACTGGCCACCAACTTTCGAACCGAAATGAACGAATAGCTTGCTGTGAAAAACGGTTTCTCATAACTTTTTGTGTGATCGGCAAATTGCTCGCCTACGTTTACCACTCCGACGCCAATTCCAATTGGCTACCTTCTCTTTGACAAATTTCAGCCTTGATTTGTGATTGGTTGTTTTCTCTGCTGTCTCAGTTTTTACCAGACGTCACCCTGAAATTCCGTATTTGGACTTTATTGTTCGTGTATGCCAATCACGGAGGTTCTTTTGAGAAATCGTTTGCCCAGGGATTGCAAGACATTACAAGCGTTGGCGCGACCATTTTGACATCACAGAAGGAGTGATATGAACTGTAATATATGTGTTGAAAGTGTTTGTCATTCCCAGCGGCTGCTTTTTTTTATTAAGACCTAGCTGTAGTTCATGTTGCAGTTATGGTCGCTTTGGTTTTGCTTTTGCAAGACCTGTTCTTTAATATTTGAAATGGGGTCGTACCATTTTTGTGAGAGGACGAACATCGTAGGCTCACAACCCGCACAGTCTACAACGCAAACTGCCCAATGAAACACAACATGCAGTAGTGACGACGAATGTGACGACATCTCTCGAACGACCAATTTCATTAAAAA
>OX393562.1:21156968-21209468 GCA_947652115.1 Blastomussa wellsi | reverse complement strand
GTAATAAACGTTGTTGTTGTTGTTGAACACAATTTGCACAGTACAGCACTGTAGAAAAATTAGAATTCTTAGCAATAGATTAAGGAAGAATCGCCGAGAAAAAGTCGAAGGAAACGTTACTTGGTGTCATTGGTTAACCTTAAACTGTGCTTGTTTGTAGTTTAGGCGACTTTCCGTGTATTTAGAGAGAATACTGTTGAACCTGTAAGTTCATTCTCCTAACAGAATTGATTTAACTTGAAATGCTTTTAAATTCCTTTCGGAGGAACTTCGCTTACCTTACACTTAACCGCAAACTTCGCTGTTTCTCTTGAGTTCGTAGGCCGGTTGTACCGATAAAATGCGCGCTTTCTGCTCAAGAGGGTAAATAAGACGTCCATATGATTTACCGCTACAATAGCGGTGAGATTAAAAGAGCCCAGGAGACCATATTGAAGAGCCCTATTCCAATATGGGTTTGTCTTTGTGTTGGGCAAATTGTTGTTGGTTAGTTATCGTTCTGTTTCTTTCACCTTTTAGCTGTAATTTGCATTCCATTTCAGTGGCACAAGTACCGGTACACATGGGAATAACCACTGTATGTTCTTTGTTAGGATGCATTAGCTGTAACGCATTGTTTGGTCTTTTGTATCGGCTCTTGTGTACCGGTACGCGAGGACAGAACAATCAGCTGGTCCCCGAGAAAAGCTTAGAACATTGTTGGCAAACTGGTATTCGATATATTTACAATTCTAATAAAAGTCAGCAGCTAATGTCAAAATTAATAGGAGCTCGGATTGGCTTATTTGCCATGAAAATTAACACACTCTTCAAGTAAAAGCAATGTTTTTGTGTGGTCTTTTCGTTAAAGTGATTTACTACGAAAGCAAAAATGATGAGAACCTTTTCTCCACTGGTTTCGTTCTTTAAGGGCGTTAATGGATTTATTTTAAAGATACGCTTAACGTGATCATGAGCTACACAATTGATTGAAAAGATGGAATACCACGCCCTGATTAGCCAAGTCAGCTCAGGGTAAACTATAATTCCTCTAATCCCACGCATTATCATGCACTATTTCTTTAATTAAGGCGCAAAGCAAGTTTTGCAGTGTTGTTCGGTATAAAATTAAAAAAGAAAGATCAACAGTGCAAATTAATCTGGGCAGTTGCGACGCGCATGCATGTACAGCAAAACATACTGCGAAATGCACATCCTTCATGGTAACGACTTCCCAGGCATTTCTCGTTGACGGATTTTAGTTCGATAGCTATATGATACAGGGCTTAACGCACTTCGGACTCGCGATATGAGAAAGTCCATCCTCGGAGACCCAGGGGTGGTTTGTCAAGGCAACACGAAGTACAAACCGAGAAGCTTAATCGGTTCGAATTTACTCGCACCTATTTTGCTGCTCGGTTTACTTCGAGGCTGAATTAAGTGTACTGTATCATATCTATATGGTTAAACTGAGTCAAGAACCAATTTCACGAGGTAAATTGCCTTTAAATCGCCACCGTACTTAAAGGGGCTACGTCATCGTTCGTGCACTTTGAAAAATTTTAGCCTAATTTTTTCAAAATCGTTATTCCCAATCCGTTTCAATCTATTCCATCCTCAGCCATCCTTGTTCCTTTTTAGTTTAGTATCACTCCTTTGGTGCTTTTCTTCCTTAGCAAACCATTACTTTTAGGTTTTCTAAATTTTAAGAGTAGACTTGGTTGCCGAAGAAATAACTCAAAGGGGCTTGTCCCAGGTGTATCAGTAATTCGGATAGTGTGATCGGGTGGGAGAAGTTTTGACAAGAAATGTATTTGTCGGGGGTGTTGCATAGTGTGTTGTTACTTTTGCTTCTTTGGCGGAGATTTTCATTTTATACGCGTCATACGACCGTTCCTTCGCCCTCAAAATTAAATACCCGTTGAATACCCGTCTTTCATATTCGTATTCACAGGCTAATATGTGTTAGAATAAGAGTATACGTATCATTTTTATGAAAGCATGGTTCAGTTCGGTTTGTAGGCTTTCATATTATTAGTTGTTTTCTGGTGGTATTTTGAGCTTTTCAGGTTCTGCATGTGTGATTGCAAAATTTATTATCATGTACTTTGCTTATAAAGGCATAACAAAGAGGGTCGCACACTGCTCGTGTTGACACACCCCAACACTGGTTACTGATTGCGTGCTAAATGTTTTATATTCGGGGTAGCGAATTAGAATTGTTGATTTAAATTTCAGCAACCTGAGCACTGGTACTGGTACAAGTACTGGTTGGCATAGCCATGATTTTTCAAAGGGGTGGGCCCAAATATTGCAAAAAATATGTAAAAATGTCCTTTTTCGTTGAGCTATCTCAATTCAAAGATTTCATACCGAATCTCAAAGAAATGCACACGCTTATTCAACTTTCAACTTCAACTTTATTACTTCCATCAGTTAATGCTACGTGCTGCTTTTTACTAAAATATCCACCAGAAAAGGGGGGAGGCGGGCCCCATGAGACCTCCTCTGCCTACGCCCCTGAAAGATGGCGGGAACAGGTAAAAATTTCGCAACATTGTGTAATATTTTTTAGCAGAAATAAAAGAAACAAGCGCGAACCATCATTGAAGAGACGGGAGCCAAGAGAAAAAGCTATACGGCCACCTCTCAACAGCGGCGAGTGAACTTGGTTCCAGTTTAGCCGTCGTTATAGAAACCTAAGGTTGAACTGTAGTTGATACTCACGGTGTTAATTGACAAACTAGGTGTGGGTCCTTCTCAAAGCCACTTTGATGTAAATACAATTTAAATTAAGAGTAATATGTATCGGTTAAGAGCTTTCAAGGTTGCATAAGTTCAGTATCCATATTTGACAAATCATCATGGATGCTCATAATATTTATCATCGTAATAATGATCAAGTTCCTGATCTTCGAGCTTAGTTCCCAGATCATACTCAGTCTCCCCCTCATTGTCCATTTCATTAGTAAAGGACTTGTCATCCTGGCGGCTTTGGTCGTGCTGTTGGTGTTGCTCATCTTGGCCTCTTTGATCATTCTGTCGGTTAATAAGTGCCGATGCGGCGCTTATTCGAGGAATTTCGTATAACCATTTCGTATAACTTAAATGTGATGTTCGTAGTTCAAAGTGACTGTATTTCTCTGCTTTTGTATCAGTCCATAGGAAAATTAACAGATAGAAAGTGTACCGTTGAATAAAAATATAGAAAAAGTAAATTTGTCTGGTACAAATTTTTAAATAAGCGCAGCCCTCGAATAAGTGCCGCACTTGTGGCGCGAAAAATTAAATAAGCGCCGCGGTGCTTATTCGAGTAAATACGGTAGTCAAATAGACCGCCAATACAGTTGGTCACAATTATTTTTTTATTTCTATTTTTTCACGTGCAACACCAACTGACAAGACGTTGTCAAATTAAAATTATTTTGCGCACAGAAAAAAGCCCGTAAGTTTCATCCCTGGATAAGACAGCGAGCAACGCCGTCCCTTTGATATGTAACCCCCTACTCCCCCCCCCAGCCTCCCCACGAAGCGTCCTTTTCACTTCCTGCTTGTATTATACCTTAGGCCTGATTTTCGGTTTGCCTCTCGAGTCACAAGATAGGAAGATTTAGAACTTTGTCACCGACACACGATTCGTTTATTATGATTTTTACTAAAACATTTACGTAGATTATTCGCTCTCGATTTCTATGAGGTGATAGTTGATTCGGCCTTCGATCGGCCCCATCAATGCAACTATCACCTATTAGTAGAAACGCAGCTGTGTTCTATTGGAAATGCTTGAATCTGATTGGTTCTCCGACTGTTTTCTATTCGCCGATAGAAAACGATCACGTGCGCGTTGCTCTTTGAAGGCAAGATTTTCTTGATTTTCGCTTTAAAATACATAAAATGGTAGCTTTTGCGGGAATGCAATCCTTTAAAATTTGTACTAAAACAATTAAACTACTCGCCCTCGTTTTCTATGAGCAATAGCTAACTCGGCTGCGCCTCGTTGACTATTTTTAAACAATAGAGTGTTCAGTTCTGTCGAGGAACTATCGGCTGATAGTTGCCCCGCGGAAATTTGAGGAAATTCGATGGCAAATATGCTAGTTTTAAGAACATCAAATTTCCAAGGGGCAACTATCAGACCGATAGTTCCGAGATAAACACTCTATTGTCTTTATTGTTCACCACTAAATTTTCTTCCGCGCGCACATTCACAAACTAGCATCTTGAGTTTTTTGCTGCAAGCCAAAAGGTGCGAATACAGGAAAATCAGGTAAGAAACCCTCGAAATACAGATAAACCAAATAGCGTTTGATTTTTTACCGAAAGACTGCTTGTTAACAAAAAAAATTTCACGGACGGGCACTGTCCATCCGGCCAATTTCCTCGGACGGGCACTATGCACTGATAGTGCCCTCCGCGGATAAACACTATCGCTTCACGTGATCAATTTAGACCAATCAGAATCGGAGAAAATTTAGTGGTGAACTATAATCGCTCATTAAATAGAAATCTCGAGCTGATAATCTAATTGTTAATTAGTCACAGGAATTGCTTTTTTGTTTTTTGTTTTACGACAGTCAGTCGAAAACCGCTCTACTTTAATAGTTCGTTGACATCTACGTTCCAGCTCCTTCCTAACACGTTTCTGCGTAGTTGAGTTCAATAGATTTAAGTTTCTTTTTTGCAGTAAGGATGTGATGCCGTAATTTTCGTACTGAATATACAACTGGCATCTTGCTGCAAAATGCGCCAAGCTTCCTTATGCCTTTCTGCAGACAGGTTGCGTTATAATCGATTAGATCCGCGATGCTGGAACGTGAAAAAATGTACGGAAAAATACCCTCACAGACTACGTGTAAATCCTGGCTCCCCAACAGTGAATTACAAGTGCCAGTTGTATCACACGCGGACCAACACGATTCGAAATTACCCACAAAACAGTCTGGGTCAGAAACACATTTTTTCTGCTCAAGAAGGTTTCTCAAAAAAACATGAGGGTACGTAAGATCAAGGTCAATGAGTTTTACCGTTGATTTGTTGGTTATTCCATAATTTCCCAGATGTACATCACATGACTGAGTCAAGCCATAACGAGTAATTGACACATCCAGCGCTGCGTCTAGCAATGAGAACGCAAACTCAAATTTCTGGCGTGTACTTGTAGTGTGCACCTTGAAAAAGGTACGGAATATAGGGTAATTTGTAATATTCCACACATTATCAAAAATGGTACTAATATGCATCATAGAAAAAGTAGCAGCATTTAAAAAGTTCCCTATGTTGTCATTAAAGAAGTTTTGTAGAGGTTCAAATACATCAGGCAGAAAAGCGAGATCCACCAACTCCCATGTGTCTCCGAATACATCTGAAGCTACATAAGGCAGTTTCTCCACCATGTACAATCCACCGCAATAGCCATAGAAATCAACAGTGTGCTTACTTTCATTCAACGCCATTAACATCATAGGTTCTACGTGCTGTAGTAAGGAAATGAATGTCCTGGCCTCTGCGGCTGTAACTGACCCATCACCGTCCCCATCGCCAAGTGACAGCAAAAAAGATACAAGCTCATTGCATTTAGAGCAACTGCCAAACAAGGTATTCACCCTGAACGAGACGTCTTTCTGATAAGCAGAAGCAGCATCGATGTCCGTAATGTTCCGACGTTCCTCAAACTCCTCAAACCAACTCATGTTGACTTTTAGGATGACACTCCTTCCTTGCCATTCTCCGTCGTAAATCTTCTTGTCAGGCACCGTCGTGAGACACTTACCAAGATGGATGTTGATCTGCTCACAGAGATCCACGCACAGTGGACCAGACACTTGACTTGCCTTATAAGCTGAACACTGAAACAGTGAAAAAACAATTATTATCACTGTCCCTTGATGAAGGCTGGAGTTTTAGCTGGAACGTTGGGATTTTTTATACTTGTATAGAAATTGTAGGTATTTTGGAACCAGTGTAATTTTTTAAATTTTTATCATGCAATCTAATTAATGTGTAGAAGTGAGCTGAACCCGATATACGTTTGGCCAGGAAAACAAGCATTACCTATCATATGTAATGCCGTTTTAACCAGTCCGGCTGTCCCTATCGCTCGATAGTTATAATGTTGGATTTTTTTTAATGGTTCTAACGGAAGTTAGCACCACTTAAATTTCTTGTACTGTTCTGTGCAAGACAATAGAAACAGTTTAAATGGAGCTTATTGTGTAGCTATAAGTCACGGTTAATTTCAAGTAGATAATTTGGTTTCTGTCTAATTTGTCATTCCGTGAAAGTGATTGATGAGCATTTGAATTGATCATATTTCAAATAGCTAGACGTCACAGATTTATAAAACTACTCGAGGGGGCAGGTAGCAGGTCTCGCATGGTTCACAACCCTTTAAAAGAACAATATAACAACAAGAGGAACAATGCGTCTTATAGTAACTACTCCATTGCAGGACCAGTAGAAATGCAAGCTTGCGAGAGCTGCTTCACGGCTGGGCTCGAGCTTAACTTCCTCAGCACTTGTCAGGGGAAGGACGCCGCAAAAACCGCGGACGCTCGAATCATAAAAATATCAGGGTCTTGCTTACCAGCCGATCAATAACGGAAGACATATTACACGTAAAGTGCCTTTGTATCACTATTTGCAGAATACAACAGGAAACAACTGTTGCCATGACTTTCAGTTTCCATCCAGCCATGGTCATGGATTAATAATCTGCAGGCGACTGAGTACTTCTAAATCACACCTGTTGAAAGAAAAAATAATTCAAGGTGCAGGGCACGTACCAGTGCCAAGACAAGTTAAATGTACACAATCCTTCTATGACTTCCATGCATAACAAAGTTGTTTTTATTCTATCCTGCCTTCGGATTTCTGTTATCTACGTAGCTGCTTAGCCTACTAGGCCATGAAAGGCAAACAATATAATTTGGTTTTATCAACTGGGTTGATAATGTAAATTGGCCACCGTAAAGAGATTAGAGAGAGACATTACCAACCCAGTTGATAAAACCAAATTATATTATTATACTTCCCATCGACGCAGCACCACGTTGTTTTGAGGTTTGGTTCCACATTACCCCGATTCTAACCTCGTACATAAAAGAATCACTTCGTTTGGTTGCGCAATAACAATGCATTTAAAACTAAATACGCCCTTAAAGACAAAAATTACCATGAACTGGAACGTCGTGAAAATGCTGAAACACGAAGAGTACGAAATGTAGCTGCAGGGACATACTCGTATCGCAACACTGTACACAAAATGCAACGAGGACAGACAATCTGCACGTACCATCGTGCCACATTCGGTCACAACATGATTAGAACATTCGGCTGAAATTTGCGGGCCTGCTTTGTCAACTTACTTGTGTGACATCGATTTTGTCATTGTAGCATTAGTCTCCTTCGTGTTTGTCCGGCATCTATGAGACGACTGGCACCAAAATCACGCGCAAACATACATAAGACCTAATCAGCTGGTATGAGATGCAATGCCAAACCAAAGCCAATGATACACGGTTCAACATATTTCAACTTTTGTCGATCAACAAATGTTGAACAGTTTCCCAAGACGTTCAACAAACGGCAACTTGTTGAACGGAATAGAGCCGAGCTCTATTTTCGTTCAACAAAGTTCAACATGTTGAATGGCATATTTCAACATCACGATACACTGTTCAACATTTGTCGCAACATTTGTTGCTCAACAAATGTTGAACCGTGTATCATTGGCTTTACTCTCACCTTGCAATTATAATACACCCGGAGAACATGCCCCAAATAAGATATCAATGCAAAAGGATCGTTAATTTTACTTGAGACCCGGCATACTTTTGGCAGAACTTGATTCAGAAAAATATCGTACCTCGTTACATTTCGTCTATGGCGGTCACATATACCACATGCAAAGCCATCGCCGATATTTATCAACAGTGAGAATTACAACGTATTATTGAAAAGAACGCTTGGTCGGTTTTGACTGTATCCTCGAAATGAGGAGCACAATAGACCTTTTTCGCTTGGGCGTGTTTGTTAATTGCCCCATGAGAGACCATGTGACATTCTCTAGGGAATTGTTCTTTTATCTATCCAAATATTATTTATTCATATACACGCAACTATTTGAAAATTGGCATAAATCGAGTAAAATCGTCAACTACGCTTCCTTTTCGTTTCGAACTCTCTTCACTACTCAGTGGCTTTACTCGGCCGGCCCTTCACAAGAACGAAATAGAGGCAAGGCGTAAAGGTTTTCGCATACTGAGGGAGTTGAAATGAATTAATTGGGAGAAACGCCTGATTGAATCTGACCGTAATCATGAATGCATATAGTAGTTCTGACAGTTGTCATGAAGCTCTTCGGAACCTCTAATTTCATTAGGTCTTGATACCACGAAGCTCCATTGTTCTAGGACTAGGTCCATTGTTACTACTGTTTGTATATAATTTTTCCAGACAATCCTATGAGACGTTCCGAAGAGCTTAGTGGCGACCCAGTTCTGAGGCCGAACGCTATCGTCAAGCACCTTAGCCTTACCCTCCCCCCCCCCGATCCAGCTATTCCAAGTGAAAAGTCAAACCAAATGGAACAGCAGTATTGCTCCAGAAGAAAACTGTACTGACGCGGATTGGAAAATCGCTTATACTTTGGCTACTGGGTGCACAAAAAGCACAATGCTCATCAATTTTCAATTCAGATTTCTTCACAGAATACTTCCCACTAATTCCTTCCTCACAAAAATTGGTATTAAGCGAGACCCAAACAGCCTTTTCTGTAGAACCTCTAGTGAAAATCCAACCCATCTTTTTTGGCAAAGTGAAAGACCTTCAAAGCTTTCTACGAATACCACCCAACAATCCTAAAGATATTGCTTCTGGGACTGAAGTCAGATACTTCAAAGTTTTCTCTCCAAATGAATTTCTGCTTACTAACCTGTAAGTTGTAATTATATTGTATGTAATATTTGTACCACAAGCATTGTTAGTATTGTAAGTAAAGTTACTATTGTAAGTACTTAGGGTAATGCTAATATTGTACGTAATGTTAAGAATGTAAATATGTTAGCGTTGTAAACAATAAATAATTAAAATAGAATAAAAAAGATGCATAGCAAGCCGGAAAGTCACGTGCAAGCTGCCTTACGTGTAATTGTACAGGGGTATATAATGGTTAAAACCTAGGTTTGTGAGCTGCTGACTTGAAGGGGTTGAACCAACAAGAAAGGAAATAAATAAAGAAATGTAAATCAATTATCCAAATTCACAGTAATATACATAATTTGTAGTATACATGTACCGGCTCTACACACAGCAGTTCGATTCTGATTGGTGGAGAGCGGTACAATTAATCCGAAATTGTACCCGTTGATGAGAACTGCCAAACGTTCGGGCAAATTTGAGGTAGAGCCTTGTGCCTGTCGGAGATTATTTCGGTTTAATTCTGTAGCATTTAAGCGGCTAGGAATATTTCTACTCCCCTCCCCCTGGATGGCATGCTAGTCCATCGGCCGGTGACCATCGTCATTATTTCCCCAGTACCGAAATATACACCTTGGTGGAGAGAGACACTGTGATACCTGAGAGTAAGTGTCTTGCCCAAGAAAACAACGCCGTGCCTCGTCAGGGGTCGTAGTCGTCGAACGCAGACCGCCCAAATACGGAGTCGGCACGATAACCATTAGGCCGCCGCACCTCTCACAAACGAATAAACAATCTTAATGGGTTTTACTTTAGAATGAGAATGATTTTAACTTTTGAGATAACGAGTTTCCTACACGTGAAACGTTCTCACGATTGATATCAGACTCTCAAATATGTTTTGCGATGGTCACGATATTCTTTGTTCTGTTATCGCTTATCATTCCTCGATCATATCCTTTTACCGCTCTTTATCCGGATTTTTACTTCGTTCATTTGAACTTGATCGAATCTTCAAGTCATTCGTATTTTGTTTATTGAAATTTATAACATAGCTTTTTTGCTAGCGCGCGCTCTGATTGGCTAATTTTTTATGAAAAAGAAATGGATGGTTCATAGAGATGGTTCAGGCTGACGTCATTGTCGGTGAAATTTCTTGCCAGCAAGAGTTTCTTCTCGCAACCTTTTCGGAAAAAAATTAAATTTAGCAGTCACTTATGGCTAGTAATAACCCAACATTTGAGTTAGGGTTTTTCGATGACATTCAAGAGTTAGATAACGTGTCTGAAATGGTTGAAACATCGGAAACATCAGGTAAGTCGAGAGATCAACAACTGAGCGAAAGTGCGACTTTTCAGCGTGAAAAATGTCAAGCTATGTAAAAAAAGCAATGGACAATGCCTAGCTAGCGTCCATCCAATTCGGGATCCACTTGGATAGTTGGGAGAGCACTTAGGTAGCTAGAGATGCTCTCGGCTGCGCCTCGAGCATCTCTTACGCTACCTTCGTGCTCTCCCAACTATCCGCGTGCATCCCGAATTGGATGGACGCGCGCTAGGCATTGTCCATTCCTTTAACAAACTCGTACAGCACTAGAGTACAACGCTTGATTTCACGGTACCTGTACACCTTACTCCAAAATGGCTACCATCTGAACATTCTTTTACCCGTCGGATCGCAGGTTAATTATATTTATTCTTTGTGTCAATATTCCTTATTTCTGGGTAAAAAATGGAATCAATATTCAACATTCTGGCTCATCCACGGTGTAAAAACCTGTAAAACTCACCAGTGACGTAAAACGAAGAACGAAAAGGACAACAAAGAACAGAAAAACAATAGCTCAAAAACAAAGAAAAGTCAGACAAAAGTTTTCAAATTACAACCATTCCATCCTTGTCATCTGTGAAAGCATACCATTATTATTAGGTTTTCCTTGTTGCATCGACAGTTTTAAGCTTTTTAGCGTGACAATGCCCCTTTAATTTGGCAATTTCTTTCACCTGTCGTTAGTATTCGTGGGAGGCGCTGTGGCCCAATGGTTGGTGGGTCCCGCCGCGTACGACACCGCGGAAAAACGCATCGCGCACGCTCATGACGTCACGATTTATCGAGGTGGTTATCGTCAGCAAGGGGGGCCATGATACATCGATGGCATAATTTTAGTCCAAACGTGCGAACTTGTAGCAAAAATTGGAAGCGAAAATATGAAGGTGGAAATTGAGGGGTAAATAAACAACACAATCCACCTCTAGTATTACTCTTAAGGCCCATGACGGACCAGTACGCACTGCGCGCGTCAACTGCGGTCGCCATATTTTATGCGAGTCGAAAAATTGCTATAAGACAATGGCGCCTCGATCCTGCGTTCATCAAAACAATAACAAACGCGGCACAATGCCTGGTGGTCCGTCATGGGTCTTTAGATATTCAGGGCTTCCTTAAAAATTGCCAAAATGTTCACATGCTCTCATTTTTCCGCAGTGTCCCGCTGACTCGTCCCCAGTAGTCTCCTATAAGAACAAAGCAAGACACGATGGATGATGGGAGGGACAAACGGCGGGAGATTAATCTCCCTCCCAGCAATGGGGCGAATACTTAATCAGTGCGTGTTCCAAATGAGTGTCGTAAAACCAAAACTAAAGTAATTTCTTTAACGCAGACAACCCAATCACTTAAACCAAAGCAATTTTATTCGCTAATTACTTTATACACTCCATTGAAACTTGCTCTGTTCGTTAGCTGATTTTCTGTCAGTTTAACATGGGTGTAATACAAAGCAGCCCGCAACCCAATTTTTGTCCTTTATTATGCAAGAGAAGTGATCTGCTTACATAACTTTAATGATCTATTGGGCAATGTGTTAAGTGTGCGTGAAACCGTATCAAATCCGGCCGAAAATTTATTTTATCGTCGCACCACAGAGAAACATGTTGCGTATAAAAACCTTATATACAAAAACGTGTAAAAAACTATATACAATAATTACTCTAGTTTCGTTTATATAACTTTCTCTTTAAACCTTAAACAAGCGACTAACAGTACATTCTGTGAGCACGAAAATTAAGGCAGACCCTGGGAATCTGAAACTGGTTCAAGCTCTTTGTTTTCGTCCCTACTTAAAAGGTAGCAGTTTTCGGCTTCGTCTCGAGTGCTTGTGCTATACTTTGCCAGTAAATGCACTTGTTCTCTGATAGCATATAAACAGAAAAATTGGCTTGGCATTTTCAGAGTTGTATTCTTTCTTTTTCAACACAACTATTATCCACTAATCAAAAACTATGCTAAAATTACATTGCATGAAGTGATATGTACAATGATCCGGTACACAATCCATGATATAAATTTCATGTGTTTGAGGGCGGGCGAGCATAAATGACGCGCCCCTGTTCCAGGCTCCCTGACAGTTGGGAGAAAAGCCGGGCGAACGCCAGCGATTGAAATATTAGGGGATATTAGGGTGATCAATAGCGCTCGCCCAATCTCGTCCCCAGAGCCCGATTGTCTTTTGGTCAGCACCAACAACACGGACTCTGACCAGGACCGAGTTTTGGATCATGTGCATGGTGCATTGTCCTTTCCCAGCCAATCAGAATAAGTAGGCAAATTCTGAGCCAGCGTAGAACGACCGGAAGTCAGTAAATTGACTAATTAATTGCTTTGCTCAAGCTTCAGTGCATTCTCGTCCCGAGGCCGCGATCCTTTTGGTCAGCACCAAGAATCACGACCTCTGGCCGTCTCCAAAACCGGAAGCTCGCGAATCACGGACCCATTGTCGAATCTGACAATTCTGATTGGCTGAAAACTACAGAACGAGTACTCTCCGCATGCCCACAGGGTGGGGGTGGCCAGAGGTCTCGGTTCCTTGGTGCTGACCAAAAGGATCGCGGCCTCTGGGGACGAGAATGGCTTCAGTGCATTCTCGTCCCCAGAGGCCGCGATTCCTTGGTGCTGACCAAACGAATCGCGGCCTCTGGGGACGCTTCAGGACCCTTCAGTGCCAACCTACCTCCCACATTTGAATAAAATTTAGTTTTACTCAGCTCGGTTAACGATTACCCCAATGGCCAAGAGCCTGGAACAGGCTAAATTTCTGAACACGGATTTCCTCACCTTGTGACTGGCTTGTAAAATGCGAGACATCCTGCATTATTTTGAACTGGTTTGGTGTAAAGTGAAACGAGCGAATAACGAGGGATATTTACCTTCCTCCTCGCTTGACGGCTTGGAAGATACCCTTCGTCATTCACAGCCACTTTGATGAGAAATTTATTGGAAATTATTCAATATGGCATTTGGAGGAACCTGATCAACTGTTCAGTGTATGTACTATTCATGTACTCTACTCTGGAAATAAAAATATCAAAAATGCAGGGAATTTAAAACAAATTAACGCTAATATTTGAAAAGAGGCAAATTTAAAAGTACTGACTGGTGTCCAACGTTATGATTCCTAGACGTAAGTTCCCTTCTTGACTTGTTGCCTTAAAGGAGGAGAGTCCCAAATCGCCGAGCTTGTGCGTTGGTGGAACCGCTTCTTCTTTTGGCATTTCGTGAAAATTTCTTCCAAGTTCGGTGCAGGGACACTGTCGAAAATACTGTTCACGTCAATGTTTGAATACTCCTGGTGAAAAATGGCGGCTTTCAGTGCTGCTGGCCGCGCCCATGAAGGAATCTTCTTTCTCGGATTGTCTTCGTCGTCGGTAGAATCATCGCTCTGCAGGTCTGCGATGTTGTAGTTCTCTTGAGAGGCCGGCTTTCGTACCTTCACCGGAGGCGGTGTCATTTCGTACGAGTTACAAATTGACTCAACCTTTCTATTTTCTTCAGCTAGTTTTCGTTCCTCGAGGACACGTTGTCCTTCCTTTTCCATTTGTTCCTGTCGTTTCTTCTCACGTAACGCTGCCTCCCTTTCTTCTTTCAGCCTTTTCTCCCTGTCCTGACGTTCTTTATCTTCTCTGGCTCGCTGTTCTCTCTCACGCCGCGCGTGTTCCTCTTTCTCACGGATTAGCTGCGCTATTCTCGCCCGCTCCCTCTCCTCCCTCTCTTTGTCTTCTTGAGCTTTCCTCTCGCGCTCAATTCTCAGCTTTTCCTCTTTTTCACGGAGCCGTTTCTCTTTCTCTTCAATTGCTTTTAGCTTCCTTTGTTTTTCCAACTCTCTCTCCCTTTCCAGCTCTTTCTCTCTGTGTTCTTGGTGACGTTTGGCTTCAGCAATTTTCCTCTGCCTCTCTTGCTCTTCCAACTCCTGTTTCTTTTGGAGCATTTCCCGCTGTCGCTTTTCTTCTTCCTCTTGTTCTAGTTGTTTCTGTAACCTAGCGGCTTCTTCTTGCCTTCTTCGTGCTTCTATTTCTGCTCTCTTTTGGTTTCGTTGTTTCTTTTTATCGTCATCTTCCTTCTCTTTGAGTTTCCTGGCTTTTTCCTCAATCATGTGTCGCTGGTCTTGAGCTTGGCGCTTCTTCACTTCCAGCTCCTGTAGTTTCGCTGCTCGCTGATCTGCTACCTTTTTGGCGCGTTCTTCTCTCCTCCTGAAGTAGAGAAAAAAAGTATCAATCTTCGATAACTTGTGGCCACAAAACTGTCTTACACTGCAGTTGTGTTATGACTATAAACAAATGGTCACAAATACAAACACAAGTAACTGGCACCCGGTAGCAAGAGCGGGAAAACGGGGACAAGCCACGTGACAATTAACTTCCGATAGGTTGGAAAACTGGCCTGTTTGTTGTAATTGGTTGAAACAAGTTGTATTTAATTTTTGGTATTTAAAGTCATTATGGGCGTTATTTTACTCACAGAGGGGGTAAGTTTCTAAAGAAACTGTGGTGCTGCGTCGGTGGGAAGTATAACAATATAATTTGGTTTTATCAACTGGGTTGATTATGTGAATTGGCCGCCGTAAAGAGATTCGAGAGCTGACGTTTCGAGCGTTAGCCCTTCGTCGGAGCGAAATCCGACGAAGGGCTAACGCTCAAAACGTCAGCTCTCGAATCTCTTTACGGTGGCCAATTCACATAATCAACCCAGTTGATAAAACAAAATTATATTGTTATTTTACTCACCTTTTCCGTTCCTCGATTTCTCTCTGTTTCTGCATTTCCAGTAGTTCTCGCCGCTCTTTCTCTTTTTCTTCTTTTTCTTTTAATGCCATACGCATTTGCTTTTTCTTTTCCTGAGAAAATAAAATAATAACTTGCTGGAACAAAAAAAGCGTTTAAGTCCCCTTCCCGCCAAGGAAGTGAAAACCCGGTGGTTAGCACTGACTGTGTTGCCATGGTTACCTTTCTGTCTGCATTCTTAAATCTTGCATGGTTCCACCAATATTTTAGGAACCAGCCAACTCACCTCTGGGTCAACCTTCTTTGGGGTGTTTCTCCTGATGAATGAATGGACGAGGGCAATGTTATTTGGTCTAGCCTGTTGACAAAAAACACATGGTTTACAGGGTACTCTACTGAACATCAGACATTCTGTTGGTCTGCCGGTTTCATTCAAAGGTAAACAGAAGAACGGAATCAACTTTCCATCTACCATACATGTAAATTACTTCTTTATTGAAAAGAATGCTTAATGGCTTTTGGTTGTTAAAGTTTGAAGTCAAACAGTAATGTTTTGCCAAGTCAGGGTTCGTACTGTTTTGAGCTTTTGAAATTCCATGACTTTCCACGACCTTTTCCATGACTTGTCCAAGTTTTCCATGACCTAAATTTGAGCATTTTCTAGGAGATCACCTTTCATTTTGGGCACATTTTCACGATTTTCTTCACAAAAACCTAACTGATTTTGTACTTTTTTAATAAACATAATTTTCCATGACTTTCCATGACCCACACTTAAATTCCATGACTTTTCAGGCCTGGAAAATGAAATTATAAAATTCCATGACTTTCCAGGTTTTCCATGACCTGTACGAACCCTGCAAGTGTATGATGACATCAGAGCATCTACACTGTACTCAGGAAAAAATAATAATTAGCAAGGAATGTAAGAATACAATACCTTCTGTGATGGATTCAAAGCCTCTTGTGGGGGTGGTGTTGTAGGTTCCTCGCACATCTCCCCTGCACTAACTCCTCCTTCCTCACTACTACTGCTATCATGAGCTGTTTGGACGATTGCCACTGGTGAACTCGCATTTTCCACAGTGGGTAAGTGTTTACTATACAATTCAATAAAAAAACATATCATGTTTCAAAATATTGTACTTTATATGCATGTATAACCTGTATGTTGTAGAAAATGAATTGCACCAAACAGTTTAACCCAGTTTTTGAATAGAGGGGGTAAGTTTCTAAAGAAACTGTGGTGCTGCGTCGGTGGGAAATATAACAATATAATTTTGTTTTATCAACTAGAAAAATCTTACTGCATCACCCCAAGCTGTGTTGACTGGAAGTCTGTTAAATACTTAGCCTTTCATTTAGATGCTTTCCCGATAATAAAAAATGAAAATCTGATATGTAAAAAAAAACACAAAGTTGTGGCTGACTGGGGGCCTTCAAGAAGAATACACATTGTCAAGAATGAGCCATGTAGTTCATAGTATATTGCCATGGAGACACAGCATTTCCTTAAAATTCATGTATCTTACATATATGAGTTGATGCATACCTATTTGCCTCTGCACATTGTGCATTTTCTGCCTCATCATCACCTTCCTCTCCTGATTCTTTGCAATCATGAAACACGTCTTCCCTGTCGTCCTCTGCCAATTCTTCTACAATGTTCTCCACTGGGGCTTCTGATTTGTCCTCAGCGCTGCTAAAGCTGCTGGAGGTACACGTAGTGGTGGGGCTAGCACTGTTTAAGTTATCAAACAGACACACCCTGACATCTTCCAAGTTAGGTTCTGGTGATTGATTATTGCAGCGGCTCTTGTCAGCAGAATTTATCTTCAATTCTGGCATAAGTTTGGACTTCGTCAACTTCAGCTTAACTGAACTTTTGACAAGGCTCTTTTTCCCAGGTGTTCTTGTTTTGGTTACTGTCCTGTTGATTGACAGCCGTTTGTTCACAGGAGATAAGCAGTGGCTTGATCTTTTGCTTTTCCTTCGCCATCCACTGTTTCTCTGTGTACTTCTCCTGCCAGATTTTTCGTTAGCATAACCTTCTTCTGCATTTTCTTTTTCCACACAGTCTTTAGGTGTGTCAATATTTCCATCAGCTGCATCAAAGTCTTCTTCATTATTGTTCACAATTTCCACTTCTCTGTTTGTAAGTCCCTCTTTATTTTCAGGTAATACTTCTGCACAGGTCTCAGCAGATTGTTGAGGTAGGACTTGTGAAGGTGAACATACAATTTCAACATCAGTGTTTACTTCGTCTTTAGAACAAGCATCATTTTCTTCCACTGTGACTTCATGTGACCCAAGATCTTTCTCATTACAGGGACTTGATGTTGTTATTGATGCTTCATCTCTGTTAGATCTTGGAACACTAAAGCCTGGTGACTGCAAGACTACATTAACGGTTGCTTTGCACATTTTGGCAGATGCTGGTGGTGATACCACCTCCTCGACAACAGCTTCAGGATATTCTAGAATGCAAGCTACATGTTCAGATTCTTTCTCTTTACTGCTGGCTGACTCCTCCTCGTTTTGAGAACTTCTTGTGCTTCTTCTTCTTGTTGGTATTTCATCAAAAGGAGACAAAGGTTCTTGTTTCACTACTACTGAAGTCGTAATTTCTTCAGAATGCTTCAAACTCGTAGGAGCACTCGACTTACTTTTCTTTGTTGCAGGTTGTACTGGCAATTCTTCTGCAGAAGAAACTTCCACAGTTTCTTCTAAGAGTTTCTTTTTGGAATTTCTTGTGGCTCTTTTGGGCAAGTCCTTCTTATCATTTATTACCAAAGATGAACCTGTTTCAATTTCTTCTTTCAAACTTGCCAACTCTAAATTATTTTTTCTTGAATTTCTGGTATTTCGCCGTGGTTTTTCATCCATGGAAGAACCTGATGATTGGTCTTCAACTGAACTTCCAACATCTATCCCACTCTTTTTTCTTGAACCTCTCTTTGGTTGTTGTCGTTTAGGCTGCGAGTTTCCTCTGGTCACCCTTGTTCTTCTGTTCGCCCCATCTTGCTTACATGTAGCTTCCTCACCTGTAACACTGCAGTCCAAAAGCTCACCCTCATTAATCACCATAAGTGGTGAGGCATAGCCTTGGGTCTTGTGTGCTTTGGCTTCTCTTGTTGTTTTTGATGCAGTGCCATCGCTGCTTTGTTCTTCGTCACTTTCCTGACGCTTCCTTTTCATGGATGGTGTCTTTGGAAGGAGGATATTGCTGTCACGCCTAACAAGGTAACGCAATATGTCATGTTATAAACAAAAAATTTACATCTCTAGTCAAGAAACATTTTTAATGGCCACTGTTTTCATATAATGCAATAATGCAAGTACTAAATACAGTTGAAACTTCACATGACAAACTTTTACATGAAGTAAGAAGTAAGATAAAGAAAGCTTTATTTAGCCAAGGTGGCCCATTCAATTACATGGCTCAGATCTCCACAAAAGTCAGACATTGGACAATGGCCAATGAAATAGCCTAATTTCGAGCATCTCTTGTTCGCCTAGTCCAATCAAAACTCGACTTTGATTTGAACATTGAGGCGCGTCCTTTCAAACCGAATGCAATATTTGAATTGAATAACGGGTTCAATTTTCCAATAATCAATTCATTAATGTACTCTAGGGGGGTACGCTTCACTTGGTTTGACTGTAATAACTCCAGTGGGATAAAATAATTGCTAGATGAAAATGTAAGTGTTGACAAAATCAACAGCCTATCCACAAGATACTGATTTATTTTACCTCATCTCCTAATTCCCTTATAATGAACAACCAGTGCCAGATTAATTATATCAAGTGAATAGCATACATGTATGTTTAGTTGGTTGTGTTACAGTGAGGACACTCAAACCGTGAACACTTAACCTTTTTTGTACATTTTTTAACTATTATCCAATGTTAGCAATATTCATATAAACAGAAAATTAGCTTACTTATGTGCTGAAAACACTAATCCTTTGGTTTATATCAAGTAGCTCTCATTGGATAATCATAAAAATGTAAAAAAAGTGTTCATGGTTTGAGTGTTCGCACTGTAATCAAACCTGACTCGCAGTCTCAAGTTTGCATAACTTTCAATAATTCTCCCAACCCCCAAGTTTTTAGATGAAGCCATATAAACATGGAAAGTCCACAACTGCTTTTATAAAATATTTTTTAAAACTGTGCACGAATGTAAAACATAACAACTGTGTTTGCATACTGTCATATAAACACAATTATTGACCAAATTTGAAACGCACATACAGTAGTTTTCAGTTATTTTATAATAATAACTGTAGATAAAAATGGAATAACATGCATCTATACATGTAAATTGCCTGAGATATCAAAACTTTGCTTTTGAACAAGCCTAAACTGCAAACTTTGCAGGTATTGCTTATGTCTACTGTGTATAAATAGATTTCTTGCTCTATGGATACTTTGTGTTAAATCGGCCCTTGTTCTTTCAGAGATAACACTAACATCATGTCATTATTGCAAGGGTAGCAGCAGGTTTCGCATGCACTCGGGCTCGCACAGTCCGAGTTCGCACCACCTCTACAGAGTGGTATTAAACACTTTTAATACAAATATTCTCGTTCTTTAAGCTTCAAAGCGTGAACTAGGGTGCGAACTCGGAGTTGGAAACGTCCATAACACATCAGTGTAAGAAGTAATCATCTAGTTTAATCATCTATTAATAAACTCCAAGCTATTTATCCGCTACATGCACTGCAGGAACGAACGTTGGTCAAGTCAGTTAAAACGCCCATTGCTTGTCGAAGGAAGGTGTTTTCTTACGCGAATTATATATGCGGTGAAGGGGGCATTTTAACCAGAGCGTTTAACAGGGGGCGTTTTAATCGCATAAAATAAAATGTTCACTGCATATACGCATAGATGTTGATACAAAAATTAAGCTTAGAAGTTTAGAAAAACCAACATCGACTCTTCATCTTACCGTCCAAAATGCCGCTTAGCTTCTGCTAATATCTCATGGAGGTAGTTGAAGTCATCCTCGATTTGTCTCTGGAATTTTGCTATTGCCTCTTCAGCTCGAAGGTGCAAGGAAAATCCAAGTGGCAGTCCTTGCTTTGAGCTACAAGCGACGGCCATCTTGAATTCACCAAGTATACTGTAGTCCCAAATTTCTGATCAAGTGATCTCAAAATGGCTTCTTCTTGATAAAATACTTTTTCAAATAAGCATATCCCTACGTCTGCTTCTTAATTGTTTAAATCTGCTAAATATATCTGAATCTACAAGAAAGATTTCTCAAAACAACCCGTGCTAAATAAAAGAACTCGAGAACGACCTCGCTGAAAGTTTGAAATTTACCGAAAAATGTCCCCAACCAATCAAATACCTCCATTTGAAAATTTGAGCCAGTGATCAAGGAGACGCGCGTCTACATTTCTAAAGCCATGCGCAAACTTATGCAAATAAAGAAAGTTGACAAGAGCTTGAAGCCCTGCAAGGAGACTTCCTCGCGAGAGTTGTTGATAGTTTATCTCACCGAAGAAAAAACTCTTCTTTTGTTGATTTTTGGAGCAGTTACGCTAATTGCCCAAAGGATAAGTCCACTCTTACCAAACAGAAATTTTTTCGCAAGGAATATCAAGGGGAAAGCATTACAAGCGGAAACATTCACGTGCGTGCTGCTTCCAGAAAGAGGAAATTTTAATTCAAAATATGCCGGGGATTGTTGTGTTTAAGCGGCGATGGATGGTCGCAAGCGATGATTTTGTTATTCCGTTTGGAATTGCTTTGGCCCTCAGAGGATTATGGTTTGTAAATGTTTTTATTTTTATTACTTAAATAGCACGCATTGAATGTCAGATTTACCGTAAGCTTTATAAAAATTATGCAGGTAACGTAAGATAAGATGTATAGTAGGCTTTTGTGCGACCAATTTCGCGACTATATAAAACTTGCCAGACTGTAAGCGTATAATGTTGTTGTAAACGATATAATTAAGTATGTCACTGCTAAAACTGCTTCTAGCACGGATAACGATATTGGTTTTCTTATGGTCGAACGCATTTTTGTGAGAAACCTGGTTAATTCTCTGCTTCTATTGTTCTGTTACTATTCATACATCTTCTTCGTGCTCCTGTCACCACAGTGAAAGAAAAATATTTGTGCGCCTGTTCACCTCGCATAGTTGTTGATCCATGTTGTTATTAGCCTAGAGCCATTAACGAAAAGTCAGTTATTAAGTTACGGAATGCTCTTTAGACATTTTTTAAGCGAGCTTACTTATTAAAGCTCAAATTTGTGTCAAAGACGTTCGAATCTCTAAAATTCCTAAGTCGCAAATACAAAATTCCTGATCCTTCAGTGAGTCAATAACTGCAACAAAGTTTCGAATGGCTGTAGTAAAAGTTTCTGTTGTGAGCGCGCTGGAGATATTTCAAGGTTGTTTTGCAAATTTGTCTAGGAC
Organism: Blastomussa wellsi; assembly: GCA_947652115.1. Classification (NCBI taxonomy): domain Eukaryota; kingdom Metazoa; phylum Cnidaria; class Anthozoa; order Scleractinia; family Plerogyridae; genus Blastomussa; species Blastomussa wellsi. Next base: position 21,188,078 of record OX393562.1, on the reverse strand, counting down.
GCTATTGATAGAAATTGATATCCACCCAGCGTACTTTTAATGTACAAAACTTGAAAGTGTTTCAAGAATTTACGTGCTAAAATTGCCACACACCAGGAATAAAATAGTCTCTTGAGACTTCTTCAGTGAAAATTCATTCACAGAAGTATCAATATTCAGTCAGGAAAGAAAGAAGCCTTGAATAATTCTACATAGTTTAATTTACTCTTTCATTACATGTAAGCTTTACAAGATTTGCACGTTTATGTATTAAGTCATCTACATCTAGTTGCTAGCAGGTCTTCAATTGCACAGCGTTCACAAAGCAGTTCAGGGTTTACACTTTATTATTTTATTCACAAAACAGCTTAAAGCTTATATTTAATTTATCAATTTATCATTGGAAAACTCTTAAAAACTACATGGCCAACATTCTTTATTGTTGCTAGTATTAAATAGAACTAAATGCTGTATTTTCGTTTTACAGAAAGAAGGGAAATATATATATATCTGTCAACAATGAGTTTGACATACTGCTTTCCACGTGGGGCAATTTGCAAATTATAAATGCATGCAAGAATGATTTCTTTGGTAAATTTCTTGGCTAAATGGAAAGGCTGTGGTTTTTTACATGCCATTTTATTAAGTCTTATGTTAATGCTCTTTATGCGGTGAATATAAATTTTTCTCAAAGGAAAATAGATATTCTCTCTCAATATTGCTAAACAGCAGAACACTCAACCCTTCTACAGTTATTAAATATCTGAATTACTATATTATAAATGTACCTTCTAAAGGTACATAAAGGTACATTTATTGGAATAAAATATGTTGTCCTATGTTGTGCAGATGAAATATTTGCTCTCATTCACGACCATCTGCACAATGACTTGTGGTTTCATTATCAAGCACTGGCGTGCATGAAGATTAAATTTTATTTCAAGTCAGATAAACAACCACAGTGTTATAGTCGTTTGGTATGACATTTTTGGTAAGAATGTTTATAATGTTGGCAAATTTACTTTAGGAAGTGGTTGTAAATCAGTAAATATGTACTGTTCACAGGAAGTTATTTTCAGGAAGTGGTTTTGAAGCAATTGCTGCATTGTGGAGATCGTCAAATTTAAATCATTAAACTACTGATAACCTTGCATTTTTTATAACCAAATTATTCTTTTACACTTGTTAAAAATATTTGATTGATATGCACTTCTAAATTATATGAAAAGTGCTTTGATTTTACTTTTAATAAACAGTCAGTGTCTTTAGTATTTTTGGCATATATACAAGTACATGTACCAGTCTTGCTATTAATAGAAGGTATCTTTTATTTAAAAGGGCTTTGTATAATTCTTCTCACATTAACAGGCGTGAGATTATTTTGCTTTAAAAATGTGCATTTATATTACTATTTTAATTTCATTATAATTTATACAATTGTGTTGTGAGTACTTACCGGTAAAATGTTTTGAAATTTTTCTATAACTGTAAATCAGTTAATGGTACACTGGATAATAATAAGCTTTTCAATTTCTAGCTATCTAGCACCATTTTGTGAGTCTTCTGTAAAATTTCAATTGATTTTTTTAAAATTTCCACAAAAGTGTGGTTTCTAATTTAATTAACTGTATGTACTTCCTATCTTGATGCAAATACCAAACAGAAATGATGAAAATGCACTGTCACTATTAACCACACAAAACAAGGTCACTGTGGATTTCTTTAGTAGACCAAATTTGAAATATTGCTCTATATTACTAATTTGTAAATTTGTGACATTCAGTATAAATTGTTTTGCACTAAAATGCCAGTGGATGTTATTCTTTTTCTTGTAGTTTCTGGGCTGGAGTAAAACAAATTATTCATGCAAATACACTCATTAACCACCTGCCTTGAATTTATTCATGAACAAATTCATAAATCGTATCATTTGGCACATTTGCAGTTCTGATTTGTCTCCCTCCGGTATATATTCTCTACAGTATTAAAACATCCAACTTTTTAAGTCGGTTTTTGCTTTCTTTGGTATTTTCACTATGACAGGCTAGTTGCATAAACACACAAAGGTTGCAAAATACTAAGAAGTACCCAACTGTTAAACATGAACAACAGCTTAACCATCTGATTGGGTGTCCTACTGAGCCTAGAGCTTTGTTTGCATTTTTTGTTTGTAGTCCATTGTAAGACACCTGGCAGAACTGTTTTTAGTTGCATCCGCTATAAATTTAAAGGTCTTTTTGTTCTAGCAACCAATATGTGCACTTTGGAAAAAAGTTACAGAATCCATTGTTTATATTTTTGCACAGCTTGTAAAACAGGAACTGTTTATAAATATTTAGATACATGTATACATGTATGTTTTACCTGTATCGAATAGCTCTCTATGGTAATAGAATGCAACTGATGCTTCTAATGATATTTACTTACGGTAATTAATTATTTAATATTAACGGATGAGTATAGGTCTACCACCAGCATTGCACAGTCTGTACAACTTGTAAAACAGGGACTGTTTATAAATATTTAGGATATACATGTTTTACATATATTGAATAGCCCTCTATGTAGATTAATACATTGTATACAAATTTAGCCAAGCCTGAAAGCCTCTGGCTGTTTTGCTGGTTCTTGATAAATACAATGTAGTGAAATAGTTGAGCCTGCTTACCACTAGATCTGTATATACACTCATACAATCACATGACGATCATTTTTTAATGGGTTTACGAAAGGGGCTCTGCTAATAATTATTATTAATTAATGGTAATTGGTTTGGACCAAGGATTATCTATTCAGTAGTTCAGATAGTCCAGGGGAGAGGAGAATAGTTTATGCTTCAACGACCTGAGTGAGATCCTCAGAGTCAAGATAACTTGCGGTTGCCCTCAAGTGGTCAAATGGTCAGTTGCAAACAACAGTTCTTTTCAGAACTACTTGTGGCATCTTGGAGTGTTGCTTCTCCCCTGAGATGAAATGCCAGTCCATCACAAGTTACATGTACATGTGCCTTCCTCTGAGTATTTTCTTTTTTTCCACGCAGTTCACCTGTCCATGCAATACTTCTGTGTTGAGATAGTAGGTGTACTGGGAACAAAGAGGTTTAAAGTAAAATACATGTATATCTTGCCCTAGAAGACAGCAAAATAAAGCTTAGAACACACAAAACAAGGAGCTATTTCAGAAAAGAAATAGTGTTTCCTTCCCGGAATGACTTCTTGGGTTAGCGATATGTGGGCAACATTGTGTTTAGCCTGCATAGCTGGCGGGTTTTCGAGTACAAATGATTCGTTTTGACGGTAGAGCCATGAGGAATCTTCTCGGACTTTGTCATTCTCTTCACAGTATATGCTCTGCCGATCAAAACATTCCTGCCAGTTACAGAGGCTACATTGTGTAGCCAAGTACTACCTTTACTCTGATTGGATAGTGTAACTGCTATGTAAATAGTTAATCCCAAGGGTCAAAATTTTACGAGAAAATTAGCCACAATATTTACATTACAACTTAACACGCAAAGGAATATCTGCATTTTTCTTCAATAGATCATTACAATCTACCGTAGAATCACTTCAGTCTCAAGAACTTTCAATTTGTGATATATTCTAATTCCCTTTTGAGTTTGTGATGATAATTTTAACAATATCTGAACAACATGTGTTCACCAGTTTGTTTGTCTCCCAAGAAATGTTTACATTACCAAGTACGAACTTTACTCTGATTGGATAGTGTAACTGCTATGTAAATAGTTCACCCCTGAAGCCAAAGTAATACTGTTTCGTTTCTGAGGAAACGAAACAAAAATAACTTTTTTTTTATTCTCAGTAACAAAAAATGAACATTGAAATGGGACAGTCCCATCTGGGACTCGGATTTTTTCCGAGTTTCCGTTGATGCCATTTCAATGTTGATTTATTTCTTTCATTGCTCTCACTAACAATACATTACAAAAACTCCTTATGATACATTACATGTACATAACTACTGTAACAGTAAATTATATAACCTGCCAACAATGTGCTACATGTATGTTGTACCAAGGGTAAAATTGAGCCACAACATGTACACTACATACTTGCTAACTGCAAACTTCACCACAGAGATATTTTAGTGTAGCAGCTCTTGTAAGCTTGCAATTCTACTGGTAGCAGTTGCTATTGTTTTGGGGACTAGGGGCATTGTTCCTGTTGTTTGTTTTGTTGTTTTCACGCAGGGTATCGAGCCCTTCATGTAAGACCTTGCGAGAGCTGCTACCGTCCCCAGAGATAAAAGGCTCCGGCAGGGCAATCAGTGGTTCACTGTGGCTCAGAATTTAATGAAGAATTTTGATAAATAAATGAAGTAAACTTATCCCATGAATTCAAACTGGTTCAAAACCCTTCAAATTATGGCTATTATAAGTTCACACAATGGGGCTTGTCCCTGTTTGATTGATTTACTGGATTGTCTTTGCCCTTGTGATTGATCAGAGCGATAACTTAGGGTTTAGTTTTAAGACACTGAATACTCAATTTATCTATTTACCATTGTTTTCCATTTTATTCACAACTTTGCTTGATGTATTTCTAAATGTGACTGTTTCTTTTTTCTTATATAGGATGATCATTTTATCAATAGCTGTTGGTATCTATCATGGCTTTTATCATGCACACCAAGCAGATAAAGAAGATAAGCATATTTGTGAACAGACGGTAGACTATTTTATGGGAGGCTATCTAGCGCTTCTTTTTGCATCAAACATCATGGAGCTGTCCATTGCATGGATGAGCGGAAAAGGTTCTATTATGGATACAGAGCCTCGTGATCTCATACCGCAACTACTTTACGTTCGACTAATCCTCTCTATTATTGAGCTGTTGTGGCTGTCGATAGGAATCAAATGGACATTCATTGATGCCACAATATGTGAACTAACTCCAGAAATTTATATTGCAAGAGCAATTGTGGTATTTAATTGGCTATTTTTATTTACAGTCATGGTAATTATCTATTGTACATTTGATTCTGCTGGGAAACACTGGGTTCGTTATCGAGAGGCACTGCTAACAGAAGATAGTGTAGATGCCTCGACCAGTATTACTCGCAAATACCAGAAGCGCTGGGAAGGATGCTTCAAGCGATGTTTCTGCTGTTCGGGAGTAGGACAAGGAGATGAAAATGTCTTCAACTTTATTGGAAGGTGCTGTATCAATCTCTTCGAGTTGAGGACAAGAGTTGTATTAAAGTGGAGAAAAGCGTTTTAGAGCTACATTGTCACACCATGTGAAATATATATTAAATAATTCATACAGTATTTGAACTGCAGATGTAGATGAAAATGAGGAATAATCATCACAGTGAATTTTTAATTTAAGCAATTGGAAAGAAGATCACAGAGGTCATGGGTTCGAATCCCGTTGAAGCCCTGATTTTTTCGGGCTTCTTGTTTCCAATTTGCTTAAATTGGAAATTCACTGCGATGTCCATTCTTACATCCTGCGCCAAAACCTGAACTCGGTCCATTCGATCTGGAGTTCAGCACACTTACCTTTGGGCCACCATGCCTACATGTATCTGTACATTTAATTGAAAACTTAATTAATTTTAAGTTCTTGTTTCAAACTTGCACTCTTAAATTCTAATTTTCTCTTTTTGGCACCAGGAAGCTTGCTGAGTATTTTCAAGATCTGGACATTGTTCCTTCAGACTTAGCAGCAGGACTTGTTTTGCTAAGAAAGCAGCAAAAACGACAAGAACACTGTGCTCTGATGAGGGCAATAGAAGAGCAGCAAGTCTTAGATTCTCAGGTTTGCAATATAAAAGCACTTGATTATTGTTTTGATATGCACACAAACTGAAGTCTCAGTACATACTGTACCTTTAGAATGTACATAATTTGAAGATATAAAATATCATAATTTTTCTTATTGTCTTTGCTTTTTAACTTGCAGAAAGGTATTAAAAAATCTTCATTGCGTTTTCAAAGAACAAACAGTTCAAGAACACTAAACCTCAAAGACAAGGTAAACAACTTATAGTGTTGTCTGACATTTAGTTTTCCTGGTGGGGGCAACTGCCTCCCCCCTGCCCACTCCCCCCCCCTGCTATGTACGGCCCTGCTTTGTCTTCAGTTGATACTTCTAAAAGGCAGATGTGTTTTAATCACAATGGATTATACTGAATGAACTTTGCACCCTGCAACACCTAGCTTATGTCTAAAGGTATTTGCAGTAACCTTAATATTCAGTTGTTTCCCTGTTGCTGTTTTAGGATGAATTGTTTCTATTCAAAGAAGTGGTGTACTACATGAACTATGCATTGTCTGCTTATGGCTGGCCAATCTATATGAAAAGCAACGTTGCCTGTGGATGCTGCAGACTTACTAAAAGTTTTAGGTATGATACTACCAAAATTTATGAGTATGAAAGATATTAGATATTTAAAAAAATGCCTTTAGTTACCTATATCCTCTTCACGTCATGTGGAAGTATTGGATGCTTCATATCCTTCATCAGTTTGAGGATGATTCATATTTAATATATTGAACAGAGGAGACAGTGTTTCATCGGGATATCCAAACACTGTGAAGAAAGTTGAAAATACGTCATACTGCGAAGTATTTTTGAGGTGTTTGGATAGCAAATGAAACACTGTCTTGGGTGTTTCATATAATTATCTTCTCAGTTGAAAAAAAAAACTAAGGAATAAACAGTGGAATAAAATTGTAGAAATCTATGTATGCCTCCATGGTTGTGAATTTCTTTGATTTAACTTGATGAATTATTAAATGAGTGTGAGAATATTATATCAAGAACTTATATGTATACATACATGTATCTATATCATTTTTAAATTTTAAGCACATTTGAATCATTCAAAATTTAGATCGAATCCCACCATCCTGCTTGAAATCTTTCCCAAGCTATATGTACTTTCTGTATTATTTGATTGACCAGTCGTGATCCTGTTTTGCACACCTCAGGGGTTTAGCTGCCTTAAAGTCGGCTTTCAGCTAATTCACCCATCTGAAAGAGCTCACAACTGGTTGAAATTTCACCTGTCCAGCAAACAAGGTGCACTAGCCAGAAAACCTGACTGAGATTGTTAATTAGCCTGCTTACAAATTGCATCCCTGTATATTTACTGATTTATTTCACATACTGTAACTAATAACACTTCACTCTTCCTTTCACATACATGTACATGTAATATAATATTCAAGAAACTTGTAAGAGTGAATTTTTGTTGGACTTGTTATCCAAATCGTGTAGCAGGGATGGCACAGTGGCAAGAGCACTCGCTTTCCACCAATGTGGCCTATTTAGATTCCCCGACCTGGCGTCATTATAAGGGTTGAGTTTGTTGTTGGTTCTTGTCCTTTCTCTGGGGGTTTTCTCCAGGTTCTCCATTTTTCCTCTCTCTGCAAACACCAACACTGTGTTACCCTCGTTAAAAAAGGTGATTTGAGTTTTATGTCTTCAAGAATATCTGTGTTTATTCTTCACTTAAAGTTGAAAACTGTTTATAAGTCAGAAGTTCTATGTTCTTGCAGATGTTGTTATCCATGTCGTCATCCAGATCCTAGATCACACAAGTTTGTTGATATTGAGAGTGACAACTGCTGCCGCTGCAATTACTCAGCACTTAAGAGGATAGCGAGTATTCACAACAGGGATGTAATATATGTCAGCTATCACAACAAGGTAAGTTGCTTTGTTTTTGGATACCCCTTTACAGGAACATGCAGCTTGCTGTCAAAATCCCAAGTGGCCTTGTCATGTTCATAGCTGATGAAATCCTGACAATAGAGGTCAGACAGAATGTCCGGACAAAGTATTACACCTTGAGCTTCCAGTGCAAATGCCAATGTTTTAAGTCGATGACGCATTTTTCAATGAGTTGATGTCCCCATCACTGCTGTTTTGTCCGATCAAAGCAGTGACTTTGTCGGACACATGTCCTTTTACGGGAAATTATTTGCAGCCCTGGAATACTAGAAGCAAGTTGAACCTCGCAGCTTTCTTTTATTTGCTGCAAAATAAATACTTCTCCTCCTAATTGAGGGATCAGACTTGCAATAAATTACTTGATAATCTATGAATTACTGTCTGCTTGTTTGAACAGTTTTAAAGATACATGTATGGGTGGTAAATGGTAAAGTCAAGACTAAAAATTGATATAAATCTTTTGGCAAACCCAAGATGTCCGTGGTATTGCAAAAGAAATTCCTGGTGACCATCTTAAACAGAATGTGTAGGACCAGTGAACTTGATGTAGCCTCACATGAGCTTTTGCTGGTTCATGATTAGCAATGCACCACTTTGCAATAATTTGTTTTTTTTTTTTCAGCTTTTTGAAACCCCATTTTTTGTAAGTGTGGATCATCTCAAGAAAGCAGTTGTAGTCACCATCAGAGGAACATTATCACTTCAGGTAAGTAATCACATGAACACATGATTAGACTACAAATAGGCATGCTACACATGAAAGTTAGTCATCAGATGTAATGGCTGACCAAATCTTCTATCGTCCAGCAAAACCCAAACCAAGCAAGTGATAAATTTATTATGTAATATATTAAACACGAGAGACAGTGTTTCATCACATTTTCAAACACCTAGAAGAGAGTTGAAAATACGATGTGCAGCGAAGTATTTTTGACGTTCTTCAAGGCGTTTGAAACTGTGATGAAACACTGTCTCGATTGTTTGATATATCTTCTCAATTGAAACTAAAACTAGGAAGAAAACGAAGAAATAAAATCATAAAACTTTATGCTAATTAAGATCACATTTCCAAACCATGCTTACGGTTCTGATTTCCTTTCTTTTAATGTGACGAATTATCAATGAGTTTGAGAATTTTACTTAAAAGTTAATGCAGTGCTTTAAACCGTAAAACAATTTTTCTTTTTGTACAAAATAGACTCCGTGCTATGCCCTTCCACCTAGGTTTATTTGTTTCGTCCAACCAAAAAACTGGCATGTCCTTTCAAGAAGAAAATTAAAAATGATTGTATAATTTGCAGCCTTGAAATAAAGCCTAACCCTAAGGTACATGTATGCAAAATAATGTTATGTGCATTACAATGTATGAAACATTTTTCCTGCAAAGCAATAGTTTTAGTTTTGATTGCACTATTATTAATTTTACTTTAAATGTTCCAGGATATCCTTACAGATTTCTCTGTCGATGCAGAGAAAATACCAATGGAAGATGGTGATGCAAACTGGTTTGGACACAAGGTATATTGGTCTTGCTTTTAAACTTGTGTTGAACGTTGTTAATTGTACGCAAAATTGTTTTCGTTGTTTGCAATGTGTGCACATGTGTGTACTGCCTCTGTCCCTTATCTTGGGACTTTTCACGTGTCTGTTTCAGATCTTACAAGTGTGATGTTTTAATTTATAATTATGTTTATTGCAGGAGTTTGTTCTAAATTGCATCCCCATAAATTTTATCTTCTGCTTTCATCTTCCTTTTTCTCCCAGGGTATGATTAAGGCTGCATTATACCTCAAGAAAAAACTTGAGGGTGGAATTCTAACAAAAGCCTTCAGTGCTGATCCGGTAAGAATTCTAATTATTGATTCTCACCATAGCCTATAAGATAATTTATATTGATCTAATATATTCACTTTTATATGATATCTTGGTGTTGTTTCTTTTGAAAGAGTTCACAATTGAATTCCAGGTTACCCCTCAACAGTCATTGTGGAACTTCAATGCTTCATAATGTTATTATTGCATCATTTATATTTTTCTCTAACTACTACTTTTTCATTCATGTTTAGGAGAGAAACACTGAATGTTATCGCCTTATTCTCATTGGACACTCTCTTGGTGCTGGTACAGCAGCCATTTTAGCCATGTTACTCCGACCCACGTACCCTGATCTATTTTGTTATGCCTTCTCACCACCTGGAGCCACTTTGAGGTATCAACGTGCTTGACTTGAAATCATTTATAACATCAGAGAAATTAAGGAAATGTTAATTTTCTGCTTGGAACTCGGCATCGCTTCCTCTCACTACTGTACAAAATGAACAATTGACTGTTTGTGGTCTGATAACAGTGGTGGATCAAGGGGAGGAGCCTGCCCTCCTCCCCCCTCCCCCCACCCCTTGTGGGCAAAAATTTTAAGGTCCAAAGGGGGGGGAAAAAGTTTTTGGGCCTCAACCTTAATTTAAGGCCCAAATGGTCGGAAAATTGTTTGGGTCCCCGCCTTAGAAAGAAGTTTGGATCCACCACTGGATAATCAAGAGATGTGAAGTTGGTGACTAAAATTAAGAAGGATTGAGCGCTTGAGCTACACTTTAGTGACTACAATTTTTCACTGGCGACCAAACTTACAGTCAGTGGCCAAATGACCACTAAGGAAAAAAATTAACTTGGAGGGTTGTCTACATTCCAACTCGATTCTGAATTTGAGGGCCACAGTTTTGTCAGTCACAAGACTGTTAAGTGCTACCCTTGTTAAACAAAGTCTATTTATTTGGTTACTGTGGCTAAATGTAATTTAGGCGAAGTTAAAATCGAGACAATGCAAGCAGTGGTCTTCTTCATGGCGGCTCGTGTTGCTTTGGGGCGGCCTGGTAACTTGCAGGGGTTTTGGTATTTACAGGGCTTGGGTTTCTGAGAATCATTGTGCGTTCACTCTTTGCATTTGCGAAGCCTTCGTGCTGTCCTCCCGTGCCCTTCCCCTCCCCTTTGAGGTAGGTATCAGCATTTCCACTGAATTGCTATTCAGTGTGATGGTGCTGGATGATGGTTGCCGCTTACAGGGTTGCCATGGTTACCAACCCCCCAACCTCATCTATTGTTGATGAGTTTTAAAATGAGTATGAACCATCCATGGGTATGAAATGACTGGATAACCTTTAGTTAGACTTGTGCTCTTTCTAAGGTGTTCAAATTTTCTCAACTTTTAAACTTTTGTTTATCTGTTTTCATTCTTGTTTCAGTCTTGCAGCTGCAAAGTATGTCCGTGAATTTGTTATTTCGGTTGTTATTGGAAAAGACATGATTCCAAGGTACAGTACTTGTAACTCTGACTAAATCAGTTGGCGGAGTGGTTAGATTCCGTACTTGCCTACTCATGGTTTAGCGTTGCTGTGGTCTGTTGAGACTAGAGCTCAGTCATCTTAGGTTATTTGAGAAGAACTGAGAGAAGGTATGATCCGCTAACAAGCCTGTTGTCTACACAGATTAAGTCTCTACACTCTTGAGGATCTACGAAATAAGATCATGGCCGTGATTTCTTACTCCACTACTCCAAAGGTATGTTCAACATCATTCAACTTCAGCCTCATTATCTTCCACACAGCTAGAAGGCCATAGTATTCGTCATTCAATTGCTCTCGCTTTTACAATCCTTTTCATCTCTTCCTTATTATCAGACCTTATTTTGTGATTACTGGACAAGGTCTTTTCTGCTACTCTGAAATCATGGATGAACTGAATTAATCCAGGTTTAATGCATAAGCATAAATTAATCACACCATCCATGTACTAAAAATATTCCTGTTGCGTAACTCAGTTTGAATTTGGTGTCGCTCTGTGACAACATGTCTCTGTATGGTTGACTGTTCCTCTAAAATTGAATTAAAACACCATATTTGTCTGTACCCGACTGTACAACTGTACATAGTATAATTTATTTCATGTTTCACAAATTCGGTGAACCAGTTATGAAGCTCAACAAAGAAAAGCCACAATAAATAATTTTAAACAATTAATTGTTCAACCAATTTTTCTTGCAGTGGAAAATTTTGCGTGGTTGTGCGTGCCGCTGCGCATTTGCTTGCTGCTATGGATGTAAGTGCGTCAACTGTGATGCTCAGCTGCGCGATACGGAGGCAGACTGGGAGAACTTTCAGCTGCCTAGCAACAAGAATTCCAAGACGCCCACTTTTTATCCTCCCGGGAGAGTCATTCATGTAGTCAAAACTGTATCAGTACCAAAGTAAGTTTCTTAAGAAAAAATGAAGCAATGAAACATCATTTATATCATGACTCAACTAAACCAGCACTGCCTGCCTAACAGTCAGTCAGTTTTCAAGTCAGTCAGGCAGACACAATCAGTCAGTCTACCAGTCAGTCAACCAGCCAGTCAACCAGCCAGCCAATCAGTCAGTGAGTCATCAAATCAGTCAGACACAGCCAGTTAGTTGATCAGCCAGCCAGTCAGTCAGTCAGTCAGTCAGCCAGCCAGCCATTAGACAGACAGACACAGTTACTCAGCCAGCCAGCCAGCCAGTGAGCGAGTTAGTCAGTCAGCCAGTCAGTCGGTCATTCAGTTATTAAGTCAGCCAGACAGACACAGTAGTCAGCCAGCCAGTTAGTCAGTCAGGCATTCAATGAATCAGCCAGTCAGTCAGACAGACAGGCAGGTGCACACAGTCAGCCAGTCAGTGAGTCATCAAGTCAGACACAGCCAGTCAGTTAGTCAGTGAGTCAGTCAGCCAGCCAGTCAGTCAAACAGACAGACAGACAGACACAGTTTGTCAGTCTACCAGCCAGCTAGTCAGTCAGCCAGTCAGTCAGTCATTCAGTGATCAAATCAGTCAGCCAGACAGACAGTCAGTCAGTTGGTAAGTCAGTCAGTCAGTCAGTCAGACAGACACAGTCGGTCAGCCAGCCAGCCAGTTATATGTACATCCATTATTATATTTTTTACATAAGTTAGATTCATAGGTTATATACATATATGTATTATATCAATGGCTTAGAATTTTATATTTGTTATATGCCTAATGTTTTTTACCGAGTTTAAATAAAGTGACTTGACTTGACTTGTGTCTGTCAGCCAGTCAATCAATCAGCCAGACAGGCAGACAGACACATTAAGCCAGCCAGCCAGTTAGTCAGTCAGTCAGTCAGTTAGTTAGTGTCGTTAGTCAGTTAGCCAGTCGGTCGGTCGGTCGGTCGTTTGGTCAGTCAGTCAGCCAGTTAGACAGTCATTCAGTGACCAAGTCAGCCAGCCAGTCAATTGGTCAGGCAATTAGTCAGCAAGTCTGTCAGACAGGCAGACATTCAGTCAGTCAGTCGGACAGACACAGGCAGGCAGTCAGCCGGTCAGCAAGTTTTGTTTAGCATCATCACTGGTTTGCTACATAACAGTTTAACAGTGTGTCATTCGTCTTTGCAGACAATGCGGTCGAAAAGGAACCATATTCGAGCCAGTCTGGGCAGACTTAGAGGACTTCCAGACTATTCAGATCTCAGGCCTGATGTGGGAGGACCATATGCCAGATTTTGTACTCAAAGCTCTTAATCAGTGCCTTCCCTCTAAGGAGCAGGAGGAGAGTGTTCTTTGTGCCCCAGATCCACCATGCTCTAACGTACTGGAGGTCCCCAGGACTGATTTTGTGGAACCCAATCACTTTCTTAAACAATGTAATCATGCTGGTTTAAGATCTCTCGATGGAGGTAACATGGCTTGTCTGGTGTCGGGTATTGACTAAGTGTGCACCATTATGGTTAGCCTAATTAACACATCGGTTAGATTACATAGCACTCCGGTTTGCCTAAATAGCATCTTAGTTAGCCAACAGTTAGCTTGGGTAGCAAAAGTAGAAGAAATTATTTTGTTTTTGGTTTCCAAATGCACCTTTCCCCAGAAAATGACTTTGTGAGGTTAGGTATCTGTAACAAGTTAAATCGCTAAATATCGGTATTGTTTCGCGGCAATGGGTTAGGAAAACCGTTTCTCAGTGAAAAGATTATCAGTGCCTAAAACAATTTTTGACATGGACAGCAGTGCGCAAGTGATAGTAAATCAGTAGGCCACATATCGACTTGGCTTTGATTTTGTCAGCGAGACTCATTTGGATTTGTCTGCATACCGAGTTATCTTTCTATTATTTCCTTTAGTTGTAATCCGTGCCACAGAAGAAGAAGGACTGGAAAGAGTGACGTCTGCTGACTCTTTAGCTCTAGGTAAGATCGTCTGACTATCGTTGTCAAAATTCACACAAATCTTAAAGCTGACTTCTTAAGCAATAGATCACACTTTCTATGGGTTTATAGGGGTAATAACCCACGCGGGATGTTTAGGAGAACACGAGAAAAGTTTTCGAGTGTTCTCCCAAACATCCCAAGTGGGTTATTACCACTATAAACCCATAGAAAGTGTGGTCTATTGCTTTTATATATTTATATATTTAGAAGACACGCGGTTTTTCCATGGGTTTACCAGCACAATAAGCCATAGCTGATTGACCAATCAGAGCGCGCACATTAATTTTTTATTATATAAAGTGCAATATCGTGGTGATGTGCAATTAAATTGTGAAATCGTCTTCAGTCGTCCTGCATGTTTCAGGTCATTTTGCCTGGGGACGACTTTGTTTGTTTGTTTGTTGTTTGTCCGTTTTTTGTTTGGAATTTTTCATAACCACTGAAACAGTTCGGAGCAACAAGTACAGCTTTCGGCAGATCTTCGTGACACCACCCGAAAGGCATCCAAATTTTATCATCCAATCAGTAATGAGACAAACATTCCAAAACTTTTAACATCTGCTTGTCGCCATCAATATAAGTCATGTTTGCGCAACACATTGCCAAACAAGATCCAGCTCAGTCAACTGTCTGAGACCGGATTTCAAGCCAGAAATGATACTTGTTTCCCGCACTGAAATGTTGGTTTTTTGTTTCACGACGGATTTGTTTTCTATCACTCTTCACCATTACTCACTCCTTTCTTGACTTTTTCTTCACGTCTGCTAGCCTTTACCACCTGTTTATAAAAACAACTGACATACCAGTAATTCGCTTTTTAAAACTTGTATAAATTAAATGTAATGTAATGCTTCTGAGCGTAATTTTTCTTTCTCAACAGTGATGCAGTTTTTTTTTATTGTGCATGTTTGTTTTTTTGTCCTTGTGGTGTGGCTTACCCAAACATAGTTCGTTCGTTGAATTAGATTCTAACTGTTATGAGCTTTTGTAATTTCCTATTTACATGTATGACGATAACACATACATGTACTAATAATTTTCTCTGTCCCTTTCTTCTTTATAATATGTATTAACATTTAATTTCCACAGTGGTTCATGGTGCAGTTGTAATTCAATTGTTCACTGTGGCAGTGCCACATATTCATGCAGTTCTCACTCGCTGTGTCCACGTCAAGTTACGTTTGTTACCGTATTGTTTGTTTGTTTAGCCGCTTTCATTTGTTTTTTTCATTAGTTTATTTGTACACCTAAAATAATGCAAGTTGCTCTCTTTATGTTTAAATGTATAGCTCTTTAAACTCATGCAGCACTGACTAAAATTATATAACAGCTATTACATTGTAATGTGGACCCCAAACTATGGCAAAATATAAAATTTATAAGCTAAAAAATTGAAGCTACGTACTGTAAAACTCTTTTCATTATGACTTATTTAGGTTTTTAACAAGAAAAGAAAGGGAGGAAACATAATTGGCGTCGAAGTTGATTAGACGGTCACCTTTTTGCCCATAAGCTTTACAATTTATTGATCTTCAAGGATCATTTGTTACTTCAAAATAAATCATAAAGTGTTGTAGATGTCATCACAAATGATAATAAAACTGAACACTACATTTTAAACGTTCAATCAACACTTCTAACCAACCCAACGTATCTATAAGATAATAATGTTTTAAGACAAGTCAACTGAAAGTTTCTAAATTTCATATTAACACAGAATGATACGCCTTAGTTGTAAACTGAACAACACTTCCCATCAGATTGCATGGCGATTTTGTGTCCTTCAACTGAACGGTTCTTTTTATGTTTAGTTTCCTCTATAAACTGTTTCTGTTTTCGTTTCTTCTTTGACTGAACGGCAGAAGTTGGACTTGACGTTCCTGCTGATATGCAAAGCCTCGACAGCTTTGAAATCAGCGTTACTACAGTGTAGACAAGGTAATGTACAGCTTTTCATCGAGCATGGCTAAGTTCAGATGCGTAAATTTGCTGGCCACCTAGCACTGAAGTACTTGCTTGCTCTTATCCATCTCCAGTGGTTTCTAAGCTCCGGTTACTAAACTTCCAATTAGTAGTTAAGAGTTCATGAAATCACGCAAATAGTCACTGGAGCCAAGCTCTCATACGCCCCTGTTAAGTCTTACCAATTTCTAGCCAACATTTTTGACCTAATAATATAATTTGGTTTTATCAACTGGGTTGATAATGTCAATTGGCCACCGTAAAGAGATTCAAGAGCTGACGTTTCGAGCGTTAGCCCTTCGTCGGAGCGAATCGAGGAATTGTGCGTCGTGTGTTTTTATATACAGAAATATGGAGCTTCGCTGTTGGCTGGTGCCTGGTAACGTGAAAACTTCGGAATAAATTAGTTGAATGAAAAGCGTTCGTTGATACCGTGAGGATTAAGAGTGCAGATTTGAAAAATAAATTTTTGTTCTAGAGTTTTACGGCTTTCCGTGTTTCCTTGGTGAAGGGAAAGGCCACAGACTGCCATATATTGCTTAGAATGATTTGGGAGATTGAAGTGTCTCGCGACCGGTTTCGATGCATTTTTGTCGTCTTTCTCTACGTCACGAAGGTGTTCTCGGAATCGGTCGCCAAGTCGTCTCCCTGTTTCGCCGATGTATAATTTTTTGCATAGAGTGCAAGTTATACAGTAGATGGCATTGGCTGAGGTACAGGTGAAATGATCAGTGATTTTGATAGATCGCTTGGGTCCCGATATTTTGTCAACGTTGTGAATGAAAGGGCATGTTTTGCATCGTGCGCGAGCGCATTTAAAAGTTCCGGGTTGATCACTAGTTTGGAATGCACTTCTGACTAAAAAGTTACCGATGTTTTTGTCGCGTTTAAATGAAATTAATGGAGGTTGCGAAAAGATTCTACCAGTGTCGGGATCATTTTGAAGTAACTTAAAGTTTTTGAGAATGATGGATTTAACTGCGTGGTTGTGAGGGTGAAATGTGAGGGTGAATGGAATTCTATCGTTGTTTTCTCTCTGTGACGTTTGTAGTGCTGACTGTCGATCAATTTGCTGGGCGCGATGATGGCCCGCTTGAACAACAGAAGCAGGATAGCCGCGTTTGTCGAAGAAATTGCACATTTCCTCTGATTTTAAGGAAAAATCAGAGTCGTCACTACAAAGACGGCGAAGTCTAAGAAACTGAGAATAAGGAATGGAATTCTTGACATGTGATGGATGTGAAGATAAATACAACAAATAGCTATGAGAATCTGTGGGTTTGTAGTGCACACTGGTGCATAAACTGTTGCCTTCGATAGAAACTTTGATATCCAGGAATGCTAAGGAAGTATCGGAAATTTCCCAGGTATATTTAAGGGCAGGATGAAACGAATTAACAGCGGTTATAAATTGATTAAGATCCTCTCTGGTAGAAGAGGTAGCGCCGATACAGTCGTCAATGTAGCGACGATAGAGTTCAGGTTTTGGGTCGTTGTATTGATTGAAAAATTGCTGTTCAATGTAGCCTACGAAAAGATTGGCGTAGCTGGGTCCCATTTTGGTACCCATGGCCACGCCATTGATTTGTTTGTAATAATTGTTCGCGAATGAAAAGCAGTTGAGTGTTAACACTAACTCAGCCAGGCGGAGTAATGTTTCCGAGCTTGGTTCCTTAACAGTGCGTAAATCAAAAAAATGTTTGAGGGCTATAAGACCTTCGCCATTTGGGATGACGGTGTAAAGAGATGTAATATCCATAGTGAAAATAAGTTTGTCTTCGCCCAGGAAATTGAAATCGCGAAAAATTTGAAGTGCGTGTTGACCAGCCAATAGCGAAGCTCCATATTTCTGTATATAAAAACACACGACGCACAATTCCTTGATTCGCTCCGACGAAGGGCTAACGCTCGAAACGTCAGCTCTTGAATCTCTTTACGGTGGCCAATTGACATTATCAACCCAGTTGATAAAACCAAATTATATTGTTATACTTCCCACCGACGCAGCACCACAGTTTCTTTAGAAACTTACCCCCTCTATTCATTTTTGACCTAAGTTTTTTTCAAATGTTACCGAACATGTCACTCAGGTTTGGGTATGAATGGACTCGAATGTTGGAAGATTGTTTAGGGAACTTAAACAGAAATGGGGGGAGGGGTGGGTGGGTGGGAGGTGGGGGGGGGGGACCTTTTATGGACTAAAGGTGGATTTCCACTGTCGCGTATTTTTTTACGCGCGTTCACGTGCGTACAAAAATTTAGAGACAATGTGTGAACGAGTTGCGTAAACGTTTACGCAAGTTTTCCATACATCGTCTCTAATTTTATTTACGCACGTAAAAAATTACGCGACAGTGGAAATCCACCTTAACTCCCATCCAGGTAGAGAAGCAATGCTCCCAATTTCTTGATGCTACGGAGACTGGAGTTATGCGCTGGTCTGTTTTAAGAAAGGTTCAGTGTACCAGAAATAAACTACAGAATAAAGCTGAGCACGCGTAAATGTAATCGCGGCTGTGTTGATGCCACTTACACCGTGCTCTAAGCCAAGTAAACCCTGACAGAGACAACTAAGTAAAAGCTAAACAGTAAATTTTAGTTATAAACACGATTACACCAAACAGATGAGTGAAAATGTAGTATTTAATCGTTTAATATGTCACCGCCCTCGCTTATCTCAATAAATACGTTACCCATTGTGCATTCATTCTCAAATTAAAAAGGTATATTTATTAAAACTTGAGATACATGAGTGATCTATAATAAACTGAATTAATTTTTACATGTAACAGGTTTTGTTTTTCTATCCTTCTTGCAATAGGAAGATTATCGTGTTCGTTGAATTGTATGATAAGCCATCAAAGCGAGTTCAGTTGTTTGTTTTGCTTTGCGTACATAATTGTGTTGCTCTTTTAGTTTCCTTTTTTCCTTTCTTCTTTATGTCATATGCATATCAGGAAAGTCTGGTGTTCGTTTTTTATTTTATTTTAAATCATTTTAATGTGTGCGTTTTATTAGTTTCTGTTTTCTTTTGACATTATTACTGTTGTTTTGGGAGGTGAATGTAATTCTTTCCAAATTAATGTCTGTGATGTGTTGCTGACGCTGGTAAAGATGTGATAATGCCTTTGATGTAGCAAAACTAAGCTTTAATGTTTGAAGTGTTTTTTGTTCAGTTAAGCATCGATGTCGCAAATAATATATTGTTACATTTTTACGTATCCCCTCTCTCATCTTTTGCTTTGCGTAACATACCCTGAATTTGTCATAATTCCGTCAACTGACTACCAATCATTAAATATTCTAGAGCTTCTTAAATGTAGTTCTTGAAATTCTTCCCCCTTTTCCCTGACTTCTGTAAACTCGTTCTTTGTTCTTATAACAGAGGTGAATCACCCATTATGGCGGATATCTGCCCTCTGTTCCGAAGCACGTAAAGCACCAATAGCACGCCCCGAGAGCGGACTTGAAGATTCTGATTTAGAAGAAAGCGCACCATCCACGCGCGTTTCCGCCAGCTGGGTAGACTACACTCTTCCTTCTGTTAAACAAAGCACCGATGACGTTGTTATAGACATACACCCACGTCCGCGCGCGAACACAGACCTTTCCGATTCACCAGGCTTAGAGAGATCCTCGAAACTGCAGCAAGTTGATAGCAAGGTCACATCTGCGGGCTCAATACCCGTGAGCCTTGATTATACGCGACCAAACGTTAATCCGCTTCCGAAACCTCCACGAACATTTGAGACGGAAAAATCCGAAGGCAGGCAGAGTTTCCGATACAAGCCACCGCCGAAACCGCCACGAACGTTCGAATACGACTCGCAAATTCAAGCGAACTTTTCTTCGTCTTTGTACTGGAATTTTCCTCGTCCGAGAGCGCGGCAATATCGGACTCAATTTTCTTCTCCTGGACTGGGCGGAAGCACTCTGTCCACAGACTCGATAGATGGACGACAATCAGAAGAAGTTCTTGCTCCTTATAGTCCACACCGAAAAAATGATCGCCAATTGAACTTTCGGCCAATAAATGACCAAGGAGATGGCCACAACGAAAGCAATGACAAAATTTCACTCTTCGCCAAACAAACTTCTCATCTTAATGGCGAGGCTGTCCGAAGGCCAAAACCGCGCTCCATTGAATCTTCGGGTCCTGAGTCTCGATTTTCGGTGTCAGACTCGGGTCTTAACATTTCGCAAGAGGAGGAGTTCCTTCTGGGATCGGTTAAACCGCGCACTGGGAGACGAAAAAGAAACCAGCTTAAACAAGCCACGTCAGAGACATTACATCGCGCACGCTCCAACATGGAGCGCGCTGATCACCCGTTGACCAGTCGAACTGATACAAGTTATTTGGAGACTATGTTATAGCGGTAGACTGTTATTCTCTCGGTTGAACTGCAATGGCTTGCAGTGGCAGCTAATACGGGGAATCATTTCGAATTCCACTATAATTCCCTACTGTTTGTTTACACTGGAAGATAACAGCCTTCGAGAAAAATAGTTGGAATACTAACAAATGAGGCAAAATAATGATGATAGTCCTTAATATACTGATCGACACTGAACAGAGGTGAGATGAGGAGTCGTAACCCTATTAAAATTCAAGAAAATCAAAGAGATTCAATGTGAGTTCTTTCGAAGGCTGTAGTTGCAGTTTTGAAGGGGGTGAAAAATGCTGGGAAAATGTCGGGTTATTGCTACTCAAAGAAAAAGTATAACTGAAACATAATGCTCCTATACGAGGTGCAGTTTACCGCTACAATACGTCGCAGAGGTCACCAGAACTTTTTATAGAATACTTGCGTTTTTAACTGTACATATTTTACTTCAAGAAATAATCTTCTCAATCTTACTTACTTTAGAAAATAACCATTATGGATGGTGTATAGTTGTGTGTATCAAGACTTAGAACTGTCGTACTTAACAAGTACTGAAGTACTTGTGAAGTACAAGTACAAGTACTTTGTGAAGTTGAATGGGCTACCTCGCGCAACTTGGTGTCACGCATTGCATGAGCGTGACTTACAACACACTAAGTAAGGAACTATCAAAATACTGCTTTGTTGTAAGTGATAGAAGAGCTCTAGTCGTCGTGATTGGACA
This sequence comes from Blastomussa wellsi, assembly GCA_947652115.1. Lineage (NCBI taxonomy): Eukaryota > Metazoa > Cnidaria > Anthozoa > Scleractinia > Plerogyridae > Blastomussa > Blastomussa wellsi. Next base: position 21,167,091 of record OX393562.1, on the reverse strand, counting down.
GAAATGAAACGGAGGACAAATTTAACAAGTTGTTCCCTTTCCAGAAAAAAAGTTCGTCATTTGATAAGGCATAGTAATGTAGCCCGCTCTAGAAGCCAAAACTCTTAAATGTTAGACCAAATTAGGGGTTTAGTCTATTTAGAGATAATTTAGATTTCTACAATCCAACATATGAGTACTTAAGTAAAAGAAAACACACTAACCATTTAGAAAGTAAGAACGCTTGAAATGGCTCAATGCCTTTATTTATTAATTTTTATTTATTGCAACAAATAACATATGCATTCTAAATGCATACCAGAGAAACTGATATATATATAAGTTAAAAGAAATTTTAAATCAAAAGTTATAATCAAGTTTAAATCAAAGTTATTGTAGGCTTTTATTAAATAATAAATATTGATGATTGTTTTAAGACAAATTGTAGTGACCCCGTTTTTAAGTCAGATTGTATTTCTATCCTTTCTTTTGCGATTTTTCTGTGCAACTCCATCGAACTGTCTACACTGTAAATATCTACTGTAAGTATCGAGGCAACACAAGCAGGCGATGTAGCAGCTTTCCTGACATATGATTGGTTTGATACCCTAGCCCTAAACAAAAGACAACAATTGAAACAATGACTTTGTCTTGAAAACAATAGAAGCTGCTTACAATAACAAACAAAAGTAGTTTTGGATAGCTCACCACCAGGCCAGAGCTTACTCGTCCCCAGTCATCTTCATACAGCTCCCACTCCTGCCTCCCGCGCCGCGCCTTGAGGACTGGGGATGAATAAGCTTCCAGGGGCTGCTGAGGTCGTGATACGCTAACTTAAAGTGGGGGGCTACATCACGAGTTCACGATATTTCGAGTTATTTTTTTGGCAACGAACCAAGGGCTCGTTCGTTTGGGATATTCCGGAATAAGAATATATTTCGAAATATATTCCGGAGCTCCTGATTCCGGAATATATTCCGGCTATTCTGCTCCTGGGAGCAGAATAGCCAGAATGGAAATCCAGGTATTCCGGAGTGAGAAAAGCTCCAAACAAACGCTTACTCGCATTATTCCAGTTATTCTTATTCCGGATTGATCCCAAACGAACGCGCCCCAAATTACCCTTAAAACGTAGGAAACCTAAAACTAACAGTTTACAAAGGAAGAACAACACCAAAGAGGTGAAACTAAACCAAAAAGGAACAAGGATGGTTGAGGATGAACAAGATTAAGACGGATTGCAAAAGACGATTTTGAAAAATTTTGGCTAAATTTTTCAGAAGGCACAGACCGAGACGTAGCTCCTTTAAACTTTCGTTCATGACTTGCCGTTGAATTAATTGATAGATGTTTAATATGTAAATTAACAAAAACAAGCTGAAGAAGATATTTGTATGCTAGTTGACCAAGTGCATGCGTAGAGGATGAATTTGTCAAACAAAAACGAATAAACTTCACCGAACTTGTGGAAAGAATGTCAAGACTTTCAATGGTCACTGTTGCTGTTGAGGGATGTTGATTTGCCATATGACTGCCAGGGAATTTCTCACTTAAGAGTTGCAGGCAGGTGTCGGTGGATCTACATCTCTCAGTTCTGAAGTGGCGTAGGGATTTAGCAAAAATTCAACAGCCTCATCTTTTTTCGACAAATTCTGATTTTTTTTTTTGGCAAAACCAACAAAGTGCTGCCGAAATATTCCCAAAGGTCTCAGATTGTCGTAACTCTTGGTGGCTTGTATTTCGGTGGGATGTGTCACTTTTGGAAACCTCTAATACGCTACCTACATGGATGACTTCGTTAATAAAAGGGCCATTGTCACGAGTATAACTTCAAAAATTCAAAGCCTAAAAACGTGTTTACACCAATGGAAACCTACAAGCAGTGGTCAAGTTTTGATAAAATTATGATGTCAGTGTATTGGAGCTAAATATGGAGTGATATAATTGTGATACTAACAGGAAGTTAAGGCCCCATTTATATGGTCTCGGGTACCCGAGACAACCCTCCCCCCGAGTGATGATCCTACCCGAGTTTTCTCGGGGGGGGGGGGGGGCGAGACAACTCGGGTAGGCGAGTTGTCTCGTCTCGGCAGGTAGGGTAACCCTGGCAGGCGGGACAACTTTTTCTCATATAAACACTTTGGCTCGCCTACCCGGGACAACTCTTGTCAGGTTTTAAGCAAAAAATTGCACTAAAGAAATAGAATTTAACCCAGTAAGGCCTCCAGTGATCGAATAAACAAAAGAAATTCAAAGGAAGAAGGATAACTGGTGAGTTGAATTACTTGAATATTAAAATACTTTATGAACAATCAAACAGGGTTACTTTAAGTCAGCTGACAGGGACAAATTTTTGTCATGTAAACGCTCGGTAAAGTTGTCTCGGGAAGGAGGGTTGTCTCGGGTGCCCGAGACCATATAACTGAGGCCTTAGATCTCAACTTCAAGAAGTCAGGCTGACTTTTTCAAGTTCAGTCCTTGTGATTTGGAAAAATTGATGAAAACTGTTTATGGCCACCCTCTTCCTAAAACAATTCGCTTGATACGGGCGATGTAGCAGCTTTCCTAACATATGTGGTTTGATACCCTAGCCCTAAACATGATACCCATTTCTCCATGTTCTAGCAGTATTTCCAGTATGGATCAAAGAACAGTGGCCCTTTAACCTGAAAATAGTGCGTGTATGGTATGTCAGATTATTCTTTAGGCCAACAAGCAAATTATCTACACATGTTTAGTTATGGTAATACCACAGGTAGACCACCCTCTGTGGTGTAATTTCTTTTTCGAACTTGGGGCTACAATTTTTTTTCCAGTAGTGGAGAAAAGACATCTTTTGCTTCTATGTTTTAATAAAGGTTAAAAATAATGTCAATTGAGGCAAGCGTGGTGATTTTTTTGCCATTCCGACCTGAATATCAAGTTTCCAGTTCCAAACAGTAATTATACCACACAGAGCCACACACAGTGTGGTCTGCCTGTGGTCAGTTCAATGGCCATGAACACAATAACGCGGGATAGTAAAACAAAAATTCTGTTTATGCGTGCAAGCTGCGTGCGTGTTTGTTCAGTCGTTAATCGTGCTCGGGTAGTGTCTAAAAAGTAATGCAAAAATATCAATCAACGTTTTATATTTGATTTCCTAAAAATAAGCATAAGTGATAGTTTACAAAAGATTACTTTTACACTTGCGGTCAGATTATGACTGGTGCATTCTTATGATTTTTTGTCGACTTATAAACGTTCCATGTTTTCTTTTCACTTTTTGGTATTCACCCTCAATCTTGCAGTAAATTGTTGGGCTTTTCTCATTCTCGTACTCGGCGAATGTTAAAGAGTTTGAAGGATGGAAGATGAGTGGGACAATTTAGAAAGGCGGGAGTTGAACGTTTTTGGACTGCAAAATGTTTCTTAACAATAAAAAATAATCCAATAAAACAAACTATTTGGGTCCTCAGTTGCATTCAGTTGGCAGGCATTGATAAGATGCCAGGGTCCAGAAAAGGCCACCGATTGATTTCCGATTGGCTTCCTTTACAGCATGAAAATGTCTGTAGCATCAATTTATTTAAATTTGAAGGGCTTGTTCCCCCACTGATTTCCGTTTGAAAGTTAGCAAAAAGTTTGAAAACAAATTATCACTGAACATTAATTTAGACGAGCGCCTCTAATGCAGTGAACAGTTTGGAGAAATTCAGTTGTATGCAATTTGTCTTTTCAATACTAGACTGAATACATCAATACAAAGTTGGAACTAAACTTGTTGCTTTATTGTGATTTAAGCGCGTGTAAAATATTGGTGTAATTTGGTTTTATCAACTGGGTTGATAATGTCAATTGGCCACCGTAAAGAGATTCAAGAGCTGATATTTCGAGCGTTAGCCCTTCGTCGGAGCGAATCGGGATTCGCTCCGACGCAGCACCACAGTTTCTTTAGAAACTTACCCCCTCTAAAATATAGGTGACCCTTCACTTCACTAGAGGTTAATATACGAAGTATGCCACACTTAGCGTGCGTTAAACGAGTTAACGAAAGCTGGGAGAATACAGAAAATCGTAGGAGTTGATCAATGCGCCGCCAAAAGTATCAAAACCTTATACACGATTCTTTTCATTATTCTCCAAGGTGATTTGTGGAGAAAACTTTAGCAATTGACGTGAAAAGGACAACAACGAAACAAACAAAAACGAAGCAAAACAAAGCTAACAACTATCAATCGATAACTGCTAGAGTCAAGCATCTGAATTATACCTCAGAGAAAGTGTAGTTAAGTCTCTCTATTCTTTCGTTGTTGCACTGCAGCCGAGCCTAAACTATTAAAGTTTATTCCATAGATTAGCTGGTTACACAGAGCTTACAAAATATTTCAATACCTCTTTAAAGTGCTGAGTGTCCGACTGTCTAGGCGATGATTCATTTCTTGGCCGCACATCTGGCCGTGACGGAGTATTTGTACCACGAAGAACAAACACTTGTTCGCAATCACGGCTCCCTTCACGCCCCAAACGGTAGCAAATCAAGGCTTTGCAAAGTCGTGCAACAGTTTTCACATCGATGGATCCAAAAATAATGGGGTTGACAATAGAGTTAGCATACATAAGAATATTACTTGACGTTACGACCTTGCTAAATAGCTCAGGTCTGTTGGAACCGCTGCCAAAATCATGCCACAGCCAAGTGATGTGTGTCGGTAGCATGCACACTGCAAACACAAGTACAGCCACAACGAACACTTGAACAACTTTTAAATTGCGTTGTTGGGTTGGCAGACTGGCCGTTGGCTGGGAACTCGCCGACACGTTTCTCCTCAGTTTTAGAGATTTGGTGTCCTTGCACAGCACTCGAATGATAAAGGAATACAGAACAGTCATAACAACCAATGGAATTACGTAAAGGAACATGAATATAGTGAGGGTGAACACTTTTCCGCTGTAAGCATTCGGCCATTCCTCCATGCAGTAGGATCCTTTCAACTTCAAAGCCAGTGATAAAGGAAGGACCAGCAAGCTTGATAAAACCCATATCCCAGCAATGGTGACTATTCCAGTTTTCAAGTGTATTCTCCGCTTCAGTGGCGTCACTATCAACCTGTAGCGATCTACGCACATGAACAACAGCGTTGACACAGACACATAAACCAGGACGGACTGAAATGGGTAAATCAAGTGGCAAAGAATAGCTCCGTACGGAAATTCACCAACCAACTTTTCGACGGCGTCCAATGGAATACTCACAAGGCACGTCCCTATATCAGTTACTGCTAAGTTCAAGATGAGATACTCGTTGAGTTTTCTCTTTTTCAGCGCAAATATCGCTTTAAAAACGAGGAGATTCCCAGTCGTTCCCAGAAACGTAATTAGAATGAGAAGCGACACTGCTATGAGCGAAAACGTCTGTTCCTTGTAGTCGCCGTGTTGTTGTACGTGGAAATTGGTTTTGTTGAATAAGTCACTGTGGTTAATGTTCATCTCGTATCCAAGCTCGTAGTGTAAACGGAAAACTTCTGGGACTTCAATTTAACGACCAGTAATTGTTGCACAAACTGAAAAACAATTAATATAAACACAACTGTTTTAAGACCCAATTAGTCAGCTAATTACCGATCACTGATTACACATAGTGAAAGGTTATCCAAAAGTCATCTGTAATCCCAAATCCTCTGGGGTTCTCTGGCGACCCGGGTCTGGTGAAATTTATTATTTGAATCCTGCCAAAAGTGCGAAATAAAATGTACTTTGAAATACATCGGGAGATCAAGAAAGTTAACCCTCGATGCTGTGAGAAAGGTTTCTTTTGCAAACTCACAGGATACTTGTTTATGTTTTGCTTGGATACGTTGATCGATGAGTGTGGCAAGAACGAGTCGAACCATGTGAGTTCGGGTTCAGTGTTGCTTTCAATGAAATGATGTGTTGCTATTAATTAAACTTGACAATTGAAGATCTGTTAGTGAATAATGATAACAACAAACACAGGTTTATTGGTGACTAATCATTTCCGGGCAGCCAAATGCTTTAATGATTGGCGCACGTGTATGTCACGCTATTTACTTTGAGCAATTTTACCAGTTCCAGTTCTAAGTATGGAGATAACGTGTTTTGCAACACGATCAATAGACTCGATCACGTGTCAGGTCTGTTGATCATGCAACATTTTTCCTTATCCACAGTACACCCATTATTAGACCTTATTCAGTTTTAGAACGTGACATCTATCCAATGTCAACATTTGCGACATTGCAAGAACAAAAACAAAGTTCTTTGGGCTTCTGCGCCGCAGTTGGCAATCTGTTTCAAAAGAATGGTTCCAACTTGAAGCGGTTCCAACCTCGTCCGAGGATCTCTCATCTTCCCTCCAGAGACCCTAGGAACGAGGTTGGAAGACACTGCGGAATATATACGAGAGAATGTGAACATTTTGGCAATTTTTAAGGAAACCCCTGAATATTTAAGGTTAAGATTTGTACTATGAGGTAGATAGTTTTATGTTTATTTATCTCTCGATTTCCACCTTCGTAATTTTGCTTCCAACTTTTGCTATAAGCTTGTAAGTTCGCACGTTTGGGCTAAAATTATGCCATTGATGTCTCATGGCGTTCCTTGCCAACGATGACCATCTCAAGAAAACTTCGAGAAATCGTGACGTCATGCGCGCGCGGTGCGTTTTTCCGCGGTGTCGTTTGGAATGCTTCGAAAAATTGTTATGGACAAGATTTCAACACATTCCAAGGTCAATAAGGTTTCTGTAAGGGCGACAAAATATCCTCTTTCTGGGTGATGTTTGCCCTAATTGCGCGAAATCCTCTTTGTTTGTATTAGCAAGCTACATTCTCTGCTAAATGGTCAAAAATAGCGTGGCTGCGATATTTTATTTAGAGTCCAGGAGGCTGCATGAGATTGTCTATTGAAGACGGTAGACTAATTATAAACACGGCCGGGACAATGATTTTTATTAGCTCTGAAATACTTGACCTAAGCTACAAACCGTTAACATGGGATCGTTGAAAACCTGTTTTCACAGGATACTGATTTTGTTGTTCCTATGCTTCAAAAGAATTGGTTCAAGCTTAAGCTGTGCGTATATGAGTTATGGATGCACTCGAGAAGTTTGAGATAGCACTCGTGGACCGATTTTCTTTCAGCTATGCCTCGGGCAACTCTTACACGTCTCGCGTTCTCCATTTAACAAATAGATTCGATATTGCCGTGCTTCTGTTCAGGAATAGATCACTGATGACGTCAAAATGAGGTAAAGAAAATGGGACACACGGCGATAGCCAAGTGTGTCACTGATAGTTTTACCAAGTTTAAACTGCACTTTCTCTCGTGTTTTCATTATTCAGCGCTAGTAAACCGTGGCATTCAGGGACACCTCCGACGCTGGCTCTGCGTAATGTAGTCTCTAACGTGCTATTGCTAACGCCAGAAGAACTTTTACGGCCAGAGTAGCTGTGACGCATGCGCAGCTGTTTTTTGAATGCTCCTTGGAAGCTGTCGTTGAATATGAGATAGAGACACGGGTTGATAGCAGTATTGGCATGTGTCACAAAATAAAGTGTTAGAACCAATGATCTAGGTAGGCACGTGAACACATCAAAGTTGAACGTCACTAGAAAGTGATTGACGTGTGCTGGAAGGCAACAAATGGTAAAAAGTGTTACTATGGTGATCAGCATAACGATGACTTTACGATTCTGTCTTTGGATGCGCTGATGGGTTTTAGCGATGTGTTCTCCAGGAGCCTTTCTTTTCCACAGATGCAGCACGATCCTAGAATAAAGAACGGCCATGGCGAGAAGAGGAATCAGGTATAACAGGACAAACCGGACAATCATCTCGTACATCGTCACTTTGTGCGACTCTTGAAGATCTTCGACCCATCTTGGTGCGCATATGACCTGGCCAGATATGTTGAAAAGCTTGTACTTGTAGAGCTCGGTTGCAAAGACCAGGCCTGAAATAATCCATGTTAAAGCAATTGCGGCAGCTGTGCGCCTTGAAGACAGCGGTCTTCTCATTGTACGCATAATCGCAAGATAGCGGTCAAAGGTCATGACCGTCAATGTCAGGACAGAAGTACCAATGGAAAGAAATGCAAGAAACGGCAGTACCTTGCACAGGAAGACTCCAAACGATCCCGGGAACCACTTCGCGCTGTGATACAAGTACGCAAGGGACAATGGGATGGCAGTCATGACGTCAAGGATGTCAGAGGCCGCCATGTTGATGATAAGCATGTTGAACGTTGTCTTAAGCTCGGGATAGTGATTGACCAAGAAGATAATCAATGCGTTACCAAGCAACGCAACTAAGAAGATGATGAGGTAAGCGACTGTCAAACCAATCTTAACTGACAAGGTGGTTGGTTGAATGGCACATGAGCTGGAAACACCAGAGGTACTTGAATTCGACTCTGAAAAATAAAAAAAAAGGAAATTACAACACATAAAATGTCGAAAATTATACATCAAAATTCAAAGCATTCGACCATGACAGGCAATGTTCGATGTTCAATATTCAGGACGTTTTCTCGCTTGAAAATGTTCAGTACTTAGTATGAGGCCCCGGTTGGTCGACAATCTTCGTAAATTTTGAAAATTAATTCAGTAACATCAGAAGTACCAGGAGGAAGTACATAATCCCAGAAGTCTACATCTAGGTATTAAACGGTCGCGTGCGGGAAAAAACATTGCACGCGAGACAATGGCGCGTGTCGCCTTATCTCTCTCTTCCTTCTTCAGGGTGTTACATAGACTGACTCTAAAGGCAAAACGTTACAAATTGTAACTTTTAATTTTATAAGCCTATGCCCTATGATATGGTATTCCCACATTTAAAATTTGTCAGTCAGTCTATGTAACACCCTGAAGAATCCGAAATATTGGAATACATTTCCCATACTGTTCAATCAGTCTTGCGTTTTTTCTTCGTTCATAATTTGGTTACTACTGATTAGATCCTTTATTGGAGGATCCGGTACTTTTATTTTGTCACGGTAGTCCTTGCAAATTTACTCTCATTTTAAGAATAGCCTACCCGCGAAAGACACATCTCAAGGTCCTAAAGACCCCATTACCATAGATGTAGCTTGCAGACAGGCTTCCCGAAAATCGGGCGGTGGGGTCATTAGCGAGGCCCCCATTACGGGGAGGGGGGGCCTGGCTATCCCGTATCTCATTAATTTTTGGCCTAAATATCCCGTATCCCGTTAATTGCGGTGGTTTGTATCTCCAACGTTTGCGTTCGATATCCCCGAATCTCTTGTTTAAACATCCCGTATCCCGTTAATTTTTCCCCCAAATATCCCGTATCCCTATAAATCTTTACCAAAATATCCCGTATCCCAAAAACCCCTAATAGGGCCTAATCAGCGCTCCTCCGCCGGGGACAGGAGCCTTTTCGGCAGGCTACCATAGATGAAGACTTCAGGCGCGTTCTTTTTCTTTCCGTTTATCGCGCGAAAAAGAACGCCTGAGCGCAAGTTACATTTGGTTTTCTATGGTTGCCGCGATGATAACCACGTATGAAAGACTGGAACGAGCGTTTAAATCTCACACTATGTTGTAATATCTTTTATCGACTATTATGGTATCTCGTCCTATTGTCATTATACGGCCGGAATGAGACATGTAAGTCCTGTAAGATTTCATCTCTAAATACCCGCTAAGCCTTTTATTGGCAATAATTATATAAAGTCGGGGCCTTTATGCAGCAAATCGAGCAAAAGCCACTTATATCACGAATGACTATCATTCGGACTGTCAAAGATAAGGTAAGTGACGCAATTTCAGAGACACTTCGTCGCATAACAAACGTACCACGGAGATAAAATTTGTCTAAATAACTTGTTCATGCAAAATTGATCTCAACCTCAGGCCGATATCTCAAACGATCTGAAAAAATAAAGGTTACCGATACATATGTGGCGCCTGCTTTTTTGACAACAAACTAACTTTCTTGCCGATATATCAACAATGGACTGAGATTTTTTCATAAATTTTCAAACATTTACTTGCTATCGATCATCGCCTTGTTAATAAAGTGGGAATCAACGAATTTTTTCAGTAGACTGAACCAAACCGCGAGAACAGCCATCTCATTCGAACATGTCCCAATAACATATTTATGCAAAAAATATATGAGA
>OX393562.1:21126968-21151968 GCA_947652115.1 Blastomussa wellsi | reverse complement strand
CTACATTGGTAGTCCAACACTTTTACATGAAAGTATTCTTAGCTCTGAGAGCCAACAAGAAACGCGTTCAAACTCTGCAAGGACAAAACATCGGTTCTTTCAGAATGACAAAACAAGAAATCAGGTTAACAAGGACTTTTAAATTGGTGACAGTGCTTGCATATGCCATTTGCTGGACTCCAGTTATAATAACAGATTTTGTGGACATGACTCTTCATGGTGGCTGGGCCCTTCCACGTGGGGTCTATATGATGTACTCGATTTGAGGCCTGGCGAGTTCGTGTATAAATCCTCTGGTGTATGGAATCATGAACAAAGTATCCCGTAGGGAATATATCAGATTGGTGGGACTTACATAGGATAAAATATCCTGGAAATACTATTGCTTTAGTTGAACCAGTAGTAATAATTTCATGTTCAGTTTAACCGATATTTAACCTCGTACCGCCGCCAAATATTGTAATGCTTCGGTCGCAAGTTCTCATTGTATTTCGTGAAAGGCAGGAAACACGCAGGTCTAGTTTTACCAGTGCACCAATTTCGCCCCCAGAGCCCGCATTAACTGCATTATCATTATCTATCAAAACGTGAAACGCAACGGCTCCAAGCGTTGTAAACGGAACGGCTCCAGGTGTATTTATAGGTAGACCAATGAAATCAACAAGTTTTCAACAACCAATCAGATTTGCCTTTTTTGGCGGGCTTTCAGTCTAACCCAGAGGTCTCAATTCTTAATGCTGACCGCTGGGGACGCACTGCGCATTGTGCTCAGTCCAAGGAGAAAGTAAGCGTAGTCGGGCTGTTATCACATACATCGGCGGTTTGGCATACAAACGAGACGTACGACTCGTAGATTGCACACAGTCACTGCGCTCAAGAATAGGGACCTTACGAAAGCACGACGGCGACGCCGACGACAACGTCCACCAAAAAATGCATTTGAATTTTACGGAAGTATCTCGCAACTATCAAAATTTGGTTACTGTGATTATCAGTATCAGCGCCTATTTTTATACGCTTAGTTAATTCAAACTAGAAACATGAAAACTCGCCGCTGCGGTTCACGTTCTTCACACCACGCAGAATTTAGTCATTTCACGTCTTCGTTTTGCAGGGGACGACAAAGAAATGTACAAAGATGGATAACGCACGTGCAGGACTATTGTTCTGCTCATTAAACCTTTGTTTGGCTACGTCCTCGTTGACGTCGCCGTCGTGGTTTCGTAAGGTCCCTAATAACTTGAGAAGAGGCTGTGGCACTGACAAACTGAAGAGTTGCTCGATGGCTTTCTATTTGACTGCAGGCCAATTGTGAACACGGGATGGCACATAATAATAATGCCAATAATAGCAGAGTTCGAAATCAACTAACTCACCAACCATTAGAAAGATTTATTTCATTTTACTCAAATGGCACAAACTTAAAACCGCAACTTAAGTTATTTATACACCTGCGTGACCGAACGAAAATATTTTTTATTGAATTGCAAATGCAATTAGATTGTTTCAACGAGTCAACGGGAAATTGAATGTAAGTCGATAAAAAGTACTCATCCTTTTAAATAAAGCCGCATCCGTATTCTGTGGCCTTGTGGTTTTATTTCAGTTACGTATAAAGTCCAAGAGATTATATACATTCAATGTATAAAATTACAAAAACAGATATAATGTTAACTCAAATTCTGTTCAATTCGTGATTGTGCATACATGTATCGAAATGAAATTTTCGTTTTCATATCAGTCACTATATTTTCACAGTAAAACCATGTTAAAGCTTCTGAACCATATTGAAGCTTCATCTAAACATGAGGATCTCGGGTGGAGAGAATTCGAGACATCTATGTAAACCCGAAAAAAATAAAATAAAATAAATCGCGTGAATCTAACCGTCACAACGGCATGTTCAGATCCTCTTGTCTAAACACACCTATCCACCATGTAACGAGAGCGCGCGTACTATCTAAGTTTATTTATTTATTTTGTAAACAGTTACATTGCATATATAGTAACTACATAGCTTATCTATCAAATAAGTAGAGGTGAAAACTGCAATGGACTGCGAACGATAACTTAGGTAGGATCTGCAAGAGATCTAATCAGCCAAAAATAAATTGTAACTTGAACAAAACTATAAGGCTGATACTACGTAACAAATTGACTTTGCGAGACTTCAACACGACCAAAACCGATAAAGTAGGGCTGTATTACCGTGGACAGCTGTTTCACTGGTATTCATAGCTGCTGAGAGACAACAAAGCCTGTATAAACTATATGCCACATATGTAATGTAGCATTCACCTTGATTTGATTATGATTCATTGCCTCCGTCAAAAAAACCTGAGCAACATCCAAAATTAAAAGGCACCGACAGATTCTGGAAGACGGAATTAATTTTAAATGGAACAGTGAAGTGATTATTTTGTACACCCACTCACTTTAAAACACTAACTCAAAGCTATAAACCTCGAGTGATTCTTTATAATAACGACGTCTAAATATTTGTATTTCATTTCTCCGCTACGCCATATAATTTTGTATTGACGTTTTCTTCTGATATAAATTCGAATTATTCTGTCAACATACAGCAAATAGTAGGGCTTTGATAAAGTGACTGAGCCTACCAGTTTCACCTCGACGAAAAGCAAGATTTTAGATTTAACGTTGCTTAACCGAGCATAAACTTTGACAGTTAATCTTGAATGCTCAAAAAGAACGGATAGTTATTGGTACAACAGTGCCCTATAGAATTAGAAGGGGATTGCGGCAAATTCACTGATATGACAATGTCACTTTTCGAGAAAGATTGCTCAGATGTGCCACCTCCACTTTCATTGTCATTCTTCACGGCCACCATTGCTATTGTCTTGTTCTTACCTTGCCCTCAGCTGTTTATTACCAAATTGGTTTCATAAGATACGCTTTTGTTTTTGCCAATACAGCCATTGTGGCCACATTGATAATCTTTTTCTTTTCATACATCACAATTTATCGCAAACTCCACGTACAATTCCAAATGTCTTCGCAACTTCAATCGGGAATGGATTCCCAAAGTGCACAAAGACGAGCTCTAGAACATGAAAAGCGTCTAGCAAAGACATTTGTCCTCATACTCGCGGCATATCTCATCTGTTATACACCTTCTTGTGTAATAATCTACATTTTAAACTTGTGCCGCAGTTGTAGCTGCATAACAATCCACTGATTTCGAGACCTTCAGTACGTTTTCATCTGGCTCAACTCATGCCTTAATCCTTTCCTTTATTCCTGGCAAATTCCTTGCGTTAAAGAAGCTGTTTTTTCGCGTGCTCCTTGTCAGAGACGGAGAATAGCAACGCAGACCACTCCTGCCTGCCAATTGATAGAGATGAATGAGAGCAATGGCAATCAAATGAGAGTAGGCACGACAGCTCCACAGACTAGGTTTAATTTAGGCACCTTGCTTACCGAGCTTACAAGATAAAGAAACATACTAAGAGGTTATAATCAGTGTATAACAGATAAGCCAAACAGAAGCAAGGATGGTAGCCTTTATGCTGAAGTTCTTTGCTGGTTTAATTTGCAACCAATCCCGAAAGATTCAAATTACAATAAGCGCAGCGGCCATGTTGGATGACCAAACACAAGAGGCTAACCAGAAATCTTTTGTTCATATCTCCCAACATGGCGTCGATGATGTCACTTGCAAACCAAGAATGGCTGCTTTTAAGTTTATACTCCTAATAGAGCGTATAAAAACACAAAGAAACGTTGTAAGTCGTTCAAACTCGAGAAGAGCAATGTTGTTAGTACAGGAAAGACTTTCATTAAACCATACCTTACTGGATGCCCAGTGGGCTTTGTTTGGTTCGCAAGGTAATGTGGTAAAATGTACAAGCGCCATCTTTCGAGATACAGATCGACGGATCCACCCTTCGTCAAAGGACACCTTCCACAAGCAGACTCCTCTCGCGACGGCCGACGCCTGGTCATTGCATTTGTGGACTAGTGGACTCAGTCACATCATCTCCAGGTGGATCCTCTCCCATTGTATTTTTCGCGGATTAAATTATATATTTGACAATTTGTCTAATAATAAATATATACTAGGGGTTTCAATGTGAAAGTAAGTGCTGGCGTTAGAGCTGGAGGAAAAAGGTTGAACGGCTAGGGGAAATTTTTAAACGGCTAGCTGTAAACACTACGACCCGCATTTCGAATTAATCAGTTCATGAGTGCGTAACGCAATGACTTTAAAAAGACATCTCGCTGGTCAGAACACTGCAGTTTAGAGTTGGTTCCTCTTTTCCCGCTACGTGTATCTTCGTAACTGAAATACACAATTTATGGAAATGACATTCCCAGGTGCTGAGTATTTGTCTTCTATTTTAGTGCGAACATATTTCCATATCGTCGGCCGGGCATCGATTTGTTAGCATCCCAGCTCGATTTTAAGACAAGTGATATCTTAGTTCCATAACGCTTCTAAAGTTAATTGGGACAGAAAATAGTCTTCCTTTGCAAGACAGAATTTGCGAAAAAGTTCTTTTGCATTGACTCGAAACTCTAAACCGCTAAACGTATTGAGTGTCAACAACTGGTCAAAATTTTGCTTATGTGCGTTATCATTTCGCCGACAAATAAATTCATCACGTGCCGCGAAGACACAAGAAGCTTTCAGTTTGAAGCCTGAGAATTGAATTTAAAGACGTTTCTCCGAATGGTAACTGAAGATGATGGCAGTGAAAGAGCAACAACTTTACCGTTTTTCTTTTCATCCAGAAAGCGTTCTCGCTAACTTGGAGCAAGATAAAAACGCTTGATATTTGCATATTTCTAATCGGCAAAAATTAATCATACAGGAAAGCAGCCAAACACAAATTGATATCTTTTCCTGCTCGAGATTCATCATTAACCGTTCGTGACCTTGATGAATAATTCACAAGCAAATGAAGGCATTTAGAAAATGCTAATCTACTTGTTGTATGGCAAAATTGGCAACGTCAACGACATCTCGAAAGCGTCTGACAGCGTGCGTAAAATTCTCACGTGCAAAGTGATCTCAGGCGTGGATCCCGGATGATATGACAGTCATGTGATGTGCGCATGATTGTCGTTTCAATTGTCCAGGATAATAGTCTACTGCGCAGGCTTCGAGTCTTACATCCGAAAAAATTTTGGATTTTTTGCCCTGTTGGAAAGAATAGTGTGCTGCCTCGCTAACGCTCGCCAGCAATTATACTTCATTTACAGAACTCCACCCGCGTCAAAGAAAATTTTGCTATTAAGGCAATGGTTGATTAAAAATATGGTAATAAGACCGAGTGTCGGTCCATAATAATACGAGTGCATGATTAAATGGCAACCAGGCGACGGGACGTCCCGTTACCAAGTTGTCATGATTATGAACAAAATTCGAAGGAAATTTAGGTGAGTAGCAGCCTGTTGACGATTTTTTATTACTATCACGCAAAAGCCAGTTTGAAACTGAAGGTGAAAACCAATCGCATTCGAAAATTTTGTTCTAGTTATGATTTAAGAAAAGTAAGTTGTGTATATGATTATTAGCTCCCACAAGTCACTCAAGGTTTAACACAAAAATTGTAAAGAGTGACTCAACGTCCAAATATTTATTTTAATTTAAATTAGCAATATACTGTTATCTGGCTGAAATCCAAATAGCATATAAGAAGCAACGATGCAGGTGGCATTCAAAAGAACTACCGACTGAGCCCACTTCCTGTGATAGCGAACATTTTCAGTGCATGTGTTCAAATTTAACGGGGGTTTAATTTGTTAACCGGCCCGTGATAGCTCGAAACGAGCGGTCGAGACATTCCAATCCTCGTCAAGATCTGCCAGAAAGGGGATTAAATCACATTGCCATGTTACTTTTCGAGAAAAACTGCTCCGATGTGCCGCCTCCAGTGACTCTCTCATTCTTCACGGCCACCATTGCTATTGTCTTGTTCTTCTTTACAGTACCAATAAACTTTCTTATTTGCTGGGCGGTGTACAAGGATCGACGCAAACTGTTACGGAATGCGTTTAACTACCTAGTGGTCAACTTGGCATTTGCTGACCTTGTTGTCGGACTTGTCGTGCTCACAATATCTACCTATGTTCACCTGTTGGAAGGTCTAACAAATCATCCCGACTTACCGGTACTTCCAGTGGGTCACATATCGTATTTTATTTGCTGCACAGCATCCACGTTCAGTCTAACAGCTATGGCCGTCGATCGCTACATCGCTGTTGCCTACCCTGTCGTCTACAGAAGCAGGATAAATCCAAGCCGAAGTATCGTTGTGTCGATTTGCATTTGGCTTGTGTCCATTTGCTTGCCCTCAGCTGTTTATTACCAAATTGGTTTCATAAAATACGCTTTTGTTTTTGCCAATACAGCCATTGTGGCCACATTGCTAATCTTTTTCTTTTCATACATCACAATTTATCGCAAACTCCACACGCAATTCCAAATGTCTTCGCAACTTCAATCGGGAATGGATTCTCAAAGTGCACAAAGACGAGCTCTAGATCATGAAAAGCGTCTAGCAAAGACATTTGTCCTCATACTCGCGGCATATCTCATCTGTTATACACCTTCTTGTGTAATAATCTACATTTTAAACTTGTGCCGCAGTTGTAGCTGCATAACAATCCACTGGTTTCGAGACCTTCAGTACGTTTTCATCTGGCTCAACTCATGCCTTAATCCTTTTATTTATTCCTGGCAAATTCCAAGCTTTAGAGACGCTATTTTGGCAAGTGTTCCTTTCAAAAGAGGAACAGGTTCAAACCACGTGTCCCCTGGTGGCCAATGTTTAGAAATGGCCGAGAACAATTCCTATCCATCGAGGATTATAGTTACGATTGACCGAACATGACGAGTGGGGTGAAATCGTAAAGCAGCTTACACAACACCGCAGCATATTTTAAAAAGAAATGTACGCCGAGTTCACCCCGAAAGTGTACTGGGAAAGAAAGAATGGGAGGGACTCAGAAGACTGAAAAGCTGGATTCGATGTCAACTGAGACATGGGAGCGATTTGCTTTGCGGCGGCCCAAATTCTGAAATTCGCGCCGAATTTTCTTAATTTCCTTAATTCAAAGTGACTGACACGTACCTGTGCTGAGGTTAACCAGGGTCTAGATTGTTCACAGCCGCTCTATTTTTACAACGCAAAAGAAGTTCAATGCGCGGGAGCAAAAAATACTCGGTTTTCGCCGAGTCCAGTTCTCTCGCGATTCGTTCACCGCGTTCACCAATTGAGGAAAAATGCGAAAAACTAGCGGACTGTGAACAGTCTAACCAGGGCCGCGTGAGCAGGAGTTTTTTTCCCTTGTCACCGCTAAGCACAATTCGACGGCGATGTATAATATATTTTACTGTTGCATCAACCATGCTGTGTAAATACATACATGGTTGTTGGATATTATTACCCTGTTTGCATAACAACAGGCCTACTTAAAACCTGCCTGTTTTCGAGGAACTCGAGGAAGTAGATTGGCTGTATGTTAAAGCACTCCCAACAGGAAAGAATATTCCTGTGGTTTTCAAATGTACACAAATTGTCTTAATGGATTATCTTACGCCGGTTTTATATTCATTAAATTCATATGTTATTCTAGCAGTCCTACAATTTCAAGAAAAGAAATTTTTGTTTTTGTTTGTGTTTGTTCAAGTTTGTGTTTGTTTGTGTTTGTTGGACTCGAAACTTTTTTTCTGTGATGTATTTAGTTTAGATTCCTAGCTGACTAGCTGAATGTTTTTGTGGAGAAAGTTTGGAAGGTACACATTCCCTCGTGCAGCTGTTTTCAAGCAAAAAAGACCAATCAGAAATATAACCGTACCTTACCTTATTTTGTTTTTCCGTACAGTAGAGAATCACCAGAGAAACGGCAGACGTCAATTCTTGTGTCCGTTGTGTGGAAGTGGAATGTTGTATAATGCTCTTTGTTTGAAACAGCTTTTAGAACGACATAAACGCGCACCTCAGGTTAACGTTAATATGTAACAAAGCAAAATAGAATGTTAATATAGAACAGCGGTTTCCTTGCGAAGGTGCATGGTCTTAAAGCGTAATAAAGAAACAATTACATACATCTTACAGAGCTTCTTGAATACCCTTCAAGCATCACCCACGCAGTTAATTGCATCTATGGGGGTCATGGAGCTTCTTGAATTCTGTGGTCAACTTTAATAAGCATCACCGACGCAGTTAATAGTAGAATTTGACCCCGTAATAGACTACGAGCAGTCCCTTTTTTCTTAGTCCGTCGAGTGTGAAGCGAAAAAAAAACTGTCCGCGCGAAACCTGGGAGACGCGCCCACCCCGTAAAAGAGAGTTACCCTCTTTTGTTTATAAAAGTCGGGTTTTTTGTTATAAGAACGATGATGCTGATATTGGCCAAATTTCCCGGACCCCGGGCCAAGATTCAGATGAGTTAACCGTGTATGTAACTTGGTTTGCTTTTACTGAATTTTGATTTCGTCCTAGGACGTTTATTCTTGCTTCTTTGAAGCAAATTGTACTTTCTTACTGAGGGTACGAACGAATCTTTCTTTGTCACTGTTCCAAGACCTTGATCCTAAGACTATTCATATTCCAAGACTAATATCCTTGGACGCAAAACTCATGTCACTTCAAGAAGGCCGCGTCTCAATTCTGTCCTGGATCATTTAAACACGGACCCTTGCTATAACTTTGTCACGAAATCTCTGTTTCAGTGGCTTAATCAAATATGGCCGATCGACTATGCGAGAAAGAAGGTGAAAAGTCGTTGATCCAAAATATATGTGGAATCCTACCTTGGCATCTTTAATTTTACGTCACAATACTCATTTTCGTGAAATAAATAAAAAAACACGAGTAATGCCTCTTTGCTTGCTAAAATCTAAGATTTTTGCGTACAAAATTTAAATTTCGCGCCCGTAACCGTTCCCCCAATCGCGAGATGCTCCAGAATGGCACACAGACTCCTCTCGCTGGGATACGTCTTCTTGAGCTTTCAAATTGAATGGCTTGTGGTTTCTCATATTGTAGCATGCTCAGGTCGTGGTTTGGTTGGGAGGAACACGAAAATGATCGGCGAACACACCCGAACAAGAAGCCGCTGAAGGCAG
The DNA here is from genome assembly GCA_947652115.1 of Blastomussa wellsi. NCBI lineage: Eukaryota > Metazoa > Cnidaria > Anthozoa > Scleractinia > Plerogyridae > Blastomussa > Blastomussa wellsi. Next base: position 21,142,865 of record OX393562.1, on the reverse strand, counting down.
GAACTCAAGAAAGAGCTCGTGATGAGGGAGAAAAACAGGTTCAGGCACAGATGAGAGAAGAGTCGCTCACAAGAGAAAAAGAGACCAAGTTACGAGCAAAATAATATAATAAGACTGGATTACGCACGACTTCGCAGTACATGCCACAAAGTTCTCTAACTAATGGGTTAAGGGATAGAATAATTTGTGAGTGGGTGGGATGAAACGTCCCAGCTCACAGAATTGATTAAATAACCGACCTACTACATTTCAGTGGAAAATGATACTGTACTATATATTACTTTCCGGTAACCTTTATGCGTGAGAGAACTGAAAACTGAAACTAGAGAGAATTGAGTGACATTGTAAAAAAGTTGAAAGTTTTATATTGTGAGGTGATTCATTACATGCATCACACTGTTTGTTCCATGAAGTTCTTATGTTTGTGTGTGGAGTTTATAAATGCTGAAGCAGCATGTTTCAAAAGTCGTCAGAAGCCTTTATTGGCATAAATAACAGAAGTATTTCAGCGAACAAAACGACTTCAAACTTTGATCTTGGAAGCGAGGACCAAGGACAAACAACCGTTGCAGTGTCTCTTCTCATACTAATTGCTTTGTTTGGTTCTATGGGTAATCTTCTCGTTTTAAAAGCAATATTCAGCCAGAAGAAAAGGAAGCTTCACGAATACCTAATTTTGAACCTGGCGGTTACAGACGCAGGTACGTGCGTGCTGGGTATTCCGTTCGATGTCGCAGAGCAGGTGATCGGTGAATTTCCGTACGGAGCAGTTCTTTGCCGCGTTATTTACCCATTCCAATCCATACTCGTCTATTCCTCGGTAATGACGCTTTTGTTTATGTGCGTGGAGCGCTACAGATTGATAGTTACACCGCTGAAGCCAAGAATACGTTTAAAAACTGGACTAACGATAATTGCTGGGATGTGGCTTTTAATGTGCTTAATCGTCCTTCCTTTATCGCTGGCTCTGAAGTTGAAAGGTCCCTACTGCATGGAGGAATGGCCGAACGCTTACAGCGGAAAAGTGTTTACCCTCGTTATCTTCATACTTCTTTATGTAATACCACTGCTTATCATGACCGTTCTCTATGCTCTTATGATTAACGTGTTATACAAGGACACCAAGTCTTTAAAGCGGAGAAGCAGGACCTTTTCCCGTGAATCAGTCGATACACGAATGGAGAGAAATTTGACAATTGTCAAAGTGTTCGTTACGGCTGTGGTCATGTTTGCAGTGTGCATGTTGCCAACGCATGTCACCTGGTTATGGCACGATTTTGGGAGCGGTTCTTCGAGGCGCGAGTTATTTGGCAAGGTGGCCTCTTTTAGCAATACCCTAATGTATGCTAACTCTGTTATCAACCCTTTCATTTTTGGCTCAATTATGGTGGATGCTAAAACACTTGTAAAGCTTTGCAGAACTTTGGTATGCTGCCATTCAAGACGAAATGGGAAAGCTGATTTTGATCAAGGTTTTGTTCTTCAGATTCGTTCCCCTTCTATGGCAGCGCAGTTGAAAAATGGATCATTCTATCTCTCATTATCGAAATCTTCGGAGATTTTTAACTGCGGAAATAATGAAATAGTAAGAGCCACGAACATAACTCCGATAAACTAGATATCAACCGGGAGCTGACTGGTTAAAGCCAGATGATGTCAGGGATTCGGTGCGGTAAACTAGAACCTTCCATTTAATCGCCGGACTTATCGCGTTGTACGTATAGTACAAACAATTACCGTAAGTTATGTTCCTCATAAATAGTACGTTTTGTCACAAATGCATTAAGATAGGTAGTGATCTGGATTCCATAAAACAGTTCTGTAGCGTATGCCGTGAAATCGGTGATCTTAAATTGCATCGTTTACATAGTGTTTATATTTATCATTCGTATAGTCTTTTTATCACCATTTTATATAATCTACTTCTTTTTTTAAAACAATTACAGATCCGCTTCAAGTGGTATTATCCGGTATATAAATAAAACAAAGCGTTTATTATAAGCATGTACTTAAACAGTTTTATCTGATGAAAGAACATACGCTTCTAAGTTGTACGTGATTATCACGTCACGGCGCAAACGCGGTCCGCCATGCAGTCTCGAGCCAGTCATGCGACTTTGAAGGGTCCTTGAAGATGTCAGTCTTCTTCTTCAAAAAATAAATTATGGATCGTTTTAATGGCGTGTTTTATACATTATATGGCCACCGATTTTAGAAGATTGTGCAGTACACAGTTGACAGGTGTTCTCGAAAAGTCCATGGAGTTCTCTACAGGGTTAATGCGAGGGTCAAGTTGTGTTTATAGGCGATTATCTTACAGTGACGGTGGTCTTAAAATAGCGCCCTAAAACTTCTAAATATATCATGTTTTGAAACGATAGGTTAATGAAAAGAGTGAAAAACAGATACAAACAAAAGGAAGAGAAGTGTGGGTGGCCATACCTGGACTGACATATTTTCCAAACTTCAGAATATATTAATGTTAGGTATAACGCTTTAAAAGGTGATCGTGCTGCTGATTTTCCGACAAAACAGGTTATGTCAAAGGTGATGTTCAACGAACGAATTTTGTTTTCTTTGGTGCGATGTAAATTGTAATAGAATTGGAGCAAAAACAATCACTTCAACTGAATAATTTTATAACTGGATAATTTATTTCTCACGTGGAGATAACGCTTAAAAACCTTGGTTTATTGTCCAAATCATTTATTTTTCTATCGTTACAGCTTTTAAAACACAATCTCTCGACTTCTCATGTGTATTATACTATTTCGGTACTGTTATATACTATTGTACCAAGCGTAGCTGCATTTTGTTTATTTACTTGTTTGTAAATAGAGATTATCGATCATAAAATATAACGTGACCTCGCCCCCGTCCGGAAGCCAGATCAGTGAAGCGGCGACAAAGCCACTCGATCTCTCCTCGTCTATCACGATAGCTTATCTCTACTTCCGTTAACACTTCCGTATCAGCTTGCTGTCCGTACGTAACAAGAGAGAACTAAATAGAGTTCTAAGTATATATGCACAAGATCTAATTCCCCGCCTATAGATAGTCCCAGGGAGGGAAGAACTCCCATAAAAAAAGGATCGGGGTGTTCACTAGCCTCCTATGCAGGAGAACTAATAACGGCTGCGACTAGGTGTTCACTGGAAAGTTTATGAAGAACTGAATCCTAAAGGAAGTGGGTGTGGGTGTGGCTCAATTCCATTTTTACCGCAGGTTCAATTTTATAACGTGTGTTATCGGGATTTGCGTGGTTTGACTTCCAAAATCAACTTCAGAGCTCAGCGAAATATTTATTAGCTGTTTATAAACTACAGAGAAGTTAACGTTGAACACTACAAAAATATCACTTGTCAGCAATAAAAAGTAAGAAAACCTGATCCACTCTAATGCCAAAGAGGTAATTTCGTGCCTCTCCCACCCCCCCTCCCCCCAATATTGCTAGCAAAGTTCTCTAAAAAGGTTTTGTTTCACCATGTGTCCTAAGAGTTTTTCTTCCTCAGGTTGAAAACATTTGCTTGCTAAACATTTTGTATAATCACGAGTAATGTGTGCATACATCTCTATTGACTGAGAACTAGCCAATGTGTTTCGACGTGTGGATTTTTTGGTCGATTTTCAAGTCTCATGCGTCAGTCACCGTAACAAGGTGACGACTTCTATTTACACTGTCTAAGTTTATGGGTATACGTCGATCGGGAAAAGCCATTAAATCTAATCGTCATCATGAAAATCGCATCATTAGCATAAATACTTGACAATGTTGTAGATTAACAGTATAAACACTTAACCCTTTCCTGCCCAAGCGTGACTTATAGATTTTACTCTGTCTAACGCCAGACGATTTTACTCGTCAAAGGGAGACCCCTTGGGCAGTAAAGGGTTAAAAAACTATCTCCCTTAACCCTTTCCTGCCCAAGCGTGACTTATAGATTTTACTCTGTCTAACGCCAGACGATTTTACTCGTCAAAGGGAGACCCCTTGGGCAGTAAAGGGTTAAGAAACCCATATAATAATCGAAGGCGTTCTAAATTAAAAGAAAGCGGGTTTTGTAGAGTTGGATCGAATGAGTGTCGGGTGTTTCCAGTAATGAAGAATAAAAATGGTCGCCTTTCAGGTGTGAGGTTCCATTTAAAGCGCATTTTCAGCTCTTCTTGATAACGCAAACCTTCGCTGAACAAGACAGTTGGCAAAACATTTTAGTTCGCTACGAATGTCTTGCTTCAGAAAAGCATAAATCAGCGGATTACTTGCCGAGTTGCATATGAATAGCAAGTCTTGCACATGTATCACTAGCCAAGGAATACGCTTTGAGCAGTGAAATGTGTAGCATATAAGTCGGGTGATATCAATTGCATAGCAAATCAAAAAGATGGCGACTATGATTCCAAGAGCTTTGGCGAAAATACTTGATTGAGTTTGTGTTCTGACAGCGCTAATGCTCTGGCGACAAAATCCGTTAAAGCTTATCTGTGCAAGTTGGACACTCGTTCGGTTCTTCTGTGATCGCGCTATGTACAAAGTCTTCGCACAAGCAGTGAATAAGAACAGAAAGGGAGGAAGTTTGAAGACGAACAATAAAACCGTCAGGAAATGTCTCACGGCATTTTTCATCCCAGCACAGTACATCCATGTGAATGGTACAAAATGGACAACAAGTGGTAAAATCCATGCTGCGGAGATTAAGGACAAATGTCGTCTTTTAGATTTGAATACAGCATATTTTAAAGGAGTAACAATCGCGATGTAGCGATCAACTGTTAGCGCACATAAGTTAGTCATAGATAAATTCAGAAATAACCATCGCGCGGCAGTTGTTATACACTTGCTGCACAGTGATGCAGAGTTACAGGCCATCGTTGGAAAATGGACCAAACCTACACAAAGATCAGCCACAGCGAGCGAAAGAAGAAACCAATTGACTGTTTTGTGGAGACGCTTCCTTGAAATAATAAGATATATCACTAAACCATTCCCAAGAACTGTTGATATCGTTAAAGTGCCACCAAGAGTCCAAAACCAAACGCCAGATTTCATCCAATTGACTGTTTTGTGGAGACGCTTCCTTGAAATAATAAGATATATCACTAAACCATTCCCAAGAACTGTTGATATCGTTAAAGTGCCACCAAGAGTCCAAAACCAAACGCCAGATTTCATCTTTCCTGAATAAAAATATTCTGAGGGCGCTTTGGATTTACATGTTAAATAATAAATATAACGAACGGCTTTAACCATTGCTTAATCCATCAAAACGGAAATTACAATAATAAAACTTAATAAAACCTCGGGATAGAGATGCTGCCAGTTATAATCAGCCAATCAGCGAGGAGTATTCTATTGTACTTTGTTCAATATCAACTTTCTAAGTGACGAACGTGTTTTGGCTTCTGAAGCACCTCGAAACAGATGCTGAATAAATAACTTGCTAAAATTAAATAAAAGACTCGTCCCATCCTGATTGATGCGAGCTTTTTGACTCGGATTTTCCAGTATCGCGTGTCTGGACATAGATGTCCTTTTACGTGGTACCTGAGTAGTTTCAGTGTGGTACTGATAAGTCAACTGTCTTCCATCCATGTTTGTCTTTGCTGTTGTTAGTATATAATTTCAAATTCAAGCTTTGATGAAATGTTTTCTCTGGGCTATGTCCTAAGGAACCTTGATATTTCCACAACAGTAAGATGATAAGTAAAAATGGTTGGCAAATCTTTGAGTATATGTCCCCACCTTCTATCCACCATTTGTCGTCATTCTTTCAACGTAACTTAGAAATGAACCGAGATTAATTCTTATAACCATTAAGCGACTCCAACGGGCCTTGTATTTTAGTGCACTTAAGAAAGAGTGCCGTCTGAATCATATCAGATGTTTTACTGAAAATTACTTCCTTGATGAAGATATATTATAACACAGTATTCAGTATTCAGATAATCTGAAGTTGTAAATTCAATGATTCCGAAATAAAATGTAAAGGTAATTTCTTACAAAATTAAAGACGTTTGCTATTAGGCATGACATCGCGCTCATTGAAATTTTGTTTTCACTTCTCTTGTGAATCGATTATCCTATGCATGTTAAAGGCTGGTTTTCACTAGCTCATAAGCATAAGCACAAGAAGAACGGAAACTGTTCCGGGGTTATTCTTGTGCTTATGCTTATGCTTATGTCGCGGTGATTCCAAGTGAGAGTAACACGAGAAAAACAAGTGTGTTTGTTCTTCTTATGCTCGTGCTTATGTCGTTATGTTTATGCTTGTGCGCTAGTTAAAACCAGCCTTAAAAAAGATCAAACACAAAATAAATGAAACGGTGAAATAAAAGGTGTAGACAGGCCAGCCCACATATCCCTGCCAACAATATGAGTGATATTTACCTTGTAACATGTCTTCTAAATGTGGGATTTAGCTTTAAATTCTTAAAAACTAAATCAATGGTTTTTGTTTCGAAAAAACAACTCAAGCTATAAGTTCATTTAATTTTGTGATCACAAGCAAACCAAAAGTTTAAGCGGGTGGCTAAACTCGATCAAATTTACCATAAAAAATTGATTAATTTGCTATACCCAAGAAAATGCTTCACTTTGTCAATTGTATGTCTGTATTTGTTTCATACAGCGCCCTACAACACGCAAATTCGTACGTGCCTGTATTCATTGATAACATAATTAGACAAAGGAGTTTTAAGTAATGATGTAAACACAGTAAAACTGTCTTATATCTGACTGCGTGTACGCATAATCCTCCCTCGGCAAATTTATTGGAGATAACCCGTCATTGATAACGTGCCTAATAGTTCGTACGTGCCAGAATTATGCTAATATTTATAAATGGCTGTGGAAACAGTTTACTCTTGCGCATATGTTGTTACGGTAGAGACATGCATTATTTTTCTAGCTTCTTTGCATGAATACTGGGCAGATTCATTCACTCTGGACAGGTTGCTTGGACTAGTAAAAACACTCCGTTCTCAACTAATACATTGATCCTGACTGAATGCTGTTAAATAACTTCAACCCCATTAATATCCCCGGAGTAGTAAAAACACTCCGTTCTCAACTAACACATTGATCCTGACTGCATGCTGTTAAATAACTTCAATGCCATTAATTCGTGAAGGCGATGATCTTATTGAAGATTTCCGACAGGAACCGAACAGCAACGAGAACTGCCGACTCAGTGGCGCTGACGCGGCTGAGAACATGGTATGAATCATTCTCGTCCCCATAGCCCTTTTCGTTTCTCTTAGCTGGCAGGAGGCCCCGCCGGCTAAGAGAAACTAAAAGGGCTATGGGGACGAGAATGGGTATGAATTCCTGTTCCGGCTAGCGCCGGCACGTACATGCAAGAGGGGCTATTCCAGGTATATCACAAATGTAAATAAAATATTGGGGGAATAATTAAATCACGGGCATGATAAGATGATAACCCAGACTTGGAATTTGGTCGTGTCAGGAACCCTCATCGTGTTTTGTTTTGTGTTTTGTGGTCTGTTTTCGCTTGACGTTATGCTTTATAAAAGAAAAAAAATGGCATCTCGCAAAACGCAAAAAACTTCTAGCGATATACTTTTCCTTTACGCAACTTAACACGAATTGGCTTTACTTATTGGGCACCTTTCAGACGACTAAACAACTTCCGATACCTGACCATCGTTAATGCCAACCAAAGTTTATTTACACGGCCGCTTGATAGAGATTGGCCGCTCAATATTAGTTTGTCAGAAGTTGGAGTGAAGCCTTTTGGAAACGTCATGTTGTTTCAGGGCAGAAATACGTGGTCAGGGGTAAGACGTTACGGAATCAAATAAAGGCGACAATAAACTAAACTTGTATTTGAATTATTTTACTGATCAGTCGTAGCCTTTTATTCGAGTCACGTATCTCCCAGGGGGTACTAGAAGTATACATGACGGGGGTGTGGGGGGGGGGGGGGGGGAGGAGTCCGACGTATTTTTTTGGATTGAAAATTTACACGCTTGCTATTTTTTGGGTCAAGAGATCTGTCACGTAGTTTTTTAGGACTTAAAAAAATACTCGGGTTTTCGTTGCGATCAGTGGATCAGAAAAATATTCATTCGAACTTTTTTGGGTTGGACATTTTGATGCCAGGTATTTTTTTGGGTCTAAAATTTCAGGCTTGTGTATTTCGTCATGTATACTACGAGAACCCCCCCCCCCCCCCCCCCCACTCCCCCCCGGAAGAAGCTGTTGGAAAAAAATTCCAACTTGGTATATCACATTCTTGCTGGCCGCTATTAACAGGGGTACAACCAAGACACCGGGCAGACTCACCGACAAGGTCACAAAGTAGCCGCTCCCGCTTAATTAATTTTAATAGAGGCGGCCAATTTACGAGACTCAGAGCTTCATTTAACCGGCCGATTTATGAGGGGTGACCGCTTAATGGATAGTAATTATGCAAACTGCGAACAAAATAAGTTGGGCTTTAGAGCTGGGTTCGGTGAGCATTAAGCCTCAGCCTTAACGGTTAAGTTGACTCACTTTGTAAACATCTTTGTTTTTCCTGTATTGAACCAATGCCTTTTTCAAAGAAATATATTCCGATATCGCATTAAAACCACCATTAAAGTACGTGTCATTAATTTCGCTGATGTATCGCCGGCGGCCTTTCCTCTGATTCAAGTCGGGATCAATAATACTTAACTAAGGTTTAAAATCCGGTTCATTTACTCCTCACGATAAAACATGTCAGTTTCTTATTTACAGGGTTGAGATCGTGAATAAAAAATTGGAGGCACTAGTTATAACGACTGAAAGCGTTTCCATATCATGGTTATAAAATGCCCGTCCCGTTTATTCGAAAACGCAGGCACGTTAAAACTAAGTTCATTAGCGTCATCTCTCGTTATTTTCTGACAGTTAGAGTTATGGTTTCCGATACATCCACGCACAGATTTTAACAGGGTCTGTCGTCAATCCCGACTCCTAAACAAAGCAATATCATTTACACGTCATGCAAGTGTCAAATGCGTAGAGATGTAGATGATTTTAGAAATTTATAAACGTGTATTCGCGGATGCGATTACTTGATATTTACCATTCAAATCAACAGTAGCACAAAGCTTTCGGATATTGCGGTTGACGAGGCTGGTCCCAAAGGTTGCACTGAGTGCTACTGACTTCTTCAAAGCCCGGCATCGGTTTTAACACTTTTTAACAATGCTTTTCAAAAGCTAAAACGAAGTCACGCGAACAAGATATGACACCACCTTGGTTTTGGGTTCTCGGTGGAATTATAACAATGATGACAGTTCTTGGAAATGGTTTAGTGATATATCTTATTATTTCAAGGAAGCGCCTCCACAAAACAGTCAATTGGTTTCTGCTTTCGCTCGCTGTGGCTGATCTTTGTGTAGGTTTGGCCCATATTCCAACAAAGGCCTGTAACTCTGTATCACTGTGCAGCAAGTGTATAACAACTGCCGTGCGATGGTTATTTCTGAATTTATCTATGACTAACTTATGTGCGCTAACAGTTGATCGCTACATCGCGATTGTTACACCCTTAAAATATGCTGTATTCAAATCTAAAAGACGACATTTGTTCTTAATCTCCGCAGCATGGATTTTACCATTTGTTGTCCATTTTGTACCATTCACATGGATGTACTGTGCTGGGATGAAAAATGCTGTGAGAAATTTCCTGACGGTTTTATTGTTCGTCTTCAAACTTCCTCCCTTTCTGTTCTTATTCACAGCTTGTTCGAAGACTTTGTACATAGCGCGATCACAGAAGAAGCAAGCGAGTGTCCAACTTGCTCAGCTAAGCTTTAACGGATTTTGTCGCCAGAGCATTAGCGCTGTCAGAACACAAACTCAAGCAAGTATTTTCGCCAAAGCTCTTGGAATCATAGTCGCCATCTTTTTGATTTGCTATGCAATTGATATCACCCGACTTATCTGCTACACATTTCACTGCTCAGAGCGTATTCCTTGTCTAGTGATACATGTTCAAAACTTGCTATTCATATGCAACTCGGCAAGTAATCCACTGGTTTACGCTTTTCTGAAGCAAGACATTCGTAGTGAACTAAAACGTTTTGTGAAGTGTTTTTCCTGAAAGTTTGCTTTTAGCAACTTCGTTTTGGTACTGTGTGTATTTTAACAATTTTATGACCAGCCATTTAGTTCTACTTTCAGATGCCTTATTTAACTTCGGAAAACCGACAACGTCGTTTGTCTTTGTTCTTTCATTTAATTACCATACCACTCTTTCTTTTTTATTAGAATATTGTTTTCCCAGCCCAGGCTGAATATTCTTATTTTTCTGCCGATTTTAGGCTGAAAATAAACTTATGAATATTCTTAGATTAAGAAGTTATCATGATACTTTTTACAGTTTAGATCATATTTTTTGTGCTGCATACCTTACTTATGTGTATTACAATACCAGTAAAATCCATCGATCGGTCGCCAGCATTGACCAATGGCTATAGTGTAGGTTTTTATCGTTTTATTGGCTAGTTTTTCCGTTTAGAGAAACAAAATTGTATTGTATTTGAACATTTTCAACACAAAATTATATTCTTTTCAAATTCTCAGCCTTGGGTTTATTCTTAAAATATTCTTCAAATTTGGCGAATTTCAGCCTCAATATTCTTATAAAATATATTCTTGTAAAAAAGAAAGAGTGTACAGACACGTCTAAAAAAGACTTTTTTAAAATGTGTTGCTAACAAGACGGAGTTTGAACAATTTGACGCGTTGGCCGCTACAATACATCAACATAAGGTTTAATATCTAATTGCGTTCGACGGATGGAGAACGCATTCCAAATTTTGTGTTTCGCTGTGCACATACTGGGTGTCCTGTGTATACCGTACCAGGGGAAGTTTTGAGCTGAAGCAAATTGCCTCGCTTTTATTATATCGGCCTCACTTTAACGTACGTACCCTCGTGTCGAACCTGGGTTCCGGTTTCTCGGAGCAGAAGATTGAAGTCGTCTGGGTCTGGGATACATTTTGCTTGATAAAATGGCCTAAAAGGTTTGCCTGAAGTTAACCTGATACTGGGTATGACAAAAAAGTGCTACAGGGTTATTGTGTAGAGAAGCCGAATTAAATAAAAGGAAACTCTAGTAGAAGTATTATCAATGCAGACTGGTCACGCAATCTTTTCTCAAAAGAGTTGTGCAATAAGGTATGCCTCTCTCACTTATTGTCTTTGCCCCCTAGTGAGACATAAGCTGACATAAGAAAAAGTACGCTTAAGACCTTTCTCTTGCTATTCTATAATACTGATGTAAATTAACTCTGTAAATAGTGCACAATGAAAGTTGAAGTTGCCACTGCCAGGCTTGATAATTGATTGTTCTGGATGGTATCCAAGTATCCAACTTACTGTCGAACGCACTCTTCTAATCCGGCTGATTATTATTAGTTTAAAGGGACATCACGCCTGATATATCATATTTTAATAAGTATGGCCTGTAGCTTGCTGTAATTGTGCTTTATTGTCTTGCAATGGACGGAGAAAGATGCTAGAAGTGTTGAAAGCAAAGAAATATCAACTAAGAAGAAAAAATAACTATTAAAAGATTTTTACCAGAGTTTCAGCTCTGATTTCTGGACATATCATCCTTCCCAGTAATCAACCCACTTCCATCCTTGTAATCCTGTACCACATCCCCAAAATACCTGCAACCTCGTTCCCAGGGTCTCTTGAGAGACCCTGGCAACACCTGAAATACCTGTTCTATCTTGTCCTGTGGAATCTTTTTATCAAATTTATTCGTGTATTTGGTGGCATTTGACACAATAATATGGAAATTAGAAAATAAAAATTTCTGTAATGTGCAGTATCTTTAAATGCGAATGAAAGTGAAACTTGGACGCGTTGCACATTATAATAATTAATATTAAAAGTAGCCTGCCTGCAGCCGATTCCATTTCATGAGAGGATGAATCTTCACGCAGGCTATATTGAAATAGGATAGGACTTTTCTTACCGCCAGGGCAGCTTGGCGGCCGAAAGATCACGTAATGTATCAGTCAATTCCAAAAGCGCCCACAACCCTTCTTCCCGGGAATACCCTACCCGGGAATTTGACTTGAAATTGGATCCGTATAGTGGGAAATTTGACGCCAAACTTTGCCCGCCAACACGGGCCCTCGCAGAGGTGCCAATTTTAAAATGTGTTGTCCGTCATCATTAGTATTAGATGTGTTTTGGCATCACGTGTTCGCGCTAAGAGGTAACCGATGGTGCAACAGAATAAACTCCCTGGGCTGAGAAGAGTAACTGAGCGTCTGTAAAACAAGCGTTGGTTGTAATAACTGGAATACCATAATTGCTTAAAAATCAAAATCGAAGTCACTCCGAAGCATCACGATAACTGAAGTTTGGTCTTGGGCTCTCGATCTCAATATCTGAAATATCAACAGTTCTTGGGAATGGTTTAGTGATATATCGTATTATATTTCAAGGCAGCGCCTTCATAAAACAGTCAACTGGTTTCTGCTTTCACTCGCTGTGGCTGATCTTTGTGAAGGTTTGGCCCATTTTCCCACCTCTGCATCACTGTGCAGCAAGTGTATAACAACCAACCTCGTTCCCAGGGTCTACGAGATGTTTATTTATCAGTTTCTAACTAATTTATGCGTGCTAACAGTTGATCTTTACACCCTTAAAATATGCTGTATTCAAATCTAAAAGACGACACTTGTTCTTAATCTCCGCAGCGTGGATTTTACCATTTGCTGTCCATTTCGTACCATTCATATGGATGTACTGTCAGTGTGTTGGGACGAAAACTGCTGAGAGAGTTTTTTACATGGTTTATTGGTGTTCAAACTTTCACCCTTCCGGTTATTTTTCACAGCTTGCTCAGTCGAAGACCTTATGTTTAGCACAGAAGCAGAACATAGATAGTAGAGGGGACTAACTATGAACAGAAGAAGCGGGCATTCATACAACTTTTAAAATAATTTAAGGTTTAACGAATTTTCTCCACAAGACTTAACAACTGTCAGAATACAGCGTCAAACTTAGCAAGTATTTTCGCCAAAGCTATAGGAATCATAGTCGCAATCTTTTTGATTTGCCATACAATTGACATTTCCCGGTTCATCTGCTTTGTATTTCATTACACGAAGTATTTTTCACGGCTTGTGGCTGATCTGCAAGACTTGCTATTCTTGTGCAATTCAGCCAGCAATTACCCTGCGAGCAGAGGTCCCTTCGATCTTCCTAGATAAGTCGACTTATCTAGTTAGATCGAAGGGACCTCTGCTCGCAGGGTTGCTGTAGTATCTCACGGATTTAACCTTCGGATTTAACCAACGTACAAGAAACACTCTAAACAAACTCCATTGCAAGAGAGCACGTTTTACTAACACGTCAACATCTCATGCGCATGCTCCAATATACATCTAATACGCATGCTCCGATATAAATGTAAAACACTACATTCCTCCCTTCTTTAAATAACTTGTCCGGTAGAATGAAAAACAAAACAAAAGTAACCTAATCAATTCCTATGCATGCAAATGTCTCTGAATGTCCTATGAAAGTCTTAACAAACTTAACACTTCAAACTGGTATCAAAAGAAGTATAACACAATAAACAGTTCAAGTTCAGTTCACATTTGTGTGTAAGAGTTCTACTCCGGGACCAGCTGAACACAGCCTACATCATAGTCTTGAAATCTTATCGGTGGTCGTCTGACTCTTGACGGACGTAAGGGTAAGATAGATGTAGAACCACTTTGCACTCCAGTAGGAGCTTTGACAGATTCTCTAAGCTCTTGGCTTGGTGAAGGTAGTGTCACTCCTTGAGCCTCTGTGGTATCTGATGATTCGCTGGTGGCTTGGGGTACATTATCTTGCTCGAGATACTTTTTCACATGGGTCACATTTCGACGGTACTGTACACCATCGGCCTCAACAAGAACACTATTACCATTCTTCTGAACAACTGTAAATGGAGAATGTTTGTATGTCGTGGACAGTTTGTTCTCTTTCTCCTGTCTCAACAACACTTTATCACCTTCTTGAATATGGCTTTCTTGTGCATTTCTTCTACTGTCTCCATACACCTTCCCTTTCTCTTTCCGTTCACTATCACGGTCTCTGACTTCATCTTCAACAGTGAGCTCTTGCAGTTGAGGTAGTTTGGTTCTGATACGTCTTCCAAACAACAATTCTGCAGGGCTAACCCCAGTTGTACAATGAGGTGTACTACGGTACATCATTAAGAAATCGTCCATCTCTGATCTCCAGTTACGACCTTCGGCTTGGGCAATACGCAGACGTTTCAGGATACTGCGGTTCTGTCTTTCAATCTCACCATTTGCCTGTGGCCATAAGGGCGTTGTTCGACGGTGCTCAATTCCATTCTCTTCCAAGTACTTCTCAAAGTAGTCACTGACAAACTGTGCCCCATTGTCGGTTCTGAGGGACAAAGGAAGACCATGAGTGACGAAAATCTTGGACAGCATTGATACAATCTTCTCAGATGTAGTAGATTTGGTGAATTCCATTTCGAAGAATCGACTGTAGTAGTCCACCAATACAAAGACATAATCACCGGAAGGCAGTGGGCCTAATAAGTCAGCCGCTAGATGTTGCCATGGTGCAGAAGGCAACTCTGTACGTACCATCGGCTCTGGTCTAGGTGGTTGTGAAACTAACTGACAACCATGACAGGTCTTACAGACCCCTTCCACCTCTTTATCGATGCCTGGCCACCACACCTTGGTGCGCAAACGTTGCTTCATGGCCACAATTCCAGGATGGCCTTCATGCGCCAACTTCAGTGCTTGACTGCGAAGTTGCTTTGGTAATACAATTCGAGTTCCACGAAGAACAAGCTTTCCAATTGCGCTTAATTCACCTCGCACAGGCAGGTACTCCTTGAATTCCATAGCATGCCATCTTCCATTCAAGAGACATTCTCGTACACTTTTCAGCTCTAGATCGTGTTCGGATGCTCTCTCAATTTCGCGAGTTGTCAAGGCAACAGGCGTTGATTCCTGAGCCACCCACTTCACATATTCTTCTGTTTCGTTCTCGTCTCTTGACTGTGGCACTGGACTCAGGAGACGTGACAATGAATCTGCAATATTCTTGGGCCCTGGAATGTACTTCACTGTAAATCTATAGGGTTGCATTCTGAGAAGCCATCTCTCGATCCTAGCACAGGTCTTCGATGTGGGTGAGAAAATACATTCCAGCGGTTTGTGGTCAGTCATTAATTCAAAGTCAGCACCATACAAATACATGTGGAATCTTTCGCAGGACCACACTATCGCTAAAGCCTCTTTCTCAGTCTGAGAATATCGGCGTTCTGTATCTGACAAACTTCGGCTTGCATAGCTAATAACGCGTAGCTCTTCTCCCTGCTGTTGTACCAATACAGCTCCTAAGCCTACAGGGCTTGCATCTGCGATCACCTTTGTTGGGGCATTCTTGTCAAAATATCCAAGTGTCTCTGCACTGGACAGTCTCTTCTTCAACTCGTCAAATGATTTCTGTTGCTCCGGCCCCCACACAAAAGGTTCGCCATTCTTTGTAAGCTGGCGGAGAGGTGCTGATACGGTTGCCAGGTCAGGAATGAAACGTGCAGTAAAATTAACCAACCCAAGGAAGCTTCTCACTTCAGCAGCACTCGTCGGTTCACGAGCATCAACAACAGCTTTCACCTTAACATCTGCTGGACCAATCCCACGTGCAGACAACACATGACCCATAAACACCAAGTGCGACATCTTGAATTCACATTTGTCACGGTTTAAGGTCAACCCCCTGCTACTCAATACTCTGACCACATTCTCAAATCTCTTGTCATGTTCCTCTTCAGTGGGTGCATGGACTATCACATCATCAAGGATGTTGTGGACTCCTTCACACTCTTGCAGGACTTGGCC
>OX393562.1:20936968-21121968 GCA_947652115.1 Blastomussa wellsi | reverse complement strand
AGTGCATCTTCATCTTGATGAATCTGAGCAAAGGTAAGAAAAATCTCTTGGTCAATACACAAACCTGATAATTATACAAAACATATGCATCTTAATTATGTATGTTACGTTGCACTGAAATGTTGCATGCACTTAGTCAGGCCTTAATTCCATTCACTACCAAGAGGGATTTATTATAATTATATCTAGCTGCTGTCCAGACAGCTAGGTACCTTGCAAAAAAGTACATTGTTCACTTGCACATGCAGCATCATCCAGAACACTGATACAAGGTGCACATGTATAAAACTTTGTGGACTTCACATACCTTGCAGCTTACCTGAAAAGGTACACTGACTGTTTATCTGACTTGATTCAAGTTAGACACTTACTGGTTCACCGAAGTTTCTGCGTTCCTGTGGATCCCACCACCCTTTATGTTGTCTTCTCTGATAGGAAATATCTGGCAGATTAGGATAATCCCCCATGGCATAGCCATCATCTTCCCAGCCACGAGTGAAGCCTTTCCAGTCATTTTCAGGTGTAGGGATAGGAAACTTTTTGTGATCGTCGTGTCCTATGTAGTGTGAAAGATAGGATTCAATTCAAGGTAGTAAATTAGCATCCTAAACACATGCAGACTGTAGAACATATCAAGGAATTTTTTCTCTCCCCCACCTATAGATGGGATGCTAATCCATTGTAAGGCAAGGCGAAATTCAAAAACTAATTTCCTCTTACTAGCCCAAATCTCTGAGGAGCTACAGTTGTAGCAAATTTTGTCCTAAAATATAATAAAACAACAAGGGATGCAACTTTTTCACGAAGCGATTTGAACACACCAAACAAAATTGCTTCTCACTATCTTCTTCTCAGCCTTTTCGAAACCAAAATGGACTCAACTCAGTCAAAAATTGCAAAACTGCCAAGCATATCGTCCGGCAAAGAAAACAGGAAAGCAAAAACCCTTCGCCAACCAGGATTGCACCGACTGCCATCATCTTTTTAACAGAGTAGAGAAGGATTGTGTTCGGGCAAACATATTTTTGCAGCGTAGGTAGTGTAAGTGATTTGCTCTTGATGGCGGATAAAATTATGATGTTTTGTCAGAAGGTAACATGGGACGTCCTTTACTAATCACCTCCAAGCAATTCGTAAGCCTCTCACGGGCCCTCGCATCGATGATTGAGTTGAATAAATGAGTTAAAATAATCATTTTTGAATTATGTTATCTGACTATTTTAGTATATACTAAAACAACCATTCACCTCAGTGTCAGTGGGCAGTGGTGGATATTTACCGAGCTGCGATCCACCACTAGCCACCTTCACTTCGGTGAATAGTTGTTAATTATTATTCAACGACATGCAAAAAGTGACCCTGTATTCTGTAGTTTAGCCATTTGGTAGTAAATAAAAATATATAGTAGTTTGGACAACTTCCAAAAACTACTGATAAGAACACAGATTATACAATCATCCGATAGCTAACCTTTTCTAATTCCTAACAAAACTTGCGGTCTTACTATGGTTCGGCGAAGAAGAGCTTGACCCAAACGCAATCCCCCTTTGGCCGCCATTTTGAAACCAGAACATCCGGGATCTTTCTAAGTCAAGCGTGATCGGAATAGTTCGGACAAAAACGATTAAAAACCGAAGTGATTCGAAGTTGTTATTATCCCGCCAGTGACTATTGTCATAGCAACTTCGCGCCCGGGAGGAAAGCAGAGAAACAATATGGCGGACATGACAATGAAATAATTTAATATAGTAACCAAAGACCGCGGCATTACGTTGTGTTAAAACGGTTGCTTCCTTGTAAAAAGGATTTGTAGATATTGGAGATAGTTTGACAGATTGAGTGATTATGAGTTCACAGAGACGAAACAGCTCTCGAAATGGGAGACGAACTTCGGCAGGGACACCGACGTCCCCAGCTTCTGGGGGATTAACGTACCCCACAATACGACAAAGAGGTTATTACTCTGATATCTTAGGCGGAGGATCGAAAGAGGAGCTTGGGGTAAGTTATAAAAACTAGCAGACTTTGGTGAATGGTTAATACTTGCATATTGCTATGCAAATTAATATAAATAACGTGTGACCGTACCTGAAAGTGTGTAACTTGAATTGAAGCTGATAAAGAATTTTGGTTATAATTTGATGTGAATGTTTAAGTAAACGTATTGCCGTAAATGCTTAAATTTCATGCCTTTATTGCGTATTACCTACATTAACTCTATTGAAAATAAGGGTAAATTGTAAATAAGATTTACGAACATTTTTAATAATTAATACTACAAATTATCGAAGATATTATGACAAATGTCACTTAGTACGTGTCGCTTACAATACACTGCATCTAACTAACTTATACTGTAATGATCAGCACACAAACAATTCCCAAGTGCGCTTTCTATTACTTCCATATCTTCATTAATTGTGCATTTCACTTTGTGCAGCACCCCTTCAACATGAAAGGTGATACAAAATGTAGCAGACAGTATTTAGCAAAAGACCTGTCAACCTCACATTGCGCATGTATGTTGTCAAATTTTGTTACAGAATATCACCGGTGGCCCAGCAGCAGCAAGAAGTACACTATGGAAGACGGCAAAAGTGAAACACATGCCAGAAGGTATACATCCAATCCCTTGGGATTTAATTCCTATATATATTACATACAAACCATGTGGCATCAAGCTACCATAAATGAACTAATAAACACCCCCTGTCTTATAAATGCCTCCTATCCATTAAACGCCCCTGGTGAGGTGTGAAGTTTGAAATGGACACCCTCCCTCTAATAAATGCCCCGTTTTGTATACATGCCTCCCCTAAAAATCAAGAAAACACTCTGTAAAGCAAAATCATGCAATTAATTTAACACCTTGGTAGCTTGGACAGCAATGGCTTCCGAATAGGCCCTTTGCATGACCAGTCACATGGTACAAAATAACACCCTGCTGGTGAGCAAGCTACGCGCTGGGACATTCAAAACAAAGCGACTTCATGTCCTATAGCGTAGCTTGCTCACCAGCAGGGTCGTGCAAAGGGGCCATTGCATCCTGTTCAATCTCAAGTTCAAAGTGCGGATTTCGCTCTTTTATTTTCTTAATTTCTGCGCTCATAATAACCCAGATGACAACAAAGGCATTGATATAGAACTATAAACTTGCTGTTGTCACCGCGTTGTTTTGATATAGAACTCTTAAAGGGACAGTTTCACAGTTTGGCGCATGTGCAAGCCTAATCAACTCTATAGTCTATGAACCAATCGCTTTCTAGTTGTGAACTCGTGCCTGTGTCCAGAATAAATGCGATAGGCCAGACAATAAATTCGATGTTCAACACTGAGTTTCACATTTTCTGTGAAAATCCGTTGACATTTCCGCAAGTGCATAAACATTTTTGAACTCGTTTTCTGGAAATTTTGGGATACTGATTAAGTGAAGAAGGTACTTAGAGCATCAGAGTCGGAACAAACAAAAGAAATTTAAATATGAAATAACACCTTAATTTCCACGTTTTCGCAGAAACGTCTCATATCTATTTAACTCACCCCTTACACCACTAAAATTTAATAGACGCCCTAGGTGTTTATTAGATCATTTACGATAATCAAGGTGGGGGCATGTACTTGAATACACGGCCTGGGACTACAGCAACCTCTTGCTGCTCGTCATTGCTTTAAGCAAATTGATGGGTTGCAGTAACAGTTAGTTGCATAATGTCATATACAAGACCATACGCTGCTCTGGTGTTTTTGTTTCATCTGCACCTTATCATAAGATTCTACGTTAATGAGTGCACAAACTGCATGAAGGAGTTACTGGATACATGCACTGAACTATTAAAATAATTTGTTGGATATGATTTATTATATGTATGACTGATTGCTGTATATGTGGAATACCATTTATTTTCTGAAAATACTTTATTTTCATATACCGGTAAATTTGTTACTTGCAGTACAAACATTCAAGGGGCCTATGTCAAGTCGAGCTTTGAATTCGATGTTACAGGACCAAGTTCATGGGCCAACTACAGCACCTATCACAGTTTCTGTAAGTTAAAAGTGACAAAATACAGCATACATGATGCCCTGCTCTTGATTACTTTTCCTTCTTTGTGATTTCCATATCTGTTAACTGATTGATGGCCCTGCTACACAACTAGCCAGTTAGTCTTTGAGCAAACTAATAGTAAGCTTTGCTAGTCAACCCTGGCGAGAGGTTGCTCAGTTATAGTTAAAAATGCTATCTTCTGTAGCTGTCCATATAAATTTTCAATTTGTTTCTGTTTAATTTGCACAATGTACATATATACATTTTCCCAATAAATTATCATTTCGTATATTGTAACTGAAGGTTGACTTGATGCTGTTAAAGCCAGGCTACCGTCATTAATGAACAAGAGGTTACAAGATATCTCGTGCCTGATGTACAAAGTGAAAAATAATTTATGCCCTAAATACATCAGTGACCTCTTTAAACTAAACAATTGCGTGCATAATTTAAGAGTTAAGGAATTTTGCGTACCGAGATTTGAGACAGTGACTTTTGGCAAACATTCACTTAAATACCTTGGCCCCACACTCTGGAGCAAAATACGAGCAGACATTAGGAGCTCGCCATCGTTGGACTCGTTTAAAAGAGCCATCAAGAAAGTTGACTTGAAAGAGCTATTAACCAATACTTGCATAAACTGCACATTATGCAGCTCCTGAATTTTATACTTTTTATACTTTTTTTATACTTTTTATTCAATTGTACATATGTTATTATGAATAATTCTAAAGTACAGATTGTAATTAATTAGGTAGTTAGAACTTTAGCTAGGTGTCCCCAATTAGTGGTTGTAACTGCTATCTTTATTGACACTGAAATAAAGTTGTTATTATTATTATTATTATTATGCATACCGGTAGTTCTCTCGTTCAAGTGCCTTTTTTCTACATGTTTTGTAGGACTTTCCAGAGAGGTCCTGGGAACCCAAGGTTCAACTTCCTTATAGAGCAGAGCAGGGCCAGGTTCCCAGAAAAATTGAGATTGAAAGGTTTGTACTTCCTGCTGGAAATTATGTTTCCTGCTGATGTTACTTTACCTGTGAAAATAACTTTGTACAATACAATATTATATCTGGTGCACAGCCAGGTACCTATCCAGACCTCATTCAGGTTTGTTTTAAATAATATACAGTATAACTAGTCATTTCAAGGTTACAGGGATAGAGATGAAAGCCAGGCAAAGATGTGCACTATACATTGTAATGTTATTCCTTAATAAAGTGTACATGACTTTTTTTGGATACCTAATTGCTAAATGGACACTTAACAAACATGATAATAAAGTTTTATTTCCCCGGGATACTCTTTGCAGTCAAAAACAATGGATTCACCTAAACATAGTTTATATCTACCCATCTGGCTCCTGCAGTCCCTGGGATCAGAAAGCAAATTGTACTAAGAAGTATCATTGTTTGTCCGTTTCGAATCATGATTCCTCTTGGTCTTTACTAACCTCTTGTCTATTTATCTCTTTACAGACAAAAGCGGATATTTGCCAAGCAAGATATTAATTCATTGCTCGAAGACTTAGGAGTCAAGACTTCTGATCTTATGCCTAAAGGGGACTACAATATGAGAGTAAATCTCACAGGACCTGACACTGCAGCATTTCCCCCTTTCCTTCCCCTTCACACATTTGATGACACAGAGTTTGATTGTCGCAATCCTAATGAGTGGCTGCAACTGGGTTTTGTTGATGGCAAGCAGCATCCAGTGCCAGGGAAAGCCCTGTTGTCGAAAGATGATGGCAAAAATGGAAAAGCACATGCATGGACAGATGTTGGTATGCTTGACTATGATGCAGAAAAACAGTTGTTTCTAGTGCAGGTTGTTGGTACAGGAGGACTTCAACACAATGTTACTCCAATAGCAAATGGGGTGGCAGAAAATGGTGTAGTAAACGGTGACACTCACATTGAGGGACCTAAAAAGAAGCATTCCAAACTTGAAGCCCAGCAGTTTTGGGTTCCACGGGTACAGCTTCTGTTTGCTGCTGAAGATCCAGTGAACTTTGCCGAGAGAGTAGCCAGGGCCTATGCTCTGCGGTGTGAAACTGAGGCACTGTTGAGATACAATCTATATATTGATTGCATGCCAATGGATGGTGTGGTGAGGCTTGATCCCAGTTCACTAGAGAGAATGAGTACATGGGCCAAGGGAACCAGAACACTAAAAAATGACAAGAGGTACATGTAATGTTGATAATTTGATCAAAGGCTCTGTTATTGGCAGTGGCTACTTGTAGTTTGATTGGGTGGGCTAGTACCAGTCAACAGTGATGTTCTATCGACCCCTATCTCCGTCCTATCTGAATAAAGGAAAATAAAAACAAACTGGTTTGAAATTTAAACCACATTCATATACACAGTACCGGGAATTTGGACCTGATCTTCTTACTTGTGCAAATAGGCGCTCACCGTTAAACAGTTAAGAATAGTTTGTGTTAATTTTTATATTGTAGGTATAAAATGTTTGTGTTGTTTTCAAACCAGCCATTACAATTTTGTTTTAACACAGCTTGGATGAACATGTGCGTCTGTTGTGTAAAGAAATCCAAGTGGATTTTTCACGCAGCATGAACAGGATCACATTTGACAGGATTGTTAGTAGTAAACCAGAGACTTATCCTTTTGTGACTGTGCCACAACAAGAAGAGGAGGTGATACCTGAACGAGGTAGGCACTTTAATGCCACTGCAGCTGTACTGCATGTACAAACCTGCTGTGTAAGTTACTGTTATTGTCTTGTTGGAAGCTGTGCAATTCTACTATCCACTTAGTTCATGATGGTGAAACCAAGATGTGGTTTACTACATTGCAACCTTCAGTGGTATGAGGGCAACGTGGTTATGTAGTGGAGTCATCGTCGTCATCATAGTTGTCCATCACTCTTTGTGTGGAGCAAGTTGGAACAAAAGGCCTAAAGTGATCACTGTCCTTACAGAACATGTAGTGCTGTTTACCATGAAGAACCTTTCTAAGGAATTAGAAATGTTTGTATAATATTATTGAGATTGCATATTGAACTTAAGTGATTTGGCATTGTCTTGTGTTGGGGTAGGTCCTTTAATTGCAAACAGCGTTACTTTGTAAATTGGTATGTGTCTTCTATCCTAACACAAGTAACATAGTTCCCCACCTGCATTCTTCTTCCAAACATGACAGTTGTCCAAGGACAGCCTGCAGTATAATTAGGTTGTTTCTGCTCTTCATGTAAACAACTGCTTTTCTTCTTCTTAAGGTTTTCATCCAGATGTTCCTTCATATCCCTTTGATGAGAAGTTTGACAACTTTGCCTTCAACTGCCTCTTGACACGAGAGGAAGCCATTGTGGCAATGGCTAAAGTGAGATCTGAATGCAACAAAGTTGCCAGCATGTCTGTATTTCAAGTTCCTGTCTCGAAAAGCATGAAGCTTGAAGAGTTCGAACAGACACAAGCTCAAGTCAGCACACAGGTACAGTGAATACTCAGAAAACACAACTAAATAATTTCTCGCAATTTGAAACAAGGTGATGACTGTGCAGTTGGTTTTTGTTGTTTGTACGTAAAGGAAATACTTAAAGCTTTACTGGAAGATAGCGCATGCATAGTTACTCAGCATGTTATAATAATTTGAGGGAAAATGCATCCAACCATGTCCATCAATTTAGTCATCTTGAATAAATGTGACAAGAATGTTTTTAATAAAAAAAATGGGAACACTTGATTGCATATACTGCTTTCATTCTTTCTGAGAACGAGAAAAAGAAGGGAACTTAGGAAAGAGTTCTTTGTCATCCACCCTTTTCTCTACATCAGTCAAGAGTTATTGGATGTGATCTGATGAACTAATCCTTTATCTTGTTGCACTTTAAATTTCATAACAATTCTATTATTTAAAATTCTGTCAGTCTCTCTGTAGAACGTAGTAGCCATGTTGATGAGAGTTACTGATTTAAATTATGGCTGGGCATGGATCCTGCTGTACATGTTTTTGTCAAATGCTAATTAGTGAAATGTTTGATTCATATTAATTTCAGGTACAGATATTTTTGCGGGATAGTTGGCTAAACACCCTGAGGACAGCGATTCGGAGCAGCTTGTTGGATGTTGGCAAGGGATGGTTTAACATGGAAGAAAGAAACTGGGAAGTATACCAAATCTCCAAGCTGGCCAAATTTATGCAGCTGGTCAAATTTGCCATGCAGGTACCTACAATTTTGCATTGGTTTGGTGAGGGGCACAGTGGCCGAATAGTTAGTGTGCCTGACTCTGGATCGGACGGTCCGGGTTTGAGCCTCTGCCAGGGCACTGCATTGAGTTCTAGGGCAAGACACTTTACTCTTACAGTTCCTCTCTCCACCCAGGTGTACAAATGGGTACCACTGAAATGCTGCAGGCGGGAGGAGGGGAGGGGGAACCGTGGGAGTAGAAATATTTCTAGTCGCTTAATGTTACTGAAACCGGGATAAGCTCTGGCAGTTTGGGCCACTAGGCTCAAGGCTTGAACTCCCCCCCCCCCCACCACCAGTTTTTAGGGTCTGATGTGGGAGGTGCCTAACCTTTAGTGCAGTGGACTCCGGTTAGAATGGCCCAGGTTTGAGCCCCGGCTGGGATCACTATGTTGTGTTCTTGGGCAAGACACTTTACACTCAGAGTGCCTCTCTCCACCCAGGAGTATAAATGGGTACCAGGGAATTGTTTGGGCAATCTAACAGAATGCTGGGGGTAACCCTGTGATGGACTAGCATCATGCTACAGAAACCGGAGTTAACACTGGCAGGTATGAGCCAGTTTGGCTAAAAGGCTATACATGTATGGTATACATGTAAGTTAATGGCTATGTTGTGGTTCTCTTTGTGTCTGTTAGGACTCACTGCGCTACTTGGTGCAGGATTCCTTGGCTGCATTTACTCAGATGATCCAGGATGCCACATACAGTGTGATGGACATAGGGGATGATTTTGACTGGGGTGCAGATATCATAAACAGCAATTATAAGTAAATATTAGCAAGTTTAATCACTGCATGTGTTTATTGGCCAAGTAGATCATGTACAAATTCAAGTAAAATAAACACAAGAAGAGGTTGAAATTCATGAATCAGAGTCAAGTGAATTACAAGCTTTTCAGGTGTTCTTCCGAAATGCTGCCTAGTTGTGGTTAAGCAATCTGATGAAATGTAAGTCTGCATTTCAATTTGTTGTAATCAATATTGGCACTAAAGCGTTCTTAAGAACATAAACCAACATTTGAATTATCAAATGAATGGTTCAAATTATTGGAATTCCATTTGAGATAGAAAGTTGTTTCTTATGTTAACAACTGCATCGCTAAGTGGAGGTTGGGTGCCCGGGGTATCCAGGGGCTGCCACTGTTGGCAGCCAGCCCCTAGACCGAGTACCGTTCCCAAGGCTGTTAAATCCCTGCTACCCAGCCATGAGCCCCCATGCCAGGCACCCAGGCACCCGTCACACTGCCAAGCAGTGGAAATAGGGAAGGGAGGGAAGACAGCTGAAATACCCAGCACATGATGGCCGACAAAGCTGCACAATGAACACTGCTGTGTGACTGAATAAACCATGTGAGCATGTGAGACCAGGAAGTAGACCGCTGACTGCTAACTGCTGACTGCTTTTTGTTATTAACTTTGTTAAAATATACATTTTGCCGGTAACCGCATATAAAATTAACTTTTTAACAGGCCCAAGAGGAATGCCTTGTTCATGTTGGACCTGACAATGGAGAAGACAGATGTACAGTACAGCACAGACTTGGAGAGCTTTGGTCGAGTGGTGATCACACTGTTTGACAAGGGTATCACATGCACCAAGAATGTACCTCAGCTGGAGAAGATGGTGATTGAAGGGCTGTTCTGGAGTGGTACGCCTCTTCTTGAGTCTGTGGGTGAGAATGAACCTGAGGTAGTGAAGCTGAGGGAGACTGTACGGCATGCGATCAAGCAGTCTCTTATTCCTCTGAGGGCTTATGCTAGACAGTATGAAAAGTACCTTGAGCTGTACAACCTGGATATAAACCAGTACCTTGTGTGAGTAGCTTTCCTGTACATGTAAATTATATCATCTATGACTTAAGGAATTGAGGAAGTGAACTACCCATGACCATCCAAATGGGAACATCTTTTTTTTTCTTTTTTTAATCTAATTTGCCAACAAAGGCCTTTTCATTGCTACAGCTGTTTTGCTCTTTCAAACTTTTTCATCACCTAACACTTCAAGACAGTGTACATGTATAGTGTTCAGGCTGTAGGCTTTGAGAGGAAAGCAATAGGCAATTTGTATGACGGTGTCAATTGACTACAACTATTATTATTAGTGCTAATTATGGCAATTTGTTATTGAAAACCCATTGGAATTACAAAATTTAAGTAATAAAGATAGAACGAAATGAATTTTGGTAGTTGTAGTCAGATGGTGTCATTTCTCAAAGGAATCTTCTTTAGTAACTTAATCCAAGCTAATGTTTATATCTGATAATCTAATCTTTACCTTTGATATTATATTTTAGCGAGTATGATTCTCAAGAGAGATCAGCTTCTGAAGTGAAGCAGGAAATTGAACGACATCTGCGAGACAAGGAGGCTCTGGAAAACTCTCTGCCATCTAGCATTGTGATTGGACCATACTGGATCTCAACTGAAGGAGTCAGACAGACACTCGCAAAGAAATGCAAAGCACTGGCAAATGCTGTTATTGAGTTGCTGGCCAAGAAACTTCGCAAACAGGCTGATATGGTATCTAATGTTTTCACTGATTACTGTCATTAGTTTACTACAGTGTACATGTACCTACCTGTAGATGGGTAAAGTGGATGCTGGGGGTGACTTTTATTGCAGTTAAAGCAAATCTGCGGTTGTCAATGAATTTATGAAAATTTACATGAGGGTAGGGGAAGCTACATGTTTAATTACAGCATGTCCTGGATTCGTCTAGGGATGGCTATGGATGATGAGACTGAAGACAGATTTTCAATTTTGTTTCTCTCAATCTCATTGTTTTACTGCCAAAAGTTTGTTCATGTTTTAGAACACACTCAGATGTTGACATTTATTGAGTTGATGGACATTGTGGGTGTTAATAATGTACTAATATGATATGTTGCAATCTGTCCAGGTTTGTGAGGAATTCAAAGCTGTTGCACGACAACTGTATGACAAACCAAACAGCATAGAAGAGCTGGCAGAACAAAGAGAATACATGAAGCAAATTCCAGAACAGCTCAAGAAAAATCAAGAACTGATTGATAAGGCCATGGTAGACTATGAACTGATTGAAGAATTTAATTACAATATATCAGCTGAGGACTTCAATGCCAAGTGAGTTCAAGTGAAGGAGTGTTTTTAAGAGGTGAATTGTGTAAACCAAAGTGAAACCAAACAAGCAATCTACAGTGTAACCAAGCAAGCAAACAAAAATACAGATCAACTGATAAAGCACATTACGGAAAAAGTGCTGCTTTCCGTTCAACATACAAGTTGATTTGAACATTCTAAAGAAATTACAGTCAAGGAAATTTTGTGTAACTCTTACTTTAACAAAAAAAATTGCAGAAGAAATTTCATCTGCAACACCCAAAACAAAACTAATGTAAGGTGAGTTTCACTTACAGGAACAGCAGACAAGGACAGTAAATATGTTTCAAGATGAACAGCAAGAACTGACACTTTGTACTTGAAATGGCCATTCGTATTCCATCTCTATTCTCTCCCGCCTTAACAATCTGTGTCCCTGTTTTGCTATTGTTGTTATTGCATGTTGTTAAAACTGCTTTGGTAAACTGTTAAATTTCCTTCGTACTCTCTATACTGTAATCTTCAAGTTAAAATGGCACTGTTTTCTCAATCAGATGGACTTGTATTGGCTGGCCTCATAAAATCCAGCTCCAGATGGAAGCAACAGAAGCCAGCCTTGAAGCAGACGAGGAGAGATTCCAGAAGAACCTGCTAGCAGACCAGAACACATTCCAGGACAGGCTGGACTCACTGAACATGGCTGTAGCTGGATTTGCTGCTCACACAGACCTCAGTAAATCACATGAAGTGGCAAATGAGGTGCGCCGTCTCACTAAACAGCTCAAGGAATGTCAGACACTTGCCAGTACTTACAACAACAGGGAGAGGCTATTTGGACTGCCTGTCACATCTGTAAGTTGTCTTTAATTTGTATTAGGTTCTGTATATATATTACTATATATTTTTGGGTGGCACATTACATGAAGCTACTTCCCCAGATTTACATTACAATACATGGAAAAAAGTTGGGATCATACGTATTTAAGGCACCCATTGACCAACAGGCGACATATCGACCAAGTGTCGGTCAACTCACGGTTGAGTGTTGGTTGAGATACGACTCATTATGTCAATGTGTGACCCATATGTCGATCAACATACACTGTATCAACCAATGCCGGTTTATACTTGCCCGACACTCAGTTGGTATATTGGCCGACACTTGGCTGGCACCTCGACTGTTTCAATATGATAAACTCTTGGTGGTATATTGTTTGACTGTCGGTGGTATAATGTTTTTTTGTTAACTTTCTTTTTTATGTTGGCCACATCACATCCTCTGTTTAACACATGGGACCGGTGAACTAACCGATTTCAGATAATCATTCAAACAGCCATCATTTTGAATTTATATCTAATGCAATGTGATTTTTGAAGAAGCACTGTGTGGAGGAAAGTAAAAATAGTTCGGGTAGAGAAGCGGGCAAGTGTTGGTAGAGTATGGGCTGAATGACTATTCGATCGACATGTTGACCGACACTATTGCTGAATTGTCGGCCGATATATCGATTAACTCTCTGTCTATAAAGTAACCGATTATTGGCCAATATATTAGGTGATTCTCGGCTGTCAAATGTTGACAGAAACCAATATCCGAGTCTCTGTTGAGATGCCTACCATCACTCGGCCGACATGTCGATCGAATATCGGCCAATATGTTGACCGATACTCAGCCGATATTATTGGTTGATACTCAGCTGATGGGTGCCTTAAATACACAAGATCCAAAAGTTGTTAAATTGTTTTGTTGCAACAGTGAGAAAATAACACTTAGCTGATTATCAGCTGGAGATTGATCAAGGAAAATAAACTGCTGTAAGCTCTTTGCAAAGCCTGACATACATGTATGTATTGCATTAGCCTTTTGTCAGAGCAAAATGTACTTGCTCCGATCTCTGGGTGGACTAAGAATAAGGGACTCTTGAATATAAAGGAAAACAGTAATGTGCGAGTTTTTTCTGGTGTCATAGACTGATGTCTCCATCTTTCTCTCACAATGAAGCAATACAAGCTCATTTACATGTACATGTAAAACTCTCTCACAATTACACTGTTATTTAATGGACAAAATGAACATTTTGCATTCTTGCTCATATTGAACTGTTTCTTTAATTCCCAATAGTACGACAAGCTGGGACGCTTGATCAAGGACTTTGAACCGTTCAAAAACATGTGGTTAACAGCTTCCGACTGGCAGAAGTGGTATGACAGCTGGATGAATGATCCACTCACTACAATTGACGCTGAGCAACTGGAACAGAATGTGAACAATGCATTCAAGACAGTCTTCAAGTGTGTAAAACATTTCAAGGAGATCCCCGCTTGCCAGGAAGTAGCACAGGAGGTTAAGGAAAAGATTGAGAACTTCAAGCCGTACATTCCACTCATTCAGGGATTGAGGAATCCTGGAATGAGAAGCAGACATTGGGAACAGGTACAAAATGGACAATGAACGGTCTTTAAATTTCTCTTTCTTACAATGTAAATCTTACATGAACAAATGATGCAAAACTATTGTATACTAGGTCTTGCATACTTAGTCTGGGGTGATTATTAGATGGGAAGTTTTTCCAATAGCTTATCTTTTCAATAACATTTCCAAACCTTGCGCATCTTTTAGTGCGAAAATGAAATGTTTTTTACATTTCTATAATTTCTAAGCCCAAGCCCTGCTAAACTTTCAACTACTTAATATTTATTTACAGTTGTCCAAAGAGCTTGGTTTTCCTATTGTGGCGAACGCTCAGTTAACATTTACAAAGTGCCTGGAAATGAAGCTGCAAGATCACATTCAGGTTATTGCTAAGGTAGCAGAAATCGCTGGCAAAGAATACTCCATTGAACAGGTAAATGATACGCCTTAACTGTTGTACAAAGCTAAAGCCAATGAAGTCCAGCTTTTTGCATTGGAACGTTTTTTACACACAAAACACACAAATCAGTCCACACAAGATACATTACTTGAATAGTTTCAGTTGCTCCCATCCCAAGTAACCAAGCAACTACAAAAATCGAAACTCTTCTCACGACTTTTGTGTTGTTGGCATGTATATTTTTACTTATCGACCTTAAGTTCTTTAATTGAACAGACCAAAAAATATGCATTTTGGTCTGTTTTTCGACAAAGGCACCTTAACAGACGTCATTATTTTGTTAGCACCTTTGAGCAACAACAAATACTTTCCATTGGTAGTTTGTTGGTTTAATATCTCACGTGATCCCTTGTTGGGTTGATTTCAAATAGGAAAAGCCAACCGCTATTGTTGGATTTAGCATTGTTAGTGCTTCGTCAAAAACTTTTAATCAACTTAATTGTGTACCAATCCCCCATCAGGCACTTGACAAGATGGAGTCGGAATGGAAGCCAGTCATGCTCGAGGTCATGCCATATAAGGAAACAGGCACGTTCATCATGAAAGTCAGTGACGACTGCTCGCAGCTATTGGACGATCACATTGTGATGGCACAGAGCATGTCGTTTTCGCCGTACAAGAAGCCATTTGAGGAACGCATTACCACATGGGAGAGCAAGTTAGTGATGACCCAGGATGTGATGGACGAGTGGCTGCAGTGTCAGCGGCAGTGGCTGTATTTGGAGCCCATATTCAGCTCTGAGGACATTAACCGACAGCTGCCTGTTGAAAGCAAGAGATACCAGACCATGGAGAGGATATGGAGAAAAGTGATGAACAGTGCTAAGGGGAATCCTCAGGTGGGACAAACAACAGTCTATGTGTTCAACTGAAACCTTTTTGTTGACTGTTGTATGTAAAACCAAAAACCAATCTGTTCGCATCTGGCCAGTTACTACAAATACAACAAACCCAGTGAGCCGATCAGAGCTCAAAGTATAAAAACATGCAATCGGCGTCAAGCGCTGGAAAATACACAGAAGCCAAGTGAACGAGAAGCTCTTGATTTCATTGGAGAGAGGGAAGGAGAATGAGCGTCCGACTGATAAATGTGTTCATCACTATCATCTTTGTTGTGTTTTCAGGTTATCTCGCTATGTCCAGATGCTAGACTACTGGAAAGTCTTCGTGAATGTAACAAACTGCTAGAACAGGTATGAACACTGGAAAATCACAGTTTGCCTGCGAAAACAAGCATTTATTTCAAACTGTTCATGTTTGCTTAGGAATTCCTTATTTTGTATTCATGTGTCTAATGTATAATTGTCAGGTTCAAAAGGGACTCAGTGAATATCTGGAGACCAAACGTTCAGCTTTTCCCAGATTCTACTTTTTGTCAGATGACGAGCTTCTCGAGATTCTGTCTCAGACTAAAGATCCTACTGCTGTTCAGCCTCATCTGCGCAAGTGCTTCGAGAATATTGCCAAGGTACGTCATCAGGACGGTATTCGAAACACAAAAAAAAGAAGCAATGTCAGTGTTTTGGAAGTTTTCTTTTGTTTTACATGTAGCAGATCAGATGGAACGCCACAGCGATATACCTTTTTCCGGTTTCTTCAAGCTCGCTAATGCTATTTTGACAATAGTAAAAGTATTTGGCCGGCACAGATTAGGGGTCTGAAAGCAATTCTCCCAAGGTCTCACATGAAAGGCTTGTTACTCTTCGAGAGAACAGTAGAGCAAACATCAGGAGAAATCCCGCTAGACTCCAAATTAGTAGCAACTTCTACGCTCGAGGACAAGTAGAATTAGAAGCTTAACACTACTTAACAACTAGACAATGATCCCAAGTTTTCTATGAGTGGCTAGTCAACAAGGTGCAGCCTAGTTGACTATTGTTCATAGAAAACGAGGGTGAGTATTCTAATTGTTTTAGTATGAACTCTAAAAGGATTTGCATTCCTAAAGCTACCAGTTCATGAAAAATGTTGCCTTCAAAGAGCAACGTGCGTGTGATTGTTTTCTTTCGGAGAGAACCAATCAGACTCAAGGATTTCCAATAGACCACAGCTGAGTTTCTATTTAAGGGAAGTTAGCGTAAATTTTCAGTCAAGTTTTAATTTTTCGGAAGGAAGACCTAAAGTGATAAAGACAAATAAATTTTCTCTAAGTCAAGAGTATAATACAACAAACCCAAATCCTGTTAGGAGTAATTGCGTATTGCTATATATTGAGGCCCTGGGATAAGCCCCAACTCGCTCAAAGTAATGTTAATGCAGAGAGAAGCTGTATCCATTAGCATTTGTTCTCAGCAGTGTTGTTTGATTGATGTAAGACTTCTCTTTCTCCTGTTCTGTGTAGCTTGCATTTGAGGAAGACTTGCGTATCTCATCTATGTTCTCTGGTGAGGGAGAATGTGTGCCGTTCAGCAACACGCTGTACCCTACAGGAAATGTCGAGGACTGGCTACTGGAAGTGGAAAACACCATGAGAGGAAGTTTACGAGAGATCATCAACAGAGCTTTGCTAGTTTATGGCGAGGTAATGCGTTATGCAGTACGACATGAGTGCTTGCTATTTAACGTTTTACTAGTCTGTGTGCGCAAGTTACACATGTATGTCATTCTTTATGTTCTAAAATAGAGAATTCAGTTTACAGAAGTTACTTGTTCTTGCAACTCCAAGTAGTGGTTACACATTTCTCCTACAGTTCATGGCATTGGAAAGATAAAAGCTATGGAAAAATCCTCACCCATTCCATTGTTAGTGTCCCTTTTTGCGCTTGGTTATCACTCGCTTTCTGTACCTCTCTAAAGATCTTTCAGAGTACTTAGGATCTGCTTGTTTACTTGTTAGCGTACCGTTGGCCCGAGATTTTAAGCCTGGTTATCCGTTGTGCAGTATTCCATAGCTATAGATATTTCCTTTGCATTTGTAGGAGGTTTTCACTCACTGATGCAATTTTCTTTTGTGTAACAGACTCCTCGCACAGAGTGGGTGTTACAGTGGCCTGGGCAGGTAGTGATTGCGGGTTGTCAGACCCACTGGACGAAAGAAGTGTCCGAAGCACTGGTTGAAAACAAGATTGACGAACTATACAAGGCTTTGATGGCTCAGGTAAGTACGTTTTGTTGCTGGGGAGTCATAGGCGTACGAGCTGGGGGGGGGGGGGGGGAGGAGCGCTGCAGCCCCCCAGGTTTTCAGAAAATTGGATACCGGTTTAATGCCGACACATTCGGAAATTGTTATAGCCCCCCCCGTCCCCCCCCCCCCCCCCGCCCAAGTCCGAAGGTGCCCGTTTGCCTATGTGGGGAGTACAATTTTTTCCCTGTAGAGTACAGGATTTATTACCTGATAGTTTTGGGCGTTTCCAGGCTATTTATGACAAGTAAACACGTTAGTGAGAAGCTGACGTACATGTACAACAAACATGAACGCCTTGCTACCTTGAAACAACCAATGCTTTGAACATTAATGGATATGCTGATCAGGTTTTTCTTCTCTCAACTGTCGAATGAGGATTAGTGATTCTAATGGGTGCACTATTTCCTTTGAAGCTTAACGATCTAGTTACCCTGGTGAGAGGAAATCTCAGTAAACTTGCACGGATGATTCTGGGAGCACTTATTGTTATTGAGGTAAGTTAACGTTACTCTAATTAACAGCTTGGACCAGCTGCTGCCTGTCTTTCATTCTCTTCTCGTTTTGTTTACTGCACACTGGTTTTATAATTCTGTAAATTTTCTGTCTTTACTAGCATATTAAGAAGCTGACTCGACAACTCGGTGTAGAATTATTAAATTATCATATCAAACATGGGCTACGTTATGTAACAAATCATAATTTTTGAATTATCTACAGGTCCATGCTTGCGATGTGGTAGCAAAGATGATCGCAGAAAACGTGAAGAATGTAAATGATTTTGAATGGATCAGCCAGTTAAGGCAAGTCTTAACGATTCACTATGAGTTCATATACTTAACGATTAGACTACAAGCCGGGGTTGCTACAAACAGTGAACAAGACAAGGATTGCTCGCAAAAAAAAAAAAAAAACAGCAAGTGTTCTCTTTAATATACATGTCAGCAAGCAAGCCAGTAACATGAATCACTCTCTCTCCAGGTATTACTGGGAAGATGACATGATTATTCGCGCAGTGAATGCACAGTTTAATTATGGCTACGAGTACCTTGGCAACACAGGTCGGTTGGTCATCACCCCCCTGACAGATCGCTGTTATCTTACTCTTACTGGAGCTTTGCATCTGAAGTTCGGAGGGGCACCTGCTGGACCTGCAGGTACAGGAAAGACGGAAACCACGAAGGTGTGTTTGAGTTATTCCTTTACAACTTATCGTCAGTTGTTTGTCGACCAGATACATGTAACCAAGTCCACTAATTAAAAAAAAGTAGTAGGAATAAAAATCTTACCCTGTAACGCATGTCATCCTTTACTAATTCTTTTGATTTTTTTCTGCAGGATTTGGGTAAAGCTATGGCAGTTCAGTGTGTAGTGTTCAACTGCTCTGATCAGCTGGATTTTATGGCCATGGGGAAGTTCTTCAAGGGTTTGGCCAGGTATGGGGCTAAATATATCTAATGTAAAGATGGCATTTTTAATCTTAAGTGTCTAATTAAAGTTATGTGGAATTTCGTGTAGCAATGGAGAGCAATGAGAGAATAACGCAGCTCTTGAAGTTTTGCGTTTTTACAAAGCTTTACTGAGAATATTCAGATACTTTAATTTTATTGTAATGTAGTCGCCCAGAATACATACTGTAGTTTTAACCATTGATTTGAGCGCGTTGTTGTTTATTCGTCCTGTCTGTAGCGCCGGTGCTTGGGCGTGTTTTGACGAGTTTAATCGTATAGACGTGGAAGTATTGTCTGTGGTGGCTCAGCAAATTTCTACCATTCAACAAGCTTTGGAAGCGAGGGTTTGTATCATTTTTTCCTGTTTATTTGCGCTTTTAATAGCGGAGAATTCTACAGTACATTGTAGCTACCTGTACGTTTCAGTACGAGTTGATCATGAGTAAAACGGCGGAAATGCTACAAGAAAAATACTGTTGCCAAAAAATGTGGTGTTTGAGAGGTTTAAACTCTGCTAACAAATTAAAGGAAAGGGTGTGGGGGGTTCTTATAAAAGCTCATACCACCAGGTTTAATACTATTGTTTTTGGTTTGTAGGTTGAGCGCTTTATGTTTGAAGGTGTTGAACTTGCACTAAGACCTTCATGTGCTGTGTTTATTACAATGAATCCTGGTTATGCGGGAAGAACAGAGCTGCCAGACAATCTAAAGGTAAGACTGTTGAATATCTGATGATGTATGGAAAAGTCTATGGTCTAATCACTTTCCTTACTACAGTTAAGCATTAAGTCATGAATGTTCAACTAATTATATGAGTGAGTGTAACCGTTCAGAGTGGCCCCTCAATTGGCTGTGGTGTGAACCTTTAACTCTAGAGGAGCTTGTAGTAAAAGAGACCGTCATTACACTGCAATCCTGGCAAAATGTCTTTGACCAGGATGGTAGGTTGACACTCTTCATGTGTACCGTAAATGATCTAATAAACGCCCTCCTCCTGTCCATTAAACGCCCCTGGTAAGGTGTGAAGCTTGAAATAGACGCCCCTCTCTAATAAACGCCCCGTTTCGTATAGACGCCTCCCCTAAAAATCAAGAAAACACTCTAAAGCAAATTAATGAATGTCCAACAGTAGCGATTAAGTAGGTACGGTTTATATGCAAATGCAGCCATAACACTACTGGAACAAAGACCTGAAAATAAAATTTCAGGCTTTGAACGGCATTCGAACCCACGGCCTCTGCGTTACCGGTGCAGTGCTCTACCAACTGAGCTATCAAAGCCACATGAGAGCGGCCGTATATGGGTTAGCCCTAAAAGTGGACGAAATACCTGGCGGGGTATGGCCACATACGGCCGTTCTCATGTGGCTTTGAAATTTTCTTTTCAGGTCTTTGTTCCAGTAGTGTTATGGCTGCATTTGCATATAAACCATACCTACTCTAAAGCAAAATCACGCAATTAATTTAACACCTTGGTAGCTTGGACAGCAGTGGCTTACGAATTTTATCCTGTTCGATCTCAGGTACAAAGTACGGATATCGCTATTTTATTTTCTTAATTTCCGCGATCTAATTTCTGCGCTCATAATTACCCAGATAACAACGAAGACATTCGTAAAGCACTATAAACTTGCTGTTGTCGCCGCGTTGATACAACTCTTAACTTTTATTTGGATTTTTTAGTTGTTACAGTTAACTTGAAATAAACGCCCCCTCTCTAATAAACGCCTCATATCTATTTAACGCCCCCCTTACACCACTAAAATTGAATAGACGCCCTCGGCGTTGACTAGATCATTTACGGTATACTGAAAACATTAATTGTCGACAGGCTTTAATTTCCATGTGTCTCGCGTATTGATGATTTACTCGCACTTTATTTAAATTTCTGGGGAAATTTGCCTGCAACATAAAAGTGATCGGGATTCATATTGTGCCATCCCTGTGTCACATTGCATGTTGCCATCACTGTCATTATATTATCATTTTTCTGCAGGCCTTATTCCGTCCAGTCGCCATGATGGTTCCTGATTATGCATTGATTGCTGAGATCAGTCTCTTCTCGTTTGGTTTTTCGGAAGCTAAAGCTTTGGCCAAGAAGATTACCACCACATTCAAGCTGTCATCAGAACAACTCAGTTCACAGGTTCGTAGGGAGGAGGGGTCATCATCACACAGTTTACAGTGGCGGATCTATGGGAGGGGCCCAGGGGGCCACCCCCTACCCCTCCTTAGAAAGAAGTATTGATCCGCCACTGGTTTAAAATGCTGTATTGGAGAAACTGACTTCTCTGCTTTACTTTAGTAAAGGAATAGTCGGTATAGTTTTATTTAACAATTGCGGTACAATTGCAAATAACTGCTCCTTGTTATAGGATCACTACGACTTTGGAATGCGAGCTGTGAAAACAGTCATTTCAGCTGCTGGTAACCTGAAGAGAGAAAATCCAGAAATGAGCGAGGTAGGGAAAATTGCAATTTCCCTGAAGTTTTTTTACACTGCCCCGAAAGCTGTTTTGTTAAATTCTGCCTTATTGCTTTACATCAATCAGGTTTTTCTCTTTTTCCACCTTAGGAACTTATTGTATTGCGTGCAATTCGAGATGTGAACGTGCCGAAGTTCTTGCAAGATGATTTGAAGCTTTTCCGTGGAATTGTCTCTGATCTTTTCCCGAAAGTCAAGTAAGTAGTAAACAAATTAAGTAGTGAACTTGCAAGCCCGCTGGCACGTAGCCCCTCTGCGCTTAGTTCCGGCATCTGTAGCTCCGGTACCCATTTGTACTCCTGGGTAGAGAGAGGCACTACTGTGAGAGTAAAGTGTTTTTGTCCAAGAACACAACGCAGTGTCCTGGCCAGCACTCGAACGCAGTGACAAGAAGTGACAAGAGCACGGACGAAATAGGGAGAAACACTCGTTTCTCCCATAGTTATGTTTCTCCCTACTTCTCGAGTGCGCTTGTCACGTCCTTTTGATTTTGCCGGAAAGCGAGATTTGTAATGATCAATCCCGAAGCAACAAATGCACATGGCGACAGCACTCGTCAGCTCCCGCACGTGCTATCACGCTGTTTAAACCGAACAGAACGCTTGTGAGATTGGCACTTTTTTGTAATAATGAATACAGATTATAGTTATACTAGAATTTATTGCGGGTTTCTTCACAGGGAGAAACCTATTGATTATGGCGATCTGGAAGACTCTATCCGCAAAACTTGCCTGAAGTTGGGCCTCGAAGATGTGGATGGATTTGTCACCAAGTGCATTCAGCTGTACGAGACAACTGTTGTCAGGCATGGACTTATGTTGGTTGGCCCTACTGGATCAGGAAAAACAAGGGTGAGTAGTCAGTCACACGGTAATTGCTACTGTTTCTGTTATCCTTCTGGATAAACGAAGAAAGGTCACTTCAAATCCAGTCATATTAGGTTGTGCATTATATCATACTTTTTATCAGGGTTGCTTGAGAATCACCAAAATCAATCGTATAGTACCTGTCTTTCTGGTTTACCACGTTTTTCCGTTTTGTCTAACCGGTGACTGCAAAAACTCAAATTGCAAGTAGTTTTACTTGAAGAGAAACATAGCATTTACAGACAGGTCAATCTGATAAAATATTTTAGAATTATTCGGAGAAATATATTTTCGCCTGTTGGTAGCACCCGATTTTAACCAAGGGGAACCTAAAATATGTAATTTACAGTTCGTACTTTGTTGTCTCTTTCTGCAGTGCTACGAAGTTCTGAAGAAAGCCCTGACGTCATTGAAAGGTAAAGATTCACCAGCAGGCAGCCCGTATGAAGAGGTGCATACATTTGTACTGAATCCTAAATCCATCACCATGGGACAGCTGTATGGAGAATTTGATTTACTAACTCACGAATGGTAGGTTGCATTCTATTTTCCGTCTGACACCCCCCGAACTGATACCGGTAACCCTTGTTTCATTTCAGTAGATCTCCCTTTTCTCGCTTTCTGCAAGTAATGAGATAAAGAACTTCTGTAATAGGCACGGTCATT
This sequence comes from Blastomussa wellsi, assembly GCA_947652115.1. Classification (NCBI taxonomy): domain Eukaryota; kingdom Metazoa; phylum Cnidaria; class Anthozoa; order Scleractinia; family Plerogyridae; genus Blastomussa; species Blastomussa wellsi. The sequence continues at coordinate 21,099,169 of OX393562.1, read as the reverse complement.
CTCGAGTTTGGGGGAAGATCTTTTTTCTCGGGTGAGCCTGGTTTGCTGTCTCCTTCCCGAAAGACCTGCTTCTTAACTCGCGAGTGGCCTTGTCTATCATGGACGTTGTTTACTTGAGCGCCATCCTTTCCCCACCTCTCCCCCGCTCCTTCATTATGCGCAGAGTTTTCACTTGAATACATAAGCTCAACTGATTACACGCCAGGTCCTTTCCAGAAAATAATACGGAGACCACTGATTGGTTCTTACGTATCGGAATTTTGCAATAGTTTCGTTATTTAGTTTTCAGTTTTGATTGATTGTTTGCTGTTATGCTTTAAGGACTGACGGTATCTTATCATCCATGATCCGTGTTGGAAGCTCGAGTACAACAAGTGATAAGAAATGGTACGTGTTTGATGGGCCTGTAGACGCCGTGTGGATCGAAAACATGAACACTGTGTTAGATGACAACAAGAAGCTCTGTCTTACAAGCGGAGAAATTATCAAACTCTCCGAGGTAAGCCTTGGTATTGAGTTATAAATCGTCTATTTTGTCATCACGAGACTCGGAAGTCATCGGAAATATTCGGCAGATCGGTAATATTCGCGATTTTACGACCTCACAATGCACGTCATTTGCAGGCCATGACAATGATGTTCGAGGTCCAGGACCTTGCTGTTGCCTCCCCGGCCACTGTCAGCCGCTGTGGTATGGTGTACCTGGAACCTAGTATCTTGGGTCTTAAGCCGTATGTGAACTGCTACCTAAAAACGCTCCCTGACGCCATATTTGATCACAAAGACAAGTTACAGTCGCTTTTTGATACATTCCTTGAGGTAAGGTCATAAGGTTTCTTAGCGTGTGAAGTCAGTGTACCTTAGTTATGTTTCTTGATTTTGTTGAAAGTTGCAAAAACCTAAGGTTGGAAAGGTTGTTTTGTTAATAGAAGCGTGCAAGCCGTTTTGATTGGCTAAATGAAACAACACCCACAACGAAACCATGATCTGACTGCGTTTTTGACATAAGCTTCTTTTAGCTATGCAGGTTCTATGTAAGTGCATATTTAAGTTATACATTTGCTTGATATTCAGGATTCGCTGACTTTCTTGAGGAATAACACCAAGGAGTTTGTTATAACTGTCAACAGTAACCTGACGTGCAGCCTGATGCGTATTCTGGATTGTTTCTTTGATCCATTTGTCCCCAAAGAGGTGTGTAGTCTAATCACTTGTTTAACAGGAAAGTATCAATGTTGCATGGGAAGGTGTAACAAGAACAATTCAGCGTTGTTATACAGCTTCCAAAGCCGGCTTCTCTCAGCCATCAAAGCATTCTGCAGATATTGGCCGGGGAACGTTCATTTTGAGCAAGTTTGGCATTGCATCAACTGGCTGTCTTTTTACATTTTGTTTTGCACATTTTTTGTATTCCATTGCAAATAATATAAACAAATACTAATATGAATATAAATATAAATTCACCAATCAATGCAAAATAGTACTTACACTAATTACAATGCGCTAATTTTAAACTAGTTTACAATGACGTACCAAATATTACAGCCATACGTTAACATCCTGCTAGCACTAAACACGTAGAGCTTACCTCGGCTTCCGCTGTGATTCCACGTCGGGTTGGGATGGTCGTAGATTGGCATATATTTTTAGTAGCTTCAATAATGGCATCAAAAAGGAAGTGCTCTCGTGTCTGTCTTCTCGAGGAATTACCAGTGCTGCAAAATATGCGTTTAGCTTGGTTTGTTGTACTGTCGCAAGCAGCGTGATACACCTTAAGACAACAATGTTTTGTGCAGGTACAATTATTTTCATATATCTAGCGTTGTGTAATGCAAAATACATGTAAGTCGTATGCTGAAGAATTTATTGAAAAGTGACATACAGACAAACTTTGTTCGTCTCAGAACTAAGGTACTTTCTACCCCCAAATAAAGAATATCAAACTGTGTTAACTTGACACGGACTTTATCTCATGAGATAAACAGTGTATTTTTTCTGTTATCTTATAAGGGAGAGACCATCCGTGCAGAGAACATCGCTTTAGTTGAGACTTTGATTGAACCCTGGTTTATCTTCGCCCTCATTTGGTCTGTTGGAGCAACATGTGACGGAGATGGAAGAAAGAAGTTCAGTGAATATTTACGGAAGAAGATGGACGACGAAAAGGTGATTCCCAAAGGGAGGTTTTGTTTACTTTTCATTTTTTTTTTCTAATAGCCGAGGTGTGGCGGTACGCCCTCTGATCCCTTAATTTATGAGCAAATTCATTTGAAAACTCATTAATAATTCATGAGTGGTGGCAGTGGTTTGGGTGTCGTATTTTCAACTCTTCTCCAAACACCTCTCTGGCTCTCTATCGTGCTTGATACATTACTTGTCATTGGTAATAAGAAGTATATCGCAAGGAGATAAGGAAAAGGGCTTGGCAGATCCCTTGGTCCACACTGAATAACCCTCCGTATTTCTTGAAACCCTAACCAGACTAACCTTTTACACCTCGTAACTGACGGGGAGGGAGGTTTAATGACAAGTGCGCTGGACTCCGGTCTTTCCACTCGGGTCAGGTGTACAAATGGATATCGTGTAATTTAATGCTTGAGAGTAACCCTGTGATGGACTGGCATCTGCAAATGGTTATGAGATGTTCTAGTCTTCTCGGATAAGGACGATAAACCGTAGGTCCCATCTCCTGCATCTTCAATGTTACGGGTCAGCAGGGGACGTTAAAGAACCCACGCACTTATCGCATAGAGTAGGGCATGGAGTTCCCGGTGTTGTGGTTCTGTTCTGCTGGGTGGGTTGGGTGAGATCATGAATGGACTGATAGCGGCAGCCATTTGCGCCTTTACATGCTGACGTCCGATCTTACCCTGATTAGATATGTAAATTGGCCCTGAAAAGCCCCATGTGGGAATGGTCAATCAAGTTCAAGTTCAAGAATAACTCCTTGCCGCTTAATGCTGCCGGCAGTGTGATCCGTCTGGCTTGACACAGTCTTTATCGTTGAACTCATAACTGTGTCCTGCTGGAATCAGTAAGACTGACTGCTTCAGTCGTACTATATTGCAGGTTGCCATGAAGTTCCCAAGTTATGGTCTGGTCTATGATTACTCACTGGAGGATGGAGGAGTCAGTCGCAAACACAGTAAGGATGATGACGACGAGGATCATCCTTCAGGGGAGGTGAGAGGGACAGACTTGTCATCTTAAAAAGCTATATTCTGAAATATTCTGTGCAGTGGAAGTTGTGTTTAACAAGCGTTGCCTGGAAAGTTTTCGATTCTTTTAATCTTTTAGGTGAAATGGGTTAACTGGATGGCTAGCGTAGCTATGCCTGACATTCCAGCGGAAATGAACTATTCCGATATCATTGTACCCACCATGGACTTGGTGAGAGGATCGTTTGTCCTAGAAATGCTGTTAACAAACAACAAGAAGGTACGTCAATGCTTGCAGTTGCATCACCATTCAAGGGTTCCACCGGTTCCGTAGCCTGCGCACAGACTCACGATAGCGTCGCTGGTGTGTATGCCATAGGTGACCCTGTTCACAGGCTACGCAGAAGTGAAATTTTCTCTGATTCCGGTGAAAAGTGAAACTATTTGAACAAGTGCGCACAGCACTCGAGAGTCGGTGTATTTCCAATTTTGACACGCAGCAAATGAGACGTAACAACGTTAAAGTATATTTCTCCTCAGCGTCAGTGCTCAAGTGGCGTCTGCAACTGAGTCCAACTTAATTAGAGCGTGCCAAAAGGAAAAATACAAGTAGCTGTTATGTCTCGCTCATGCTTTGTGCCTGATGAAAGTTGCTTTTCGTCTCTAGGTGATGTGTGTCGGTCCAACAGGTTCTGGCAAAACCCTGTGTGTAGCAGACAAACTGCTCAATCACATGCCCAAGGAGTTCCTGTCTCATTTCCTGAATTTCTCGGCACGAACATCTGCAAATCAAACACAGGACATTATCGACAGTAAACTTGACAAGAGGTACGGTCACGTATCTGCAATCCTGTTTCCTCATAAAAAAGGAAAAGTTTTCCGTCTAATGTATTGTCTCCATCGTTGCTCCATCTTCCTTTCGGGAATTATTTGCTCTATGCATTTGCTTGTTCCTTCATTTCATTTATCCGTGCTTTTCTTTCTTGGCTCGTATTTCAATCATGTATTGAGGGCAACTGCTAGTCTCGCAGAGTTTTTTCTATTTGCATAGACTTCACAGAATCGGTTTCATTTACCTGTACTAGAGATCGTATTACAGGGGCAAGCCCCAGCAGCTACAAATTTCTTGTACATGTTGTGAATTTTTCCCCGCTGCATGGTCTCTTATGTAATTTTCTTTGTTTTCGCTGCTACATGCAAGTCATGGCATACGTGACATACATGCACGAACCTTAACACGATGCAAACTCAGTTTTTGATTTCGTAAAATTTATCAATGCCTCCACCTTACATTCACTTATTCGTTTAGACGTAAAGGCGTTTTTGGTCCGCCTCTGGGTAAACACTTCGTGTTTTTTGTCGACGACCTTAACATGCCGGCTCTTGAGGTGTATGGTGCCCAGCCTCCAATAGAAATCCTCCGTCAATACTGTGACCACAAGGGATGGTACGATAGAAAGGCCATAGGTACGTCACTGTAACTAATAGGGAGCTTAAGCAAACCACGACGGCAACGTCAACGAGAACGTCGCTAAACAAAAGATTTAATGGGCAGTACAATAACTCTGCACGTGCGTTATAATTCTCTGTACATTTCTCTGCCGTCCTCTGCAAAACAACAACGTGAAATGACCAATTTCCGAGTACTTTGGAGAACGTGAACCTCGACGGCTAAATTTTCGGTTTTCTGTTTAAAAATAAACGCCGTCCTTATATTTTCTGCAAGAGCTATGTTTGAAAGCGATAGATGCACCAAATACATCAAGGCAATTGCGAAATTCGTGCGTAAAATATAAATTCATTTTTAAGCAGGCGTCGTCCTAGCCGTCGCCGTCGTCATTGCTTAAGCTCCCTAATGTATCAAGTCCCCATACATACCTTCTAACCCTAGTTGGGAGAATTTGTAAAGAAGCTATATAGACTCCAAGTAGTCACTTCGTTACTCTTGCGACCTGATTGTAGGAATAATTTAAACATGATTTCAGTCCGTACTGCGCAGTCTCGGGATTTGCTTACAGTTTTGTTGTGAATTCGTTACGTTACACTTCGGTAACAGCATACGTGAAGGTTTTTAGTCCGCCATTACGGGTCGTTTCGGTTGGGGGTGCTTTTGAGGAGCTGAAACGTCAAGAGGTTCGTCTATTCTTTAATTTTGTTTGCAAGCATTTCTGCCGTTAATAATGAAGAAAAAGGTAAGTTTTCCCGTTTTTTTAATTTTGGATAGTGAAAATTCTTTCGTGTGAGACCCACATAAACATTGTCGGCGGGGATTTCGCAGTACGGACTGGGAACCATTTTACTCAATCCTGGTCATTTTTTTTTGTAACATAATTGAGACGACAAGTGAGAAAACCACACTGGCATTCTCTCAAGTTAAGAACTGAACATTTCGTTTTTCTGTTTTAGGAACCTTCCGTGAATTGGTGGATATCAACTTTGTGGCCTCAATGGGGCCCCCAGGGGGTGGTAGAAACCCTGTTACACCCCGATTCCTGAGACATTTCAATCACCTGTCATTTACTGAGCTGGAGGATGAGAGTAAACACAGAATCTTCGCTACTATTCTCAAGTCTTGGATAGGTAAGGAATTTCGTTGCATTTCATTTATGGATGTCCTAAAAGGGATTTTAGACAACGAATTCAATGGATTAAAAAGAAGCATCAGGAATCCGTTAGAGAAAAGTGCATTTATAGAAGTTGACTCATTTGACTACAGGTGAAAGGGTACATATTAGCTAAGTAAATCAGAAGGTATTCTGTTTACATTCCTTTGTTTCCAGCAATGAAGTAACATCTTACGCCCTTTTATATGATAACCAAATCAATGCGCGTGCTATGATTTGACAATCGGCTATGGTTCATTGTGCCAGTAAACTCATGGAAAAATCGCACATTTTCTGAATTATTATATAAAAGCAATAGACCACAAGTTACTATGGTTTATAGGCTGATAAACCACTTGGGATGTTGGTAGAACACTCAAAGAATTTGTAAATCACTGACCTGCGGCTTGTGATTTACAAATTCTTCTCGTGTTCTACCAACATCCCGCGTGGTTTATCAGCCTGTAAACCATAGGAACTTGTGGTCTATTGCTTAAATAAATTATTATAAACACTTTATGCGACTTTCAACCCCCTTATTTGCTCTATTCGTTGCTGTCACCTTAGAACACTCCAGTTACTTAGCAACGCCGCTGTCAAGAAACGCGAGTTTACTGAGAGAGCGAGTCTGAGTTTTTTGAGCTAACTCCAACATTATTTGAATTTTCTTTACAGATAGAAACAAAGCTCTAGCAGGTCAGAGTAGTGTAGATGAAAGACTAGTGTATTTAGCTTTAGTCTTAATTAGTTTTGTTAGTCAGGAATGCAAGGAAGCGTTTAGGCTACTCCAAATAATATTATAGTACTGTTCAAATATTCTGTGATTCTGAGGTACGATTATCATTTTGGTAAGTAAAGAACACGAGTTAGATGTTGTGTCAGTGGAAATATTGAGTCAAAGAAGTGATTGTTTTGAATTTATGAACACTGAAGAGCAAAATATTACAATATGAGGGAAGTGCGGGAAACATCATCATCAAGTTATTCTGACACGATTTGAGTGCCTAATCAAAAGTTAGACAATATAGGATCAAATATTGACGCGGGTAAAAATACATTAACTATATAGACAGGTTAGACGGATGTCGCCCTCTGTTTTTTTAGAAGTGGGTTGACCGTTATTTCACCCTGTGTATTGAATCAAACATCAAGCACAATTTTTTTTATGTGACATTCATTTGCCTTGCGTTTATGTCCTTTTTGTTTTAAGCTTCCTACGCGGGCGAAGACAAAGAGACACTATGTGACAGTTTGGTCCGAAGTACCATTGCGGTTTATAACACTGTTATAACGCAGGTAACAACATTTGAGCTGATCCTTGACTATAATTCTATGTCAACAAAAGATTCGAAACGCGTTCCTTTTGGTGATGTACTAAAACCAGGAACACCGGAACACCGGAACACCCCCGGAACACCAAAACTACCATAAAATGCCAATAAATTTCTGGTGTTCCGGTGTTCCTGGTTTTAGTACGTCTTCCTTTTGGGATTTTGTGCTGGTTTTTGCCACAATTTTGACAATCTCGATCATTCGCATTTCAGCTGCTGCCCACTCCGGCCAAAAGCCACTACACGTTTAACTTGCGGGATCTTTCTAAAGTGTTCCAAGGCATTTTAATGGCTCAGCCTCAGAAACTGAACGGAAAGGAAGACGCGCTGAGGCTGTGGTATCACGAGAACTGCCGAGTGTTCCAGGATCGTCTGGTTAATGACGAGGACAGAAAGTGGTTCGTGGATCTGATTCGGGACAAAATGGCAGATGGATTCGAGACGTCTATGGCTGATGTGGTTAAAGATTCCACCATGATTTATGGCGATTTTATGGTTCCCAGTGCTGAGAACAAGATTTATGCTGAAGTGGCCAGTTTTGACAAGGTATGTTTACCTAAAATACATGAATTAGTTCTGTCGATCGGTCAGTAGATCGTTCAGTGCGTCGGTTGCCGGGTCTATCTTAACGTACCTCTGCAGTCAGTCAGTCAGTCAGTCAGTCAGACAGACAGACAGACAGGCAGACAGGTAGACAGACAGATAAACAGGCAGACCGTGAAGCAGACAGTTCCGTTAGTTAGTTCAGTTAGTTATCCAAACCGTCTGCCAAGGAAACAACCGTGTATTAGGCAGACAACAGGGAGGGAAAGGTTTTTAGTGCATATCACGCCTTAGTTCTCAGTCGACTATGAGAAAACGTCAGTTAACAGTTGGCATTTGGCGAATTTGATCGTCAGTCGGTCATTCACATATCGCATAAATCGTCCTCATAAGTAATTGAAAAATTCACCGTTAGTCCAGATATGCCACTCTCCTAATTTAAATTTCACTTATCGCAATCTCGGTACTTACCTTGATAGATGGTAAAGGTCATGGAGGAGTACCTTGATGATTACAATCAAATCAACACCGCTCAGATGAAGCTGGTTCTTTTTGCCGACGCTGTCCGTCACGTGTCACGCATTAGCCGTGTGATTCGTCAGCCTCTGGGTAACGCTCTTCTGCTTGGTGTGGGAGGAAGCGGACGGCAGAGTCTAACAAGGCTGGCGGCGCACATGTGAGTTATTCAGAGGTTAACACAACGTTACCTCAGTTAACGTGGCAGTGGGATTAAAGCGGGAGGTCTAGGTAATGTGGGGATTACGACAGGGACCTTGCACTGAGCTTGACAAACTTGGCCCAAGGGGTTCCGTCCTTGCGAATTGGCTCTCTTTACTAACCTATTGTTACGTGACAAATCAAGTAACGATTGAGAAAGAGACTAGACAAACGCGCGGTTCGTTGAATAACACATTGTTTAAATTTTATCTGCACAAACAACAAACCCTTTCAGGGTTTTCGTTTAAGGCCGGAGGCCGGACGTTTCGTCCGGTTGTTTCCCATTCCACGTCCGGTACTTTGATACCAATATTTGGGATTTTTATTTTATTTTTTTACTATTATATTTTTTTTTGAATTGACGCGGTGAGTAGTAAAAATGGTAATTTTCTCCCAACCGCAAGAACTAAAACGTCTCGCGGCTGCCCTTTGCTAATAAGGTCACTAGTTCAGCTTATATTTCCCTTATCCAACGATCAAAATACGACTTTAAAGCTTTTGAACTTTGAAATAGAAAGAAATGACAGATTGTATCTCAAGACAAACGAAAAAGAAACCACAGGCAATGTCGAAAGTGATCAACTGATCTTTCTAATTTGGAGTTCTTCAATGCTCGAGAGACGAAAAACTGATTGCTGGGTTCCAGAAACGCTGGAAACGGCGTTCCTGCGTGTTCTATTTTTAAAAATGTTCTGGAAAGGCGTGCCAATTCACGTCCGGTGCTTTCACAAATATGTCCACTACTTTAGAAAACTGCTGAAAACCCTGCCCTTTGGCTGTTAAACCTAAACCAAAACCAAAGTAATTATTTTGCCCAAACACAAAGGACGGAGACAATCCTGCAGTGAACCAATCAAAACTCGAAGTAATTACACGTAGCCGACACAAAGCGCGGTAAAACGTACACGCGCGAGTCACGATTGGTTTTGGTTTGACTCCTGATTGGTTGAAAAAGTGGCGCGAAATTTTTAAACCAATTACTAAGAGTAGCAATTCAAAACCAAAGCAAACGCAGAATTGCTTTCGACACTGAAGTGAAAAGGGCTCTAAAACTGCTGTTTTCGCCAAAAAGCATGCAATTCATTTATGCTTGTTCGTGTGATGCCTGTTTTTGATTCAGGGCCGAGTATGAGTGTTTCCAGATCGAGTTGGCGAAGAATTATGGTGTCCCTGAATGGCGTGAAGACCTGAAGAAGGTGCTGCTGAAATCAGGAGTAGAGAACAAATCTATGGTGTTCCTGTTCAGTGACACTCAGGTAAACATACGTAACCTTTCTATTCCCAATACAGCCAGTCAAATTAACGATCTTCATCCAATTTCTCCTCACAATATCAATTACCTTGGTTATCAAATAAGTGAGGAGAACTGTCAGAAGGTGGACAGAACTGTCAGTATTAAATGTGGCAGCAAATTCTCGGAACTTACAGTGGCCTAATGGTTAGCGCGCTGGACTCCGGAATGTAGGATTATCGGGCGGTCTGGGTTCTAGCCCTGGGTCGGGTCACTACGATGTGTTCTAAGGCAAGTCACTTTACTCTCACAGTGCCTCTTTTCACCCAGGTATATAAATGGGTACAAGCGAATTTACTGTTGGGGTTAACCTTTCGATGGACTAGCATCCCATCCTGGGAGTAGAAGAAATATTCCTAGTCGCTTGATGCTGTAGAAACTGGGACTTTACCTTACCTTAAATTAACATTTTCAATAAGGATAAATTTAAATCTTCTTATCTTGAGACTATTGCCTGAGCTTTATTTACTAATTTTCTTTCTAATACACGTAGATCAAAAGTGAGAGTTTCTTAGAAGATCTAAACAACATTCTGAACGCCGGTGATGTGCCAAACATCTTCGCACAGGATGAGCTGGACACCATCTTTACTGCCATGAAACCTGTAGTCCTTGATTTGGGGCTCCAACCTACCAAAGCCAATCTATATTCGGCCTTCACTAAGCGTGTGCGAGCTAACACGCACTCTGTTGTCTGTATGAGGTATGTATCGTGTGTTCTGTTGTTGGTTTTTCTTTTAACTTCTTTTGAGGTTTCTTGATCCAGCTAGAGTACGTTAAACCCGTCTGTGCTCTGTTCAAAATTTATGCTTCTTGTTGTAAGTTTGCTCAGTCGAGGTTTTCTCAAAGGACTAATTTGAGGTTTATTGTAAAGCTTCTAATTTCAACAACAATTACAACAGCAGCAGTGGCAGCAACTTGTTTCAAGTCATCCCTGTCCTCCTGTTGAAAACGTTCCAATGCATGGTAACTGCGTTTAAGCTCATGATCAGTGAACAGCATTCTTATTTAAACTTGTATCAATTTTGCGGTTGTTACACACTGAATCATGACAATGAATATTAAGACGGAATCCGTTTGGACTTCGAGTATTTATTGGACAAAATTATGTACTAAAATTATTTACGCCTTATTGCAAGCTTTTGTGTTACTTCTTCAAATATATTATCAAGAGAAATATTTTCCAACAACACCAAACATCGAAAAGAAATTTCGACGTTCCACTGAATTCCACTGAATCGCTTAAAAGATGCGAGATTTTTCCTGTAGCTTGCGAGCTTTGAAATTCATTTTCTCAGGCTCTGATAAGAAATTGTTGTACCAAAATTATTTACACATTATTGCAAACTTTTGAGTTACTGCTTCAAATATCTTATCAAAAGAAATCTTTTCTAACAACACCAAGCATCAAAAACAAAATTCGAAGTTGCACTATAATTCTACTGAATCGCTTAAAGACGATTTTACAAAATGGCTACACATAAGATTTTGCCTGTAGCTTGTGAACTTTAAAATTCATTTTCTCGGGCTCTGATAAGAAATTATTGTCGGTGTTATCACAAATAATTACTTACATCTTTACCTTTTATTAAGGGTAAAAAAATAACGCAATATGATTTAAATTATTCTGGTACTCGATTTTTGTCCAGTTTAAATAAATATTACTCAACTTCCTGATGGATTCCGTCTTATACCCTCGTAAGGCAGTCGATAACGTATCGGAAATCTGTTTTACTTTACAGTCCAATCGGTGAGATATTCCGAGCACGTCTTCGTCAGTTTCCGTCTCTAGTCAACTGCTGTACCATTGATTGGTTCTCGGCGTGGCCTGAGGAGGCTTTGCGTTCCGTGGCCTCGACTTTCCTTGGAGAAATCCCTGAACTGGATGAGTCTTCTGCAATGGAAGGATTGGTATGTCCGGTCTTAATTAACTCTAAGTAGTTTTGACTGAATTACAGGGCAAATGTCCTTATTACGGAAACCAAAGGTTGGGAAGAAATTATGTAAATGTTAGCCTTTTTGAGACCAAGAGAACTATCGGTTATAACGGCTTGTCGCTTTGATACGGCTATTCATTCATCCCTCTGGGATTCAGATAACATCGGGCATGGTAGGCTCGATTTACATCACTCTCTCGAGTCCAGCCCTCGTTCCTCCCCGAGAAGAGTGTCTTCGGGGAAGGAGCGCGGGCTCCGGTTCCCAAGCAGCGGCTGGTAATCGAGCCTTCGGGTGTGGCGGCCATGTTGGTGTTCCCAACAATAGAAGTTTGTTAAAGTTGTTTTGTAAAGGTACACCAATATGGCAGGCCTGACGTCAAGTGAAAACCCTCTATAGAGGTAAATTTTACATGATTTATTTTCTTCGACCACCGCTATTTGGGTAGTCACATAACGTTTCTCGCCAAATAATGGTTACCAAGGAGACCACTGTCCATAATGACGTGTTGGTATTGTAACGGTAGAGTTCTCCGGAACCAAGACAAGTGTACTGTTCCCGTAACGGTGGGGTCGCGGTTATATTATTGAAAACTAAAAGGCGGAATGTTAGCAATCTTAATTGTTATTTTCTTTATTGTCTAACAGGTTTCAATATGTGGAGTTATCCACCAGTCCGTAGCCACCAAGTCCAAGCAATATCTGGCTGAATTGTCCCGACACAACTATGTTACACCCACCAGGTAATGGAGGATAATGAACTAGCTGGTGCTTGTAAGAACGTCAAAATGCGCTGATGTCTGTAAAACCGATATGATTTATATGTTTACCTGTACAGCCATTTTTCGTTGCGTAGGCGTGCCTCGTTTTTCGTGAAACGCCCCTGACCGCACACTGAGAGACAAATGAAAAGCCGCTTTGTTTTTTTGCAGTGATATTAAGTAATCTCTTTATTACGTTTCTCAGCTACTTAGAGCTTTTGGGTACATTCCGAAAGTTGGTTGGGATGAAGAAATCGGAGTTCCTTACTGCAAGAAACAGGACAAAAGTTGGCTTGGACAAGGTCAGTAACTTAATCGCTCCTTAAAGAGTTCAGACCTCTTGCAGTGTGTCCTTGACTGTTTCCTTGTTCTCTGTTCTCTCTAATTTTATTGTACAGTTACTAAGCACAGCAGATGAGGTGGAAAAGTTACAGGAAGAACTAGAGTCTATGCAGCCTTTGTTAGCTCAGGCGGCTGAAGAAACTGTCGAGACAATGGAGAAAATCAAAGTGGACTCGGTAAGGATAGTTCATACATCCACTATGTTGTCGTTCGAACGCTATGCCGGCTTCCAGGGTGCTTGACTGGTATAGACAGTGTAGAGACAGAGAATTGCTTTGGTTTTGCATTACTACGGTCAGTGATTGGTTTAATAATCTCGCGTCACTTTTTCAACCAATCAGAAGTAAACCAAAAAATCGTGAATCGCGCATGTTTTCCCGCGCTTTGTGTCGGCTGCCTGTAATTACTTCGAGTTTTGATTGGTGCACTGGATTGTCTTCGTCCTTTGTGACACTCATTTGAAACTCGCTCTAACCTTGATAATTACATGTAAATAATCCTATCGCTGCCTTGTACAGGTGGTTGCCAACGAGACCAAAGTTGTCGTACAACGAGAGGAAGAGGAAGCCGCTAAGAAAGCTGCTGAGACCCAGGCCATCGCTGATGACGCTCAGAGAGACTTGGACGAGGCTCTGCCAGCACTGGTACGAGATTAACCCATCATTGTGATTTGGAATGAGTTGCCAGCATTCTGTGGGATTGAAAAACTAACTGCTTCTTTTCTATAACAGGAAGCTGCCCTAGCGAGTCTTAAGTCCTTGAACAAGACTGACGTTGTGGAGGTAAGAGATTAACCAAACGGTCACATTTATGACATTGGATAACTTGATATGTAACGTGGATTTTGTTGTTGCCTTGGTAACAGGTTCGAGCTCTTCAGCGTCCCCCTCCAGGTGTAAAACTTGTGATTGAAGCTGTCAGTATAATGAAAGGTGTCAAGGCAAAGAAGATTGCCGGAGAAAAGGTAACAAGATTGTAAACGTGACGTAACGTAACTTATATGTGGAACATGACGCAACGTAACATAAACATAATGTAGCCAACTATCACATGTAACACAAAAAATACGTCATATTCGTCTCTTCATCTGTGGTAAAGGTTGTCCCTATCAACGACATTATTTCACCGTCACGATCGACTCATTATCCTCAATTTCTCAATTTTTCAATTTCTTCGCTGTGTGTTCGTTTGTTTTTTTTTTTTGTTCGTTGATGTAGAAGGCCATGTATTAACTGTTTATTATTTGGTGTCACTTTATTTAGGTTGGCACGAAAGTGGATGATTATTGGGAGCCTGGTAAGGCTTTGCTTCAAGACCCTGGAAGGTTCCTTGAAGGTCTGTTCAAGTATGACAAGGTGAATAGTCATTAATTCTCTACAACAAGCTTAAGAGCTTATCTGAATTACCTATATGATTGATGTGCCGTATGTTTCCTTTAAACAAATCTAGGACAACATTCCTGATCCAGTGATTCAAAAAATCCAACCCTATATCGACAACGAGGATTTCCAGCCTGCTGCCATCGCCAAAGTAAGCCTGTAAAACTGTTTTTGCTGTAAGACCAATGTTAATTCATAACACAGGGAAGATTGTTTTTCGTTTGTATATTTCTGTTTCTTTCATCTTTGCAAGTTCGTGTCTCACTTGATTGATTTTGTCACTGGGAAGCAAGAAAGTTCCATAGGACCAGGAAAATGACCTTTACAACATCTTTCGTTACAAGCCGGGGGTGCGGGGGTGGGGTGGGGTACTCTCACATATGGGCCATATAGGTATGTTCGACGGGATATTGGATGATGGTGCGATATGCTAGAATTTGCTCATCCAAATTGGACTTTATAGACAGGCTTCGTGGTCTTTCTTCGCGTCTTCATCACCAAGGCTTCAACACTGCTGCGCTTCTCAAATCGTTTAATAAATTCTTCAAGCGCCACGGTGAAATCATTCGCGTTAAATATGACATTACACTTCGGGAATTGAGATCAGCGGTTTGTGATTGAGAACCAACAACGTATCCTTTGCTTGTTTGTAATTGTTACTTCGTCTTTGTAACTCTAATTCATTTATACGCGCTGCTTCCGGGTCCTTCATTTGGATTTGAAGGCGCGCGCGCGTATTTTCGTATATGGTGGGCGTGTTTGGTTTATTTGACGTGTATGCTTGGTTCGCAATTTAACGGTTTAATTTATTTTTCGTTGTTTTCCTTATTACTTTTTCTTGTCAGTAACTGTGCTCACATCGTGGGTGGCTCCACCTGAAATGTTCTGCAATTGGTATAGGATTTAATGGAGCCGAAACCAAATTGTGGAATTACCAGCATTTTAGGCATCCTACTGATGAACGGTTATGGCAATTAGATATTTATTACAGGAGCCAACATTGAGATTGTGGTCTGTCGCCTTTGAATTGTTGACGTTCTCGGTCCTTATATTGGGAGTCATATTTGCCCCTTTTGGCATTGTTCCTGTCGTTTTCCTTAAATGAGGCAACGAGGTTTAAGAACCGTCGCGGCACACACCTACCCGAAATGTAAGGTAGTACCCCATCTCCCGGGCGTTACAAACTGCGTTTACAATCGCGTGTTTCGTTAGAGTTCACGTCAGTGGTCGAGTGATGGTCAAACTGTAGATTCGCGTTGCTAACACTTTAGCTATTTATCATTTGGTTGAGTGATCGTGTTAATAGTTATTCACGTCTTGCATGCTTTCAGGTATCCAAAGCTTGTACGTCCATCTGTCAGTGGGTGAGAGCCATGCACAAGTATCACTTTGTGGCAAAAGCTGTCGCTCCTAAACGGGTACGTTCGTTAACACATTTATTTCCAAATCATATATGCTAATAGGCCATTTCCGAGTTCCCTTTTCCCTCTGTTTCAAAACGAGTCTAAGTGCGAAACTATTCATATGGAAATGAGCTCGTTTTGCATGAGAATGAAGATGCAGGTAAAACACATTTTCATAACAATGGTTTCGCACGTAGACTCGTTTTGACACCGAGGTAAAAGAGAACTCGGAAATGGCCTATTATTCTTATTTATGCCACATATTTTACTGTTTATGTTAAGAATTGGGATGTGACCAAGAATCTCTCACCTAGTTTATTAAAAGGGGTGCGCACCATTTACACAAACTGCTCGGTTGGAAATTGTACGCGCAAACATTTCGTAACTGATCTTGGCTTTACAGAAGAAGGAAATGGCTCAAAACTAATCCAAATTCACTGAGAAGATTGAAAGGAATTCAACAAGTCTATTACGCCAACCAGTAGCCCATAATTCGCAAAATTTTCCAAACAGAATTATGCGAACTATTTAATTTTTTAACCAGAATTTCCGGTTTTTCCGTGAAAAAGGTAAGCAGCGTAATCTGGTATTTTTTGTTGTTATTTTCATTTCATTTGTTTTCTTTTTTGCTAATATGCACAGTGTTCATCTCAAAGTTGCTAAATAACGCAATGGTGACGTAGTATCTTTCGAAGTACTCTAGGAGGCTAGCTTCCTAAGGCGCTTGTCTCTCCGCGAGGCTACTCGAAGTCTCGTTCTATGTTTTGATTGGATAATAACAATCGGAGCTTCTTTAACGAAGATTTGCCGAAAAGGCACCTTGTCCCCCGATTGAAGTAAAAGGGAAAGTTTTAGATTCTCGCTTACTCTTTGTCTTTAGGCTGCCCTTAAACAAGCCACAGAGGAACTACAAGAAACCCAACGCGTTCTCGCGGAAGCCAAGTCTCGGCTGGCTGAAGTAGAAGAAGGAATCGCGTCACTTCAGGCCAAATACGAGGAATGTATCGCCAAGAAACAGGAACTAGAATTCAAGACGGAACAGTGTACTGCCAGACTTGGTCGAGCTGAGAAGGTCCGTGTCACTTACGTTCTACATTTCCATGAAGCAAGATCTTGTTTGATACACAATTCAATACAGTGAGACCTGTTTTAACCAGACACCCACGATACCCTCGCTTGTATCCACTATGTTTTGGTTTGATTTACAGAAAAGATGGGAAAATAGTGATTTGGACTGCGGCTAGAATCCGCTTAAGACAAGGTGTCGGCTTATATGGGTTCCACTTAATACAGGTTGCAATGCGTTGAACTAGTAGTAGTAGTAGTAAAACTTTATTTAAACACGCAGAATCATCAGTTAAGCTAAAAGTTAAAAACTAAAACTCATTACAACTGTTTTACATGATTGCCGTGTGGGAATCCGATATCTCAGATACCTTCTTAATACCCCTATTAAACTGCCCAATAGAACCAACGCTTTTTAAATCCTGGGGCAAGTTATTCCACAAACAAGCCCCGCTACAACAAAAGCTTCGTTTCAAGTAATTAGTATTTGGCTTGGGCAGCGAAAGTTTACCTTCAATATGATAGTTATAATCATTAACATGGCGTTGAGTGAAAAGACATTGGAGATATTCTGGGGCAATACAGAGCACTTTGCCTACTGGTAACACCTGGTGTTCCCTTTGGGAAACTTTTCCCAACGTACTGACGCCTTCACGGTGCAGTGTACGTATAAGTTTGCAGGTGTAGTGCTGATCAATAAACGTTTAGTATGGTGGCTTTCTTTCAATATATATCACTCATCCCAGACTAAAAGAGCTTTCTTGCCAGCTAATTACCTGTCAAACGGTATATATCGCTTGTGAACCCCTCAGAATCCACCTCGTCCTCCCCCATCACAAACTCACACAATACCCATTTTTCAGATAGATAAGCCCATAGCGTGCAACATGAAAGATCAGTTGTTACTCTGTCGACTTGTTACTTGTAGTTGATTGGTGGTCTCAGTGACGAGAAAGTCCGCTGGCATGAATCAGTGCTGGCGATGGATGGTCAGATTGTGAACATTGTTGGTGACGTCATGATTTCATCTGGGGTCATCGCCTACCTTGGCACATTCACGGTGAGTTGTTTAAACACTTTTCAGACGTATAATTTGCCTAAGACGTACACTAAATAGAAAATAAAATGCGAAAAATCGAATTCAACTTCAGACAAACTTCTGTAGGCAACTTTTACGTACGAAAGTTTTGGCAAATCTTCGTTGAAGCACTCGAGGCGTTTCCGACTTGTTTTATCCAATCAAAAAGTAACGCGAGTGTTTCCGACTCATTTTATCCAATCAAAAACTAGCGCGAGAGCTCGCGAATACACCGAAGGTAATCGCTTGATAAAACACCTCATGCTGCTTAGCAACTCCAGGGACGAACACCGTGGGCTCAGACCCGTGTCGGAGGCGGGATTTCGTCATCAATTGGGTAGGTACTTGGTGTAGTTTTTAATCATTCTTCAACCAGTAAAGTCGACGTGCTAATCAGTAAAGTGCCTGCTGGATAGCCACCTTCCTTACTAGAGTCGAAGTTTAAACGGCTGGAGTAACTTTTTGAACAAATTCAGGCACATGTTCCTATAGATATCCCTCTTAAACCACTATATGAAAGCTCCATGTACCTTCCGAGTGTTCACGCCCAACCTCTCAGATGGATAGTGCGTCAGGACGCAGAACAAACGAAATTACCGCTGTTGTTCACTATTGTTTTAGTCGAGGTGGCAACAAAGTCATCATAAACCTTGCATAAAACAAAACTAGTTCTTGCTAGTTTATCGATCAAAAAACTTTGCGCGTCTTTAACTTTCCTTGACACACTGACTTGATGTTAGACTACTTTTATAGTCGTATTATATATCTGAGTGTCTCTAGATAAATACCTTCAATGTCGCGAGTATTTTTGATTTGAAAAGAACTTTGGTAAGGTACAGATTGTTGTTTTGGCTATTACGGCTGCGGAAACTATCAGATCAATTCAAAGGCGACAGACCACAATCTCAATGTTGGCTCCTGTAATAAATATATAAATATATGTTCATTCGGTAAGTTGGCCTGAGAAAGTGAGCGTGTGAACAGAGTACGCTTTGTGATTTGGACAGCTTCGTGGTGAATGTTTTACGGGTGATATATGTTTACTGACTGTTGAAAGTCCTACGTAAGCTGTGAAAGTTTGTAGCGTTTTTGTGTTCTGATCACGTGACTTTCCAAATATGGTCAAAGCTGCCAAAAGTGAAAGCCGCCTCCAAAACAGGTAGCCTCCAATAGAACAAGCATGGCAAAAAACTAATCCCAGGATTGAAAGGGAACCCAAGATGTCATGGTTAGAAGTCACCCGGCTATGGCAACCGTTTTGTAGTTAGGGTTCTCCTCCCTTAAGATGAAACATCCGTTGCAGCAAAACAGTAAATGCCTTGTCATCGTCTTTAATTATTTCAAAAACCTATTTTAAGCAGCGAGCTCTATTTGCAGGCTAGCAGTTATACACATCTACAAGCGCGTGGACAAAAAAGAACCGGAACAAACCCGGTAATATGAAAAAAGGTTAAATGAAATGTATGGTTTCGATCCTGAGAAATTAATATTCTGAGAAAACGAAAGGCATGGCTAGAAATCATTTTAAAGGCAACACGCTTTATGCAGTATTGAATTAATAACCTCGTAAGCTTTTAACCCCTTCCTGTCATTTTACCGTGTGAGCACCAATCTTTATCAAACTGATAACAAACTTCGTGCATGTCATGATCAGTCGGAAATTTATTGCTTGTCAAGTTTTCAGTTTGAAATCGTTCGTGCGGACATTCTCCGTCAATATTTTCAGGCTGTTTGTTTTTGTAGCTCTCGAACCCAAATTTACAGTTGTTCGTATGTGCATTTAATAGGATTAAATATCAGGAACCAAGTAACAGGGAAGCAGAAAAAGAACTGTCAGTGCAGTACTAGCCTGCATGCAGTCGTCTATTATTCCTAAAGCGGAAAAATGATATACGCAGGCTAGTGCTGTATTTCCTCATTACCATTGTTATCAGTTCATCTTCCATTAAAGAAGCTGGTCACGCAATTTTAGGCAGTTTTAACGGTAACCAACTGGTCATTGAATATCACAATAATGGCCTTAGTAAAGGAGAAGAACTCATAAGAGAAGCGAAGACAAAATTGGAGAAGATTTAACTTCGGCCGGACTTTTTTATTTTTTGTCAGTTTGTAATGAAAATGTCATCAATGTTCAGAAATCATCTTTGTTTGTTGTGTTTGTTATTGATGTGATTTTGCCAAGGAAAGACTTTTGCTCTACCAGTTTAAGTTTAGACCTCAAAATGACGTAACATACTTTGACTGACTTAGCCCCTTTAAAACTATTTCAAAGTCAATTTCGTGTTAGAATTCTCATTTTTCAATAGTACAACCAACAGTTTTCTTGGCTTGAAATGAGGGGGGTGAATAGGTTCGCGGATCAACGGATTTAGCCTTAAAAAGCACACGGATTGCGGATTTCATCGAAAAATTAAGTGGCTTCGCGGATTTCGAAAATGAAGCGGATCACGGATTAGCTGATAATTTGAACTCGGATTCCGGACTCTGTATGCCATGAAGCTCGGATCGTGTCGTTGGCGCATCTTCAGTCTTGGTCTCAGTGTTCTCGTTTTGTCCATTTTCTGTTTGGACGAGACCCAAACCATCGCTTTACAATAGGACTGCCGCAAAAAGAAGCAATGAAACGAAACCACTTGAAAAATTCCCATCAAAACAACATCTACCGTCCTTTCAGTGAAACCGTTACACAGAAAGTTTTTAAGGAATGTGGAAGCGGATTTGAACGAAAATCTAGTAGTGGCGGATTGACGGATTTGGCAAAAAAATAGCACGGATTGGCGGATTCGCGTACCCCTATTCACCCCCCTCTGAAATGCTTTCTTTTAGTTCCTCGGGCAATGACGCCGGCAGTTTTGTGATTAATTATGTCAGTCACGTTCAAAATTGAATGTTGTATAGTTATCAAACTCTTGTCACTTTGTAATTAAAAGTGCCCTAAAGGTTGAAAAATTGCATGTAACTGAAGATATTATAGAACGCCACTTTAAGTTGCATCTTTTATCATATGTATATTTATTTAAATTTTGAGTTGGAACCAGTATTGCGAGGCCATACTGTTTGCAATTAGATTTTGCTGTTATTACATCAGCTTTTAGTTGTTTGCTGTTCGAAGTAAACACCCAATCCCAAAATTAGTCACTTAACGGATCCTAGAGAAAATAAAAGCACTGTGTATCGCATAATAGAAACTTCTTTAAACTGAGACGGTCACTTGCAAGGAATTCGTTTGATCATCGGTTTCACTTTTGTGGGTTTTTGTTGGTGATGTCTGAACTGTTTATTTTACTGTCCTGAAGAAACAGGTTAAAAGTATATCCGGGTTAAAATTATATCCGGGTTTTTCATTAACATTCCATTTCCGACGAAGTGAAAACGTAAATAAGTTGTCAGAACATTATTTGCGGCGGCAAAAGTTAGTGACAGCGGCAATTTGACGCCAATTGAGATATTGGCAGCTGCAACTGAACGTTTGAGCCCCTGCAGCTCTGTTAGGTCCTTGGACTTCTAATCCAAACGTGTCACAATCACGAGGCGTGGCCAGAAACAACTGCGATTTACATTGAAGCTCGAAAATGTCTTCTGACAAGTCGTGAAGTGTCATTTCATCGTGCTATACTCACGATCTGATAACTTCATTTGGACAGCTGCCTGTTTGCTTTCATATCGCTGGAAGGCGATCTCGAACGCTTTCTAATTTGGTACGTTCAAAGCGAGTTTTATTTAAAACTGCCCTTGTTATCTATAACCGTCATTGAGAAAGAAGATTTTCTCGCGACTTCCCGTCAATCGCCGTCGGACTTTAATAATACGCTGCCAGATTTCAAGTGAAGGTTTAGTCAATCATCAGCCAGAACTGATCTAATTCAGTTTTTCTTAGTGCTTTGTCCTGGAAAGTTTGATTGGTTTTGGCATCCGAACGTGTTTTCCGTGAAAGAATGGCTTTCGGTACGAACTCTTGTGAAGGGGTACCCGCGCCTGCAGCCCTTTCATTCACAACGACAGCTTTATCTCTTCTCCTAGCCCTCGTCACAATCCCGGGAAATTTTCTGGTTTGCGTTGCAGTGCTTAAAGACCCGTTCAAACGTCTGAAGACGCCCTTTACTTTCTTTGTTGTAAATCTGGCCGTTTCTGATCTGATCGTCGGCATGGTGACGGAGCCGATTTCGGTGTGGCTTCATTTTCGTGAGGGATTTTCCCTGCATCTCGATTATGTTTGGGCAGTTCATATGTCGTACTTTATCTCCTGCACTGCTTCCGTGTTGAATCTGGCCGCTTTGACTGTAGATCGGTTTACAGCGATAACCTATCCTCTTCGATACAGAGCGAGATTCGGCACCAAACGAGCTGCCATAATTGCGGCTGTGATTTGGTTCGTGTCGTGCACTTTGCCGTTTGTTTACCTGAAAGTAGGATATTTGCAGTACGCGTTTGTGTTCGCAAACACGGCCATTGCATTGACTTTCATCATATTCCTCTTTACGTACGCTGGGTTTCTGCGTAGCATGAGAGCACAGGTTTTGGAGTGGGAAACGGTGAGGAACAGTTCTCAAACAGAAGAAAATCGAGCGAGAATACGAGCTGCTGCTTTCGAGAGGAACATCACGCAGGCATTCATGGTGATGCTGGGGATGTTTCTTTGCTGTTACACGCCGTCTTGTGTAATGATATATGTGATGAACCTGTGCTCGTTGTGCAGCTGTTACGCGATTCACATTCTTCGAGATCTTCAGTTCATCTTTGTGTTGTGTTCTTCGGCGTTGAATCCATTCCTTTACGCCTGGCGTTTACCAAACTTCCGAAGAGCGTTCGTGAAGATTTTGCGGTGGCGAAGAGTCCACGAAGAAATAGCACCTGCCAACACGCTAAACAGCGTGGGGAGGAATCCCGGCACAGCAGAAGGATCAACTTAAGTATTGAAGTGGCACTCACAGTGACGATAGTTATATGCTTGTTGAGAACGAATTGAAGTTAGAGCTTGTAGGTAATCAGGAGAATTTCAGTGACACAGAACGACGATCTTTTAATCTTTCAACATGTAAAGCGAGATCGGGCAAAGGACACGAGTTCTGTGATCGTCTCTCTGCTTTGTGTCTGGCTGATATCAATTCGTTACTCCCCGCAGGAGTAAGGGCTTACCGATTACTAGCACTTTACCGATTACTAGCACTTTAATTTACCGTACTGTTGTGAGAGTCAGTAAATTTCTTCACGGTCTCTAAGATTTTCTCCTCACCTGCATATGACTTTTTTAACGTGTGTTAACTTTGTTTTCATATTTAGATAGTTAGTAAATACTGAAAAGAATGAAACGCATGTGTTGTCTTTCGTAGCCCATGCAAAACGCGGTCAGTTTTACTTATCTTAGCATAATAAATACAATTGTCAAGATGGCAGGTGTCGAAAGTAAAGAAAATCATTGCCTCGATGTGCCACCAAATTCTCCAAAAAATATTGGATGTAATGTATGACAAAAACTAAAGTGAACCGATATTTCGGGAGGCGTTAATGCACTGTTTGTTATCGTACAACAGGCTGCTTTTTAGTGCATCTTTTAGAATAATACGTTTTAGTATATGCCACACGAGTGAATAGTGCTTTTCGCGGGCTATGATTGGTTAACTTGTTAATTAGACACCTTGCAAGTAAATGTGTAATAGCTTTAATGTGCTCAAAATTTAGTGGCGACTTTTAGTACTTGTTGTAACGCATCGAAATAAACGCTTCCGTATGCTTTATTTTGACATTTGAGTATTAGGTTTTGTAGCCACTCTTGGTTTTGTAGAAATGCATACTTTTTCATGATAATTAGAGATCATTTTCGAAAACGAACTTGCCAGAGCAGTACAGTTCGAAGACTAAGATGTGCTTAGATTTTTACGCCAATGAGCGACAACTCAACCAAAGCTTGTTGGTCAACTTTTAAAAGTTGCTTTTAGCCCGAGTATCACGCTTATATAAGTAGTTTTAATCAAGCCTTGGGTAAATACATATTTAGTAAAACAGTGGATAGTGTTGTTGGCGCGCTCTGATTGGCAATTCAACCATGGGATATCCATTGCTATTCACCTCCGAGCAACTTCTAAGCCTCCCGAACCCTGCTTAAATAATTGAGTTGAATACTATATTATTTCACTGTCTTAGTATATACTAAAATTTTGCGGCTTGGTAAATATCCAACAGTAGCCACCGACACTGAGGTGAATAGTTGTTAAATATTGATCCCTTCGGTAAATATCTACTGCTATTACCCAAATACTCCTTTCTGCGCGGTCTCATTGGACAAAACACATCAGGTGATACAAAATAGAACGTCAGGTATCAGTCGATATACCCTGTCCGATTTTAGCCAACTTGTTCTCTGGTCTCGTTGGCTTATTTCGGTAGATTTTGCAAGACAATTGTTGGCTATACGTCGAAGAACGTGACACTTGACGCCAGAAAAATTTGTGAAAGTAAACCTTAAAAAATAAGGTGTTGTATTTATTCGATTAAGCGCCCAACCTCGAATAAGCAAATGAACAAATGAAGTGTGCAAGAGGAGAATTGATTATTATTTCTTTACTGGCTTACAATCTCTAAATTCATATTTTATCTCTATTTAATTTTCAGGGTGAATACCGCGTATCCATGGTGGAAGAATGGCTGACAGAGTTACGTGGTCTGGAGATTCCTCACTCAGACAACTGTTCCCTTGTGCCAACACTCGGAGATCCTGTCAAGATTCGTAACTGGCAGATTGCTGGTCTGCCTCGAGATACTCTGTCCGTAGAGAATGGTGTTATTGTGCAGTTTTCTCAAAGATGGCCGCTGTTTATTGACCCTCAGGGACAGGCTAACAAGTGGATAAAGAGCTTAGTAAGTTCATGCACACGGCTCAAAAACGAAAGAATGACTGAAAGTGCGAACACTGATTTTGGCAATTTTTTAGGAAACCCCTGAATATTTAAGGTTGAGATTTCTACCAGAGGTACCAGAGATAGTGATTACTACGTTTCTGAAAACGTATAAATGTGGTTCATATGAACTGCCGCTCGTCCAAGCAATTGCAATATATGTTTTTCTCTTCCGGGTCTTGATAACCGGTTCCATTTTGTACCCTATTTACACCAGCAAAACGTAGTTAAACCACGCTTTACAAAATTAAAATCAGTAACAGACAACTACATTAAAAAAAAAATGGTTCGACTTCAAGAAATTTGGACTTTCGTTGTACTAAGATCTGAAGTCGACAAATATCAGTTGAGTTATTCCATGAGAAAAACAGGTTTCAAACGTGCTTCATAGCTTCGGTGTGAATAGGCATTAGACTTACTAAATGGGAAAGCAAACTACTTCGAGCCTTGAAACTTCCTAATGACCTCGAAATTTCTCGTTGTTTCAGGAGAAGGACGCAGGTCTTGATGTGATCAAACTCAGCGATCGGGATTTCTTACGAAGTTTGGAGAACGCTGTTCGCTTCGGTAAACCGTGCTTATTGGAGAATGTTGGAGAGGAATTGGACCCGGCTTTGGAGCCCATCTTACTGAAACAAGTGAGTAACGATTGATAGTAATTCAAGTGTCGACTGTTCTGGTTATATGGCACAGTTTTTCTTATGATTTCAGATTTTTGAATTCCCATGAACTCTCTGTAAGCTAAGGGCTCAGAATTAATTTTATTATTTGAGCAGTTTTCAATTTAGTGTTTGCGAATTTGCGAATGGCTTTAGTTTTGCATGCAGTCTCGCGCCAAAATCCAGCCAATCAGAAGTAAAACCAAAAACCAATCGTGACTCGCGTGCACGTTTTCCCGCGCTTTGTGTCGGCTGTGTGTAATTGCTTCGAGTTTTGATTGGTTCACTGGATTGTCTCCGTCCTCTGTGATTGGCCAAAGTAATTACTTTGGTTTTGGTTCAACGGAGTCAACTTAAGTTTTGTAAAAATTAATTCTTGTTCCTTCTTCAGACGTTCAAGCAATCAGGGAGTACAGTGATCAAACTCGGAGACGCCATTATTCCGTATCACGATGACTTCAAATTTTACATCACTTCAAAACTTCCCAACCCTCACTACACCCCTGAGGTGTCCACTAAGGTCACTATTGTCAACTTCACTCTCTCACCAGGGTACGTAGACTGAATTGAAAACGGGCAGTGAAAATTTTTGAATTGAATTACGATTATTAATAGATGATATTCTGAGTACATGCAGTTGACTTGCGTTATGTTGCTTTTGGAACCTACTTCAGCTGTAAAAACAAATCATTTCCCTAAAGGGGAAGGTCAAGTAATTTTCTCGCTTCAATTGGCAGTTAATGTCAGGTCATGTATTCCTGAAACATATTACAGACAACTGTTCACAGTGAAGCCTTTCAAATCATAATTAACAACCCATCACATTATAAACCTTCCCGCGTACGTGACCGAATTACTTTTGCTATCTGTGGATTCTGTAACGTCTAGAAGGATAAGGACACTCAGTATTAAAGAACTCCAACAACGGCGACACTCAACTCGAAACTAACATCTTTTAATTAGGAAAACACTACACGTGCTTACACAAGACTTCGCTTGTATAAGACGCTCTGAATACTTCATGTAAGATGATACAAGATAATACAAAATACACTTCATGTAAGCAATACGTGACAGATTCTATCTAGCCTGTCTGGATAAAGCACAATGATATTAATTATCAGATTTCCGTTCGTTTTCAAGCGGTCTCGAAGATCAGCTGTTAGCTTTGGTGGTTGCCGAGGAGAGACCCGACCTGGAGGAAGCTAAAAATCAGCTGATTGTCAGCAACGCGAAAATGAGACAAGAACTGAAAGAAATCGAAGATAAGATTCTTCACAAACTGTCTGCCTCCGAAGGGAGTCCTGTGGATGACATTGATTTGATACACACTCTGGAACAATCTAAGGCTAAGTCCATGGAAATTAAGGTAAGTGGACTTGCTTGGTGTAATTCTCTTTGTCGTGAGACATTGTGCTCAAACATAGCTCTCTGGAATCTGTTCTTTGCCATCTTGGGCCTCATCCCAGGTTTTCCCGATGTTATCCACGTCTTTTATCACTGTGCACTTCCACGACTGTTTTGGTCTTCCAATAGATGAGAAGATTTTTTTCTCATTCGAGGTAAACCGTTGTACTAGCCCATGACCGTGGGACAGCCCAAAAAAGAGAATGGTGAGGCATTTCCCAGATCCCCGTTCTGAACGTTTCAAGAGCTGCGCGCGCCGCTGAATCACCATCGAAAAGAAAAATCCTTTTATGTAAGAAAAATTCATACAGACAATTGTGACTAAAAAATCAAGCACTGATTAGACCCCCCCCCCCCGTGATTTCTAATGGTCGGCTTCTTACCTCTTTAACTATGAAACCAGATATGCTTTGAATTGTCTTCCTGGTGTATTCCTTTTTAGGCTAAAGTAGTGATCGCTGAGCAGACTGAGAAAGATATTGACGAGACACGCAGTCAGTACATCCCTGTGGCCATCAGGACCCAGATTCTCTTCTTCTGTACTTATGATCTGGTAAGGGGTGTCTGTACAAATCACATAGTGATCATATGATTGCCATGTGTTAGGTGGTCACATGGTAGTACTTATGATCTGGTAAGTGGTGTCTGTACAAATCACATAGTGATCATATGATTGCCACGCGTTAGGTGGTCACATGGTAGTACTTATGATCTGGTAAGTGGTGTTCTGCAGCTGCAGTTACTTTACAGATCACTTTTTGATCATATGATTATCACGTGTTAGGTGTTTCCATGGTAGCAAGTACAACTGTGTGCAAACCATTGTACTTCGCTGGGCACGTGAAATCTTCTGTGTAATGCATTCACGAAGTCCAAAGGGTAAACACGCTTTTTTCATCCTTCCGAAGGATGATAAAAGCGTTTTTCGCATTGGTCTGTTTCCCTCAATTATATTAAAATCTTGGGACTTAAAAACTGAGTTTCTCACGTGGCCATAGTGGCGGTGTGTAGGCGTGGACAACTTGATCTGAGACTTGGACAGAATTCTATGTTATGATGAAGTGATTAATATAAATGAATGAATAACTTTGTCAAAACACAGTAAATAAGAAATTCTGATGATAAATACCATGCTATTCACGGCGACTTAGAATAACTTTAATTCCATTCCTTCCTTTTAGGCCAATATTGACCCTATGTACCAGTACTCCCTGGAATGGTTTATCGGCATCTTTCTCAACAGCATAGCTAACGCTGATGCCTCAGGTACCTAGATTAAGCAAGTGTTGTATTTTTTCTTTGAAATGCAGCTGAAGAGAGGGGAAACGATCGAAAATCTTAACCCATCTGTTTTGGAAATCGCTGATCTGATGGTCAAACACTTATAAAGTGTATCCGGCGAACACTTCCGAATTGCTCCGAACACTTGCGACGCATATTGAACAATCGTCGTGATGTTTCGAATATTGGCGAAGTGTTCCGAGCAGTTGCGAAGTGTACCGAGCACCGGCGAAGTTCCGGCAACCACTAACGAAACTAAAAAACGTTTAACAACATAGTTGGAGTTTCGTCTTCTTCTCAATGGAAAAAATAGTAACGAAACTTCCAGCAATGCAGACTATCTTATATCAGTATCAAGGCTTCGTTTTTTCTGGGTTTGAGATTTCTAATCATGTACTCTTCTGTTTTTTTCTGCAGATAACGTGGAAAAGCGAATCGATAACATCAACGATTTCTTCACGTTCAGTTTATACTCGAACGTGTGCCGCAGCTTATTTGAAAAACACAAACTTTTATTCTCATTTCTCGTGTGCGTCAGAATTCTTATGAACGACAACAAGATCAACATGGTAAGTATATCATATACTACAGCGAGTTTCAATTGATTGTCTTAAAACCAAAGCCAAAGTAATTACTTTGGCCAATCACAAAGGACGAGGACAATCCAGTGATCCAATCAAAACTCAAAGTAATTACACGTAGCCGACACAAAGCGTGGGAAAACGTGCACGCGCAGATCACTATTGGTTTTGGATTTACTCCTGATTGGTTGAAAAAGTGGCGCCAGATTTTTAAAGCAATCGCTGAGCGTAGAAAAGTAATTCGCGAATTACTTTCGACACTCAATTGAAAACCGTTCAAAGACATTCGTCTCTCTCCAATTTCACTCTGTTTATCTGGTATCTACTATTTATGTATCCTCGTTTTAACGTATCGCTGTTGTCTCGTAGGACGAGTGGCGTTTCTTATTGGCCGGTGGCTCCACGGTTCCCAAGGAGATCGAGAATCCCGCACAAGACTGGCTGTCCGATAGGGCCTGGTCCGAGATACTTCGACTCCCAGTCCTTGTAAGTCAACTTGTATAATTTTAATAACTCGGTTCGATTTGATTAGATTCGACTTGATTTGATTTGATTTTATGTGCCTTTGTACGGGGAGTTGGTGTGAACTGCTTGTCAACGTAACTGCAAGCCATAAGATTATTCTCGTCCTCAGAGCCGGTTGTCCCTCTTAGCCGGCTGGGCCTGTGCACGAGGAACAAGTGGCTCTGGGGACACATGATTTGATTCGCTGAAATCAAACAAAGGGAGTCCAATCACATCAGCCGTTTTAAAATCTCTTTGTCGTTAGCACGTTTAAAACGGTAGATGAGATTGGACTACCTTTGTTAGATTTCAGCCAATCAAATCATGTGTCCCCAGAGCCACTTGTTCCTAGTGCACAGGCCTAGCCGGCTAAGAGCAACATGCGGCTCTGGGTACGAGAATGTCCATAAGATACAAAAGCGTTATTTTTGTTAACCAGATTAGTTAACATACGGAGCCTGTGGCATGTCTTTCGTTATTTAACGTTTCAGTTTGTTACTCTTTTCAGCCCAAGTTTGCCAGCTTTGCTGAGGATTTTAAGAACCACATAGAAGGATATCAAAGAATGTTTGACAGCATTGACCCTCATCGGTAAACAAGATACTTATGATCATTTTTCATGTCCCAGTTGAGTTTTCATTGAGGTTCATGAATAAATAAACAGAAACTTGTTCAAAATTCTCATCCTCCAATGTTTCCAATCTTTCTTCCGTTATTCCCGCAGGGAGCCCTTGCCTGAACCTTGGAATTCAGACCTGGATGCCTTCCAGAAACTTCTTGTGCTAAAATGCTTGCGAGCTGACAAAGTTACCAACGCAATGCAGGTAAGAAAATAAGCAGAAAATTAATCGGCAATCCAAACGTACAATTTGTGCCTTCATGAAAGACTAACTGATTCTTTCCTTGTTTGAAGGACTTCGTGTCTGAAAATCTTGGACAAAGGTTTATTGAGCCACAGGTAGGTCTTACGCGCCAGTTCAATTGCGGAAAATAAGTTTCGTTGATTTGCCTGAGTGTTATTGGAGTGAGTTTCAACTGGGTGTCCTAAGACCAGAACCAAAGTAATAGGCCATTTCCGAGTCCCCCTTTCTCTCTGTTTCAAAACGAGTCTAAGTGCGAAACAATTCATACGGAAATGAGCTCGTTTTGCATGGGAATGAAGATGCAGGTAAAACACATTTTCGTATGAATGGTTTCGCACTTAGACTCGTTTTGACACTGAGGCAAAAGAGGACTAAGTTGGGTGGGGACGGTTTGAAAAATTTAGGTGGGGAGTCATGTGCGACACTAAATACGTGGACCATTACCAAAAAATAAGGGGGCCCCTCTAGCCCCGCCTAGATCCGCCACTCTAAAGTAATAACTTTGGCCAATCACAAAGGAAGAAGGCAATTCAGTGATCAATAAAGACTCGAAGTATTTATACAATACCCCACACAAAGCGCGAGAAAACATAAGTGCTCGAGTCACAATTGGTTTTGGTTTTGCTTTTAATTGGTTGAAAAAGTGTCGCGATATTTTTATGCCAATCACTGAGCGAAGTAATGCGAAACGAAAGCAATTCGCTAATTACTTTCGACATTCAATTGAAAACCGCTCTGATTAATCTTTTCTACTGCAAGAACGCCAAAAATAATTTCATTCAGTGTTAAAGCTCATTTATATTTTTCATTTCCGTTATTGGAAATCTTCCAATAAAGCCATTTTTAACTGTTTTTCCGTTTTCCTTTTTTCAGACTGCCGACTTGTCTCTGGTGTTTAAAGATTCGTCGCCCAGCACTCCACTGATCTTTGTCTTGTCTGTTGGAACCGATCCTGCCGCTGACCTGTACAAATTTGCTGAAGAGATGAGGTTTTCAAAGAAGCTCAACGCGATATCACTGGGCCAGGGACAGGTATGGCGATAAACTCGGACAGTTTTTTCTTTCTCTTATTGTTGCTGTTAGCATTTTATGTCCACAAAAAATATTCCTAACCGGTCTCCATGCAGTTCTTTTGTTCTAGTTTGGAGAAACAGACTGCGTAAAAGTAAAGAAAATTCTCACCTTGTGCACATTGATCAAATCAAATTAATCCTATTCCTTTCCCATCGTTTTACCTCTCCAGGGCCCTCGGGCAGAAGCCATGATGCGCTCGGCCATGGAGCGCGGAAAGTGGGTCTTTTTCCAAAACTGCCACTTAGCTCCCAGCTTTATGCCAAGTCTTGAGAGGCTTGTGGAAAACATCGATCCAGACAAGGTAGGCAATTGGCGCTCTGTCACTTTTAGCAAGGTTTCACTTGTTGGTTTTATCGGAAGATGTTACTAACAGTACTGCAAATTATTCACAGGTTCACCGAGATTTCCGTCTGTGGCTA
Source organism: Blastomussa wellsi (assembly GCA_947652115.1). Lineage (NCBI taxonomy): Eukaryota > Metazoa > Cnidaria > Anthozoa > Scleractinia > Plerogyridae > Blastomussa > Blastomussa wellsi. The sequence goes on along the minus strand of OX393562.1, from coordinate 21,067,884 downwards.
ACCAGTATGCCAAGTCCCAAGTTCCCAGTCTCTATTCTACAGAATGGTTCAAAAATGACCGTGGAACCTCCTAGGGGGATTAAGGCCAATTTACTGAGGTCGTTTACTGGATTTAGTGACGAATTCTACGCAAGTTGCAAAAGGGTAAGCTTAGAAATGGTGTTGTCGACTCTGCACTAAAATCACTGTTAGTAGTTTATGCAGCGAAAAATTAAATGTGACTGTGTAGAAGGTGAATCTTCCAATCTATATAACTTTGTGTTGATAAATTCACGCCAGTTCCTTTAATAATATTCGTATATCTTACCTTTACCAGGAGGAGTTCAAGTATCTTCTTTTCTCGTTGTGTCTTTTCCACGGTGTAACGCTGGAGAGGAGAAAGTTTGGAGCGCTTGGTTTTAACATACCTTACGAGTTTACAACTGGTGACTTGAGGATCTGTATCAGTCAGCTTAGTATGTTCTTAGAGGAGTATGAAGGTGTTCCATTCAAGGTAATTCATATCCCTCACTTTTTCAATTACTTTAAATTTAACAGAGGGCTGGTTGACTTCCGTCAATCAACCATCAATAATATAATATTGACTTGACAAATCAAATCGGTTTTCAGTCGACTGCAAGTTTAAGAGTCTTTATGGAGCTTTACTCGCTCAGGGTTTCGTCCCATTGTTCAGTAAGTTTTCGTTTACGGAAAATTACTGGCCCTACCAGACAGCGCAAAAAATGGCTTTAGTCTTGCCATGAGATCACACGGTTTAACGTGAACTTTTTGTGGAACGTTCTCATTTCCGATCGCCTGTTTTTCACAAAGCATTGCCCTGGACATAGGTTATGTCTGGGACAACTGTGGTGAACGTTAACCCTTTACTAATGCTTACAATTTTGTTTACTCGTATCTCCTGTCTGTTCGCGCCTAGAGAAGTTGAAGGGGGTTTAAAGGGTTCACTGTGTCAGTTTCCATCACTGTTACTTGGCAAATTTTCATTTTTCCTCTGAACTGAACTAATTCCGCTTGTTTCACTTTTTCTGTAGGTTTTAAAGTATACCGCTGGGCACATCAATTACGGCGGGCGCGTGACAGATGATTGGGATCGCCGGTGTATTATGAACATCTTGAATGATTATTACTCAGACGATGTGCTCAGCAGTGAACACAAGTTCTCTGAATCAGGGATTTATCACCAGCTTCCACTAACGTCTGATCACGAGGTATGATAAACAGATATTATTTAAACTAAGTGCAACTTTGTTTGCTTATTTACTGAAGGCCTCAAAACAGAGAAGTTTTGAATCATGGAGCAGATCCGACGTTATTAGTTTCAACGTGACATTTTGAGGAAAAGTCGAATATAGCGTTCAGTGGTTGAAATTCGTAGCCTCAATCTATAAAGTTTCAAGATCTTCTTGTAATTGCGAAAAATGAAATCACTGTTTTATTATTGATTACACACTGTTTTTTGGACTCTTTTCACCAATGATGCGGAAAAATTCTGAATAACTAGGAACATGTTTTTGTCTTTCCAGTTTATACCAGTATGCCAAGAACCATTCCTCGCACTGATCGAGCAATTTTGCTAATGTGCGTGAACGAAAAGAAAAAAATGTTTTGCTTTTCCACAAACGTCATGAATATGCTTTGGTTAGCTGTTGTAGGAGCTCTATCATTATTTTGCCTTTATGGAAATGCTAAAAAATAGTTTCCAGTTAAATTCGTGCCCTTTCATAGAAATCTTGACAGACGAATAGAACTAAGCTCACAACTTTGGGCCTGGTTTCATGGCCAATTTCAGCCCGAGCTGAAATTTCAAATTTCATCCCGGGCTAAAAACTCTCGTCATGCAATCGCAAACGCCTTTTTAAAGTGCACCTAACCCCAAAATATTTTTTCGTTAAAATAAACATTTGCACCAGTTCGAAACGCATTGCACCTTTCGTTTCTCCTTTTTACTAAATGCGGACTATTTATAGCATTAAAAAGTTACGGAAAGTTGTACGTTATTTGGTTCACGACCGAGTCAGAAGGGGCGTGGGTCTATCCCTGGATAGACGTCACAAAATGATTTGCATGCATGTTTACAAAGACTTGATGCCATGCAAATCAGTTTGTGACGTAAACCCAGGAATAGACCCACGCCCCTTCTGACTCGGTAGTGTACCAACTGATGCTCGGTTTTTCGTAACTTTTAAATGCTATAAAAAGTAAGCATTTGGTAAAAAGGAGAAACGAAAGATGTAACGCGTTTTGAATTGGTACAACGGTTTATTGTACCAAAAAAATACTTTGGGGTTAGGTGCACTTTAAGGCGATTTGTTCTGGAAGCCGACCTGGAATCTCAGCGCTACCATCCGGGCTGAACATGGTCATGTAATCAGACCGTTATCTGATTATTGCGCGTAGCTGGATGGGCGTAAGCTGACGATGTTCAATACGTTTCTCGTAGCATTTTCTTCGCTACATCCGTGGTCTGCCGATCAATGATACTCCGGAAATATTTGCTCTTCACGACAACGCCAACATCACCTTTGCTCAGAACGAGACGTTCAGTTTGCTTCAGGGAATACTCAAAATGCAGCCGCGTTCATCCTCTGCCGCGGGCAGGTCACGGGAAGAGGTTAGTTATATGAAGTGGAACTCAGTAATAACTGTGTGACCTACTTACCGCGTCTTACTTAATTTCATTGTTTTGCTTGTAATATACTCCAAGTCTCTTTGCAATAGGAGAGAAGTCCTATTTCGGAGGCGCGGTGTCCTAATGGTTAGTGGGCTGGACTCAGATGGTCTGGATCAGATGGTCCGGGTTCGAGCCTCTGCCGGGGCACTGCGCTGTGTTCTTGGCCTCTCTCCACCCAGGTGTATAAATGGGTACCGGCGAAATAATGCTACGGGTTAACGCTGCGATGGACTAGCATCCCGTCCCAGGTGGGAGTAGAAATATTCCTAGCCGCCTAATGCTACAGAAACGTGAATAAGCTCCGGAAGTTTGGGCCATAAGGCTCGAAGCTTCACCCCCTCCCAACCCCCTATTTCATAGGTTGAATTCTACCCCGTTCACCCAATTTCTTATCGCATATTTTGACTCATTGGACGACTACATTACTTGCAAAAAATTTCGGACGATTTTAATTTCAGACAAAAATAGTGTCCGAAAATAAAACCGTCCGAAATTTTAAGCGTCCGAAATTTTTACAGTATAGTATAAAACTTTAAAAGTACTTTCTGGGCGACGGCATCACATATCATTAAGCCACATTAAGCTTCAAAGCCCTTAGTTCCCTTTCTTGAGTCATAAGCTTGATTGAGTTTGTGTTATTTTCTCGTTGGTGTATCCGGCTGTAAAACCTTGAAGGTACAGTAAAACTATCATTTTCACAGATTTTATTTCAGTCTAATTCATGTTTTCTAGTCCTAAATTTACTTTAGGCATGTTTCAGTGCAGTGTCCGAAATTTTTGTCCGAAAATTGTCCGAAATGAGGGGAAAAGTGTCCGAAAATTAAACGTCCGAAATGAAACGTCCGAACTTTTTTGCGAGTAATGTATTCCAATTTTTCCTCTCCCCAGGTGATGGAAGAGGCTGGCCGCAGTATCCTGGATAGAGTCCCTCAGCCTATCTCCGTTTCCATGGTGATGGAGAAACACCCGGTGCGGTACGAGGAATCGATGAACACAGTGTTAATCCAGGAAGTGATTCGGTACAACAAACTGCTAGTGACTGTCAGACAGACACTTAACGACCTGCTCAAGGCGCTCAAGGGTCTGGTTGTGATGTCACAGGCTCTAGAGACAATGGCTAACAGTCTTTATAATAACTCTGTGCCTGAACTGTGGGCTAGTAAGGTATGAAAACGCCTGAACATTTCTAATAACTCGGTAGCTAAATTTTGATGTACTAGCGTTCGAAAACGTATAGTCTTAAATCTGACTCGTCCCCAGTCGTATCTCATTCTCCGAAGGGAGCGGGAGTCGACTGGGGAAAACTAACGCTCGCACTCGCGCATCCCTCGTTAATAATCAATTAAGACCATGAGAGACGAGGGGACGAGTCAGGTCTTAAATGGGGTGGTTCATTGGCGAACGTTGCGAACCAATCTATTGAAATTTGAATTGTCGGGTCCTAGTAAATGGCGCGATTTACAACGACATACTTACCACCTATTTTTCCCGCTTTTCTGCGTAGAAATTTCCAAGCTAAAGAAAAATATCTGTCCGCAATTTTGAGAAAAGAAAGATTATCTGGCCTGCTTGTTCTATATTAAAGTGAAATATATTGGTGCGAGACCGCGTGATTTTTGAATCTGTGAACAAAAAGCCTATGTGTAAATACAAGTTTATATATTAATTCACTTGCAGGCTTATCCCTCGCTGAAACCGCTGGCTTCTTGGGTGACTGATCTGGTAGCTCGAGTTCAGTTCATTGAGAAGTGGATCGAACATGGAATACCTCCAGTAAGTTGGAATGCAATTAATACAAAAAATATTTTGTTATATATTTGTTTCCCTTTACTGACAAGATTCACTTTCTTGGCTGTGGCAGGTTTTTTGGATATCAGGCTTCTTCTTCCCTCAAGGATTTTTGACGGGAACACTTCAGAATTTTGCGAGATCCTCTTCAATATCCATAGATGTTATCACGTTCGACTTTGAGGTAAAACATCTATCTGCGTAGCCAGTCACAAACAAGATCTCTCCAATCACCCAGTTTAAATTAAATTCTCTCCCTGTGACTTCCAACGGCACAGTCTGATGATTGCTTAGTGCGTGAAACTTGAGCCGATGTCTGTTTTCTATCAAAATTTGAAGGACTGCTGTAATGTTTTTCTTTCTTCTCACAAAATATGACTTATCATTTTCTCCACAAAGGTGATGAAGAAAACCGAGTCAGAGTTGACCACTCGTCCGAGTAACGGCTGTTTCATCAGGGGTCTTTTCCTCGAAGGGGCCCGATGGGATTACGACAAACATGAGCTGACCGAGTCCCGGCCGAAGGAGTTGTACACGGACATGCCGATCATCTGGCTAAAACCGACCGCGAACCGAGAGAAACCCGAAAAGGGTATCTACGATTGTCCCGTCTACAAAACGTTGACTCGAGCTGGTACGTTAGAATATCCAAAAGTTAAAATAACATGTTAAGACGTATACTTTATTTGTGACTCGAAAAGTTACAGTGCATCTGCAGTTGAGCGAACTCGCGTGTGTTGAACAAACTTTGTTACGTAAATGGGCTTAGTCACCATGAATTTAAGCCATCTTTGGTTATTCAACTCAAAGGAAACCTTATACTAAAATGATGATAATAATAATAATAAATAATAAATCTTTTATTAACGTGTTGATAAGAAACAAAGATATGTTCTAATGAGGAAGATTGAGAAGGATTGTTTGACTGATGAAAAATTTGGGCTAAAGTTTTAATCATACGTTGTGGAGGTTTTACGTGCCAGTTTATGAGACGAAGAGGCATGATGGTAATGTACCACTAAACAATCTTGTGCTTTGCCGCTCACATCTTTAAATACCGTGAAAATGTACCTCGGAAAATAGCGACAAAATTTCACGGTTGTTAGCAAATCCCAAAAGTTGCGAAACCATATCGCGGTAAGCTACACTATATTGCAGCCGATACGGCCACCAGATTCCAACTTTAGAAATTACTTCATTACAAAGTGAAACACTGTTTTAGCAAAGAGTGACTACGTTAGAGTATTAACCATTGGCGAAACTACTCGTTGGCAAAATGATTGCAAATCCTAAATACATGTAAATAGCAGATTCAATCCGTGTATCAAAATGATGTTTGTTTTAGATCACCATTATCCCCAACGGCAATATAACCCTGTTTTGATGAATTGTGAGGTCTTTTAAACGAGATTTATCCTTTTCATCCATTCCGAACACATACCTATAACGAGCGAAAGTTGGGTTGTGATTGGTGGTGGTGGTTCGTGTTTGTTGACTAGTGTAAAGTGGCTTGTCATGAACTTTACAAAAAGAACCATATGGCGATGCTGTTTCTTTGCTAAACACAGTCTACCTTCGTGCTTTGTTTTGCAGGTACGCTGTCTACGACAGGTCACTCCACAAACTTCGTTCTTCCAGTAGAGTTACCAAGCAGTCAGCTACAACGGCACTGGATCAAGAGGGGCGTCGCGCTTATGTGCGCTTTGAACTATTAAAAAAGAATTTTAACGCAGTGATTTCAAATAATATAGTTGGACAGTACTGGTAGTTTTCTCCCTACTGGTATTTGTCAAGTTGTAAATTCGTGTTTCGTATTGTTGTACATCCGTTCATCGATGTTGCTCGTGTGGTTTAATGCATGGTAGCATGTTTTTCCCTCATTCTGTGCAGATTGTTATCTGCGCATCACATTTTATTAATAAACCGAGATATATATCCATAACAGCATGTCATGTAAATATTGCCAAATGCACCTAGTGCTACGTTGTAAATTGACCTAAAAAAAGTCACCAATAAAATTTTAAATTATGTTGAACATGGTCTGCTTTTGTTTATCGTTACTTGTCTACATTACAACTTCCAACGCAATATTTTGGACACAAAACAGTCCCGACTTCCAACGTTTTGGCTGTGTTTGCCTAACTCCAAATAAATGTACTCTGGTGTGAATAACTTGCAAAACAATTGAAATGTGTTTAATGTATCAGTACTTGAAATGTCAACTGTTTATGCTCCAGCCCCCTTCTTCCAACCTCAAGCCCCAGTGTAGGGGTCTCACTTCTGACAAAAGCCTAAATATAACGTTGCCTTTTTGTTTCTCATTCTAAAATGCAAATGAGATATTCTACATCCCCCAACAATTTGTGGTTCCAGAAAATACATACAGAAGGGATTAGAAATTCCAGGGGGTGGATGGTGGGGGTTTCTCAAAGTGAAAGACCAGAAAACTGTTTCCAAGGGCATGGGGTGGTACTACACAATGTGAAAAAAGAAAGGAATTATCAACCTTGTTCCCAGGGTCTCCCTCCCTCCCAGAGAGAGGAGAGGGCGGGAAGATGAGAGACCCTGGGAATGAGGTTGAGGAATTATAAGACAGAACAATATTTAATATTTTCAAAAAGATGGGGGTACATGCTGTCTCGTGTACTGGCATATTTTAGGAGTGTAAATCTTCGATTTCTGGTCTCACTTAGGGTGTTCCGGGCAAAAATGCAAATATTTTTTGCCACCAAGGTGTTTTTTCAGGATCGCATGCCTAGAAATAGAGAAATAAATTCTACATTTACTATTTTTTCTGTCAAGTTCTCATTTAGTGTTGCATGCCAAGAAATATAGAAATATATTTTTGCATATTGGTATCTTTTAGGAGTCAATGAAAGCTTTATTCACACCCAGATTGGTCTCTCATATGGGAGTACCCACGCCCCCCGGACAAATGCTAACAAGGTCGTCAACTGTCATCTTCAGTTCCAATGGCCGCAGCACTCTCCTGGGCTGAACTGCTCTTCTTTGCCTTTTTTGTTTTCCTGTTTGCCTTGTCAGCTTCATGCACTTTGGCCATTTCTTTGCTCATTTCTTCAATATGTGCAGCCTAAAAATGTTCATAATAACAAAACTTTGTATGTAAATATAACAATCATTTATGAAAACATGGAGACAATAAGATTAAAGCTAGTAATTTTAACATCAGATTTAGCATTCTTATTAATCAAATAAATTCAACGTCTTGAACTTGCCAAGGTTGAACTTTTTCTTGCAAGTAGCTGCACATCGTCACAGTTGATTTGTGTTCTTTTTGCGTGTCTAGGGGGAAATATGCCATTTTGATTAGTTGTGCATTATCAGTGCATGAAAAGGATATCAATAGATCTACAGCTGGATTGGAATTTACTTACTTTGCAAAAAGCTCAAGATCTGTTGCAAAAGATTCTGAAAATGAATGTGTTTCAGTGTTAGAGCTGCACTGTACGTGGTATAAGAAACACAAACTAGAAATGCAATAAACAAAGTGAATCTGGTTCAACCAGGGGTTTAACAAGACTGTATTTCCTTGCATGGCTTGGGACATTTGAATGGATTCTGGCTGTTCAGACACTGTTGTTGCATCTCAAGCTAACTTTCAACGGGAACATACACATGGCATTTCTAGTTCTCAGTAGAGAGGGGAGGGGTGGCATTTATTAAATTGTCTGACCCCACCCTTAACCGTTGTCCCCTTGGGATGGATAAATCCCCTTGGGGTGGATAAATCTGTTCATTTATGTAAACATTTGGTGTTATGATATAAACGTACCACATAGCTTAAATGTTGTCTCTGTTAAAGCAGCAATAAATGGTCTGGAATATTGTAAACCTGACTCTTCACCTGGATGAAAGAAACACACTTTAATAATGCTGCTTAATGGTCAAACGCATGCAAGATGGCCGCTTCTAAAAACGAACATGAAATGTTGAGACTGTTGACAGGGTAGGGTAAACAACACAATCAAATAAAGTGCGATCGGATCTTACAGTTAATCAGGGATTCAGTCACAGCAGCTTGCCTGTTTGTAATAAGTAAGGGACCGATCGTTTATTACGTCCCAGTAGGGGGCGGTGGTTTTGGAGGGGGGGGGGGTTCAATTTTGAAACAAGCTCCATGTTGGGGGGTACATTTTTGTCTTCCAAGAAACGTGAGGGCGGTCAAGTTTAATGACACAGCACAGGGGCGGATCCAGGATTTTTCTCAGGAAGGGGTGCACCACTCAGGAATGACGTAACTGACGGGTGACATAAGCAGAACACTAGCTGCATTAGAAAGCCGCAGGTCATCCCAGGGAGGGGTGCGCACCCCCTGCACCCTCCCTCTAGATCCGCCCCTGCAGCAATAAAAGTTTAAAAAGTTTTACAACTGGGACGATCCTAGCCTTGTTACCTTTCAGAATACAGGAAATAGCATCTTAGAGGCCTACATTTGTAGAAAATTTTCCAGACCCCCATAAAAACTCGCGCCTTTTCACTCGTGCTCGCTCCCAAAACCTACCTTTTTTCTATTTCAAGGGTTGGAATCTGTAGCTCTGCAATTCAGAGATATCTCTGCCTCCAGGGGCACCCAACGAACAAACTGTGACCAAATACATTCTTTTATCCAAATGAATGAAAATATATGATATTAAAACATTTACAGGTGTTCTTGAGTGTTGCTGAGAAAAATTTATCTGCACCTTTTTGCCAGAACATGATCCATATTTTTTTCCCAGCCAGCAATTAGAACAAACAACTAACGTGTGGAAATGGCACTGAAAACCTTTGAAATCCACTCTTCTCAACGAGATTCAAGCCTTCGTCAAGCAGTTTCTTCAGTCGCCCCTCCAAGTTTCAATCGGCCAGTTAGTGTTTTTTCAGTGACAACGCCCATGAGAAAACATATACTGAACCACTTTGCTAGCCAGCCAGCAACATTTGCGCTGGGAAACAGATAAAGTGATGAACAGACTCGTTGGGTGCCCCTGCGCCTCAGTAGGTAGTCGCCATACTAAATGTGCGCACCCATGTCAGGGCTTTATCATGTACCATATTATGTACCGTAACCCACCAGATTACCTACAGGCATATAAAACTATAAAAAAGAATGATAACAATTTTATTCACACACAAACAGCTAAACGTATTACAAACAAGGTAGAAAATACAAGCAATAAATGAGAGAAAAGATAAAAGAGATATTAAAACATAGGATAAAAATATGTATGTGTGTGGAAAGAAGCAAAGAATTTTGCATTATTTAAAACATGGTCAGAAGGGGGGGGTACATATTTTAAAATTAGAATTGCGGGGGTATAATTTTTTAAGTAGAGTTTACAAACACCACACTTTTTTAAAAACCACCCCCCCCCCCCGCACCACCTGGGACGTAATAAACGATCGGTCCCTAAGTGTGCTAGCTTAGCTATAATGGGCTATTGCATTTATTTTTTGAACTCTACCAGTTGAGGGACAGTGGAATTCTTTTGGGGAAGAGGGGAAAAATTGTGGATTTCTCAAGGGGTAAGACTGGAATTAAGAGGAACTCTTAGGGGGGATCGGTAAAATATTATGGAATTCGTTAGGGGTAAAACCCAGAAATCCTTTGGAATTTGTCAGGGAGAAACACATTTCTAATGGAATTCCTTAGGGGTCAGCACATTTTTAACAGATTTCTTCACGGGTTAAGGCAATTTTGATGGATTTATTTAGGGGTGAGGACGTTTCCAAGGGATTTCTTTAGGGGTTAGACTGGACAAAGGGGGGGCGGATTTTAAATGGCAAAGCCCAATGCTTGTAGTCATCGACCATTGAAACATCCCCTACCTGCTTTTTCACAAATACGACCTACTGTGTAATGTACAGCAGCCTTTAAACGCTGAAAGACAGGGAGGTGCATTTTAATTACGTTTGCAATTCCAAAAGCGTAAATTTCCGAGAAATCCAGACCTGCTGATAGGCTAAAGCTTCGTATTCTTCGTCTTCCACTTCGTCCCCTGTTGCCGCCATGTTTACTAAATTTCGCGCCTTCTGATCCAGTTCTCTGCCTTTCACCAATATTCACAACCCTAGTTACCAGTTCTCCTACTGTTTCTCGTTATTTCTTTATTTCGTTAAATAATACTTATCTGCTATACCATTATGGCTATTATTTATCTTTTTTTGATTACGATTGTGACAAAATATGAATTGGCATATAGTCTGAAGTGTCAGACGTCTTCTTTGTTCAAGAAATTTAATGAATAACTAAAAATATATATATAACATATATGTATAATTCCCTTTTATTTTAGTCCAAGAGGGTGTTCTTTTCCCTAATAGCGAGCTTTTTGATTTGCTGTTTATTTCTTTCGTGTTCTGATTTCCTGTTTGTTTATTGCCTATTGTTGCCTTTGTGGGAGGTTTTGCTGAAAAACCCGGGAACAATACATGGTCATTGCTATGGTTACGCCCTGTGATACAAGCAAGGATTATCAGAACAACATGGCGGCGGCCGCAAGCGAATCGAATGCCTCACTTTATCCTAGCGAAAAATCTGTCAAAGAAGCATTGGATATGCTTAAACCGCCTGGAATTCTATCAAAGGTTGGTCTTTCAATAATTCCGTCTCTAAATGATATTTGTTTATCCGAAATATGAAAAACAGAATGAATTTATTGGACTAAATTGAGCTCGGCTATAAAATATGACTGAAATGATGTCGCGCGCTTACGAATCATATTATCGTTATTTTGCAGGCGTACAACCAGTTCCAGCTAAAACGATATCAGGTGGGTTCTGTTGTTTATTAGTTTACCCATGAACCTTTGAACTTTTGATTTCTTGTTGTCCGTCGTGATCAGATGAAAGCTTACTGTTTCACCCGCCTTCGGATATCTACAAAGCGTATTCGTTGCTTTGCAGCATTTTACTGCAGAATATCCCGCAGTGAATCTGCTTTTTTCCCCTTGTCACTGTTGTGATTCTGTGAATCCTTTTATATTGTTGATGAATACTTCGAATTAATAATTATCCACACTGCTTAGAATATGGGATTACCAGAATATGCATCACAAGGCCAAGAGGTTACAATAGGTGCTTTGTTATCACAATTGAATCAGCTGGTGAGGGATCACATGAGTCAAACCTCAAAACTGTGTCAGACTGTTTAGTGTATGATTTGGTGACGTTTTAAGACTGGAGTCACATTCTTGTTTTCTGAATCAGGTTCTAAACATCTTGCAGTCCCTACATTTTTGCAAAGCCATTTTGAGCGGTCTCGGTTTTGGTCTCTGCATAAAAAAGTTAATTTCGGACCCTGTGTTTGAAACTATACTGCTGATTATTCTTGGTCAATTAGAATCGCTGAACCAGTTTTGCCCGTTTGGGGAAATTATTCAATGGCTCCACTTGTTGCACCTTTTGGATGATTTCAAAGAGAAAAATTTCTGATATTTCCATTTCTGGCTGTCTGAAAGGTCATTTGGAGGTTTTTAAGCCTTCTTTTAGCAAAGAGAGTCTCGGTCAAAAGTTTTTGAGGGATTGGCATCAGTTACATTCAAAGATAATGTTTGGCTTTCATTTCTTTTAAACTGTCAAAATGCACATGCAAAATGGCGTTATCAACTCTCAAAAAGCAATGCTCATACAAAGTGACAAGTTTTATTAAAATGAATCACATTTTGCTTGTGGTTAGTTCCAGTCTGGTTTGCTTGCAGTTAGTTCCACTTAGGTTTGGGTGCAGGTTTGTATCAGTAGTTCCTGTCTGATTTGCTTGTGGTTAGCTTTTATTTGTTAGTAAGGGCAGTGCTATTTTCAAATTGATAACTGACTAACTTGTCATTCTTACAATCATTGTGTACACCATTTTGACTTTTTCAAGGCCGTTTGGGTAGAATTTAACTGATCAAATTACACAGGATTCCTGGTTTGATAAGCATGAGAAGATGCAACTTTATGCAAAGTTTAAAAAAAATTCTGTGGAGGGGATTCAGAGCCACCTTAACTTTTCGAAAATTTTAGGTGGCTCTGAACCCCCTCCACAGAATTCTTTTAAACTTTGCAAAAAGTTGCATCTTATCATGCTTATCAAAATTCGATGGTAAAAAATGGGGGTCACCGAGCTCATTTTTGAGTTATTAGCAGTTAAAGCTAAAATTAAGGATGTTTTTAGCAGGTCACACTGTTTCTATGGTAACCGATTATGTCACGAAAATGCTAACAACATGTTCACCAATGATTGGGCAGTTTTTTAATACCATGATTGTAGCATCAACTGATAAAGAGTGGTTATAATGACCCATCAAATTCTAAGTCTTTGAAAGTGCTGGAAACTGTTTTGAGCCACCTTATCAAACAAAATCAAAACTTAACAACGTGAACGTAACCGGAGCGCAACAAACCGGAAGCTCAGAGTTCATCTTCCCTGTCTTAAATCTTTAGTCTTCTTTAATTGCCTATAATTTACACTAATCCGGCAATGGGCAGCGGCAGCTTTTTACAGCAACATACTACACACATGAATAATTAACTATAAACAATAACACAGAAGTCGCTATGGCAAAACGAGAGACCGGTAGGGGAAGCCTATTCCATTCTGGGATTGTGCGGGGGTAGAACGAATACTTATAAGCATTAACTGAGGAAGGTAAGTGCATGAAATTTAAATCGTTTGGCTGCCTGATATTCGGGAATCTCGGGGTTATTTCCGAAGGGAGGGATATATTACTGAACTTTTCCGAGTCTTAGTTTACTGAATGATTTGGCTTTCTGATTCGAACTCATCGCCATCATTATCATAAATGGCATTGTCTGAGTCATCACTCTCAAGATAAAACTCTACATCATCTTCAAGGACTTCATCAGCTAATCGGGAATACCTTCGATGTTAATTTCAGTAGTACAGGATTCTGCGAGAGTAGAGGGAGACTTCTATCCGGGGGAGCTTATAACCGGATGTTTTTTTTGTTGTTTCCAAGCAGATGGGCCTATAACCGAGAGGGCTTGTAAGCAGGGGGGCAGCTTATAAACGGAATTTTACGGTATTACAATAACCTTTGAAACCGAATCGCGTACGCTTGCTTAATGAAGTATTAATTAAAATTTAATTAGCATGATATACACGCTCCAGTTGTTTTAGCAATAATCTGATTAATCCTGCAGGTGGTACATTCTAATACAAAGCCGGTTGCCTGGCAACAGCCTTTTATTCTTCATTAACAGAACAAAATCGTTTGATGCAGTTTTGCAAACAATCAGAATTTAGCGAAAGCGAACCCAGCTCGAAGCTCGTTCTTTATATTTTCACGAAATAGAGCGAAAATGGGTGATTATCCTGGGAGCGGATACAAAATGTCTTCCTATGGCCTTAAAGTATACAATCCCCAACAAACTGTTGGCCAATGGACCGAGTGCTGTAAGGTACATTACTCATTGATGGAGACCGGAGCAAATTACACAACAAAGCTAAATTTCATGCCAGTCCTTTTTTTTTTATATTTCAGCGTGAAGATGCGATCAGAAAGAATCATATTGTAACAAACGGCGGAGAAGGTGTAGCCGATACCTGGAAAGTGGAGAGACCAAAATCTCTCGATCTAAATCAAGACACCAGCTATTTTCGTGCTAAGACCTTGGTATGTTTCTTGTCTACTGATGCCCCGCTTGTTTGTGAGTCCTGCTGTGTAAAGTTGGAAATATTCATCCAATTTTCCGATCAGTTTCGCATTAATTTTTACATCGAAAGTAAATTATTCGTTTAACGGCGTTTTCATAACGGTTTCCTGGTGTGGACACGTTTGTCACTAGGATAACGGACTGCTTTTTGTATATTAAATGACAATCAGTTTATCTATCGCCATTGAAGTTGAGTTTTATGGTATAAATAGTTTTAGATCATCTACATGCTTGAATTATGGTCTAGACTGGAAAAATTCTTTAGTCATTTTCGGAGTTTAAAATTATACTCAAACATTTCGAAAATTAGATTACAACAATTTGTTAATCACAATACGCGTATTGTTAAGTAAACTTAAAAAATTCACAGCAAACATTTACATTTGTGCTTAGACGTGGGCCTTGACTGCGGTTTTTCAGTTTGTCTTTTAGCTTAATTCCTTGTTATTGCAAGACTTTTTACCTTAGACTGTTAGCAGTCCCTTTCTAGATAGTCGCGCGAAATAGCCGAGAGCGCACAGCGCGGCGATACTCCGCGCCCCCTCCGCCCATTCGCTCCAGTTTTCTGCTTTCGCTCGCCTATTTCGCGCGCCCTCGCGACTATCTAGACAGGGACTGCTAGCAGTCTACTTTTACCTACAAATTTATATTAACTGTTTTTTTCCTTGTAGCATCAAAGGCCATCCACGTACGATCGAATAAATCATGTTGTCGAAGGATACGATCAAAAACTTCACCGTGACGACAGAGAGCACGCAAAATCACGCGGGCTAAAGGTTAACCGTGAGGTTCGCATATATTTGTTTGTTTGATTGGTATTGTACTTGTTCATCTCCAGGGAAAACATGAAGAAAACAACAAGTTCTTTTAAAGTTATAAAACTGTTTTTGAGTTTTGACCCAAAATTGACGAAGCAGCTACTTCGTGAATGCCTAAGATGTGCTAGCCTTGTATTAAAGTAGCCTGTGAACACAGACTGGTTTCCGTAACTGCGGCCCGGAGAACTCGGAGAGGGTAACTTAACCTCTGTCGTACGTGTATTGTGTTTGCGAGGATACTGTCTTTTTTTCTAATTCTTATCACACAACAGTACAGTACAGGGCAACGGCTGTACAAGAATAAAACGATGGAAAACAAAAGATCAGGTCAAAAGATCTTCACTTCTGGCAAACAATTAGTAAGCTCTTACTGACCGAACGCTAGGGCCATACTGGGGAATATCAGCCCGCAGTCGTGACAGCACGCTCCGAACAAAAACGACCGAGCGCCAATATTGTCCAGTTTGGTTTGAGAAAGCTAGCTTAGACAAAGTAGTTTATTATATGGTACGCGGGCCATGCTTGTTCATTGTTCTCGTAAAACGCACTTTCGGTCACTTCAAAGTCAACATGTTTTTACCCTGTTTTGCAGGACGCGAGGAAATCGGAAAGAGCAAGCTATCACGAGTTTGATAACAAATTTATTTTCGCACGCTTAGTTGCAAATTTTGGATTTGCCGGCTTTCAAAACAAGAAAATAGACGGCTTTTGACCGTTTCTGGTCCGTCCCGCATTAAAAAATCCCGACCAAGAAAGAACCAATCAGAACTCTCGTATTTACCTAATTTTATTTGTGTGTCTTTTTCCTTTATTAGGAAGTCAGTGTATCAGTTCCCGCGCTATCTTCGTCCGCGTACGGTCATCCACGGCTCTCACCGCTCGAGTTCACAGACCGGAAACACGTCAGAGTGGAAGTTTGTAAAAAAGACTTCCTGAGACTGGGAGGAACCAATATTGGAGTTGCCGACTGACAAAAATGCTTGTATTTAAGATCGATCCCACGTGACGACAGCTCAAGAAACCTTTCTGACTGGCGCTTGATTTCCTGGACTCGTCGTCCGGTGCTCGTCGCAAATTACATTGTAAGCCGAGTAGCAGTCTGTAGAGAAGACAATTACAACTGGGGTGGCAGCGCGCGAAGTAGAATTTAGTAAAAATCTGAAAATCTCCCCTGCTGTATAATGCCTAGGAAGCTTGCTGGCAAGCCTGACATAGTTTGTAAATAATTTCGTCAGTTTGAGTCTGTCAAAAAGCGTTTAGGCCGTCATAAACGGTTCACATTTCCCAGGAAAAGTGACAAAGGGTTTATGCGCGACGCGTGGTAAGGGCAAAAATTAGACCTGGACACGTAAAATAGCTAGAAAATAACATGATTCGTGAATTTATTACTAATTGTGCACTTTAAAGTATACGTGAAGTCTGAATTTTGTTAAAATGTGTGCGTGAAACGGGATCACGACCACCTTTTGCTACCCCCTCCCATGGGTTTTCAGTCAACTTCGGGTAAGTTCTTTGATTGAAACTGAGAAATTAAAGAAAATGGTGATCACGGTGTAGCGTGAGGAAGTCTTCACAGGGACGGCGGAGCCGGGGGGCTGGGGGTGTTTCAGCCCCCTTCTTTTTACGACAATGACAATTTTTTGTTTTAGTACAAGGTTCGTATTTACAAAACTTCCAAAATATTGCTGGAGCACCAAAAGTACCTGTCATTTTACACTTATCCTGGTTGTCTTTTTTAAGAAGTGTCTCTTGGAGAACGTTGAAAATACCATTTCCGAGCCTCTAGACCCCCCTACAACCCGCCTACAAACTCGCGCCTCCCGCGCTCATTTTCAAGCCCCCCCCCCCCCCCCCCACTTTCAAATACGCTCCGCCGTCCCAGAACTTCAACATTCTTGTTTCTCTCTTCACTGTGATTCTTATCTTTATCACGAATTCAAGCATGTAGTTACTAGATAAGGTAGTCTCCTTCTCAGCCGTTTTTTTGGATGTCAGGCGAAAAACGGCTGTGACTGATGGAGATTGTAGGTAAGGTAGTTAACGAATAATTTTTAGATTTTAAAACGCCTTTTTTGCGGTTTCGGACTAAACGAAAGTAATGACAGAACCTAGTAGTATATTCCTCAGTTGCATTTTCATTCTGGATGACTGTTCCCTGGCAGCCAATAGAATTTCGTTTCCAAGGAAGTGATCGCTGGCCAGTGTTTTCATTTTATCAGTTTGGCATCTTACTCTAGGCTACTATTTTAATTGTAAAAATGTAATTTCGAGTAATTATAATTATTAAATTATGGTATATGTTGTTCTTCTGTACGTTTGGTATAATATTCGGGTAACGAAACAGAGTACAAACAAATTGAATCGTAGCTTTGTCAGTTCATGTTTCTTGCCCTTTCCCCTTGTTTGCCCTTTGTCCTTGACCTCGCTAGAGAGAACGGAAAGGTACGTAGAAACCATTGAAAGCGGAATAATTTAATCTGAATATTTTACATTCAATTACGTATTGCGATTT
Organism: Blastomussa wellsi; assembly: GCA_947652115.1. NCBI lineage: Eukaryota > Metazoa > Cnidaria > Anthozoa > Scleractinia > Plerogyridae > Blastomussa > Blastomussa wellsi. Next base: position 21,050,438 of record OX393562.1, on the reverse strand, counting down.
TTCAACTTGCCGATTTTACTATGAAGGATCCATAAAGGCTTTCCAGCAACGTCCTGGCCTACTGAGTACTGTCGACTACGAATTTAAATTTCAGTGATACATTTTTTGTTTTGTTTTCTCAAACACAATACTGAGGTAAATGAGCATTTTTCTGTCGGTTCAGAGGAGCGCGGGAGATCTGAACAGACCTTCAAGGTAGGCTTTAGCTAGTTTTTGCATCTGCCACGTCATGTTACGAAACTAGTGAGCTTTGAAGACCTCCGTAGACATTCAGTTCAAATAAAAGAGTCTTCAAATTGTTTATCCTGCATGTTTTCTGCTGATGCCTGTTTTAGATCTGCCCTGCTGGTCACTACCAAGTCTCCTAGCCCTTATTGCATCGTTGGTTCATCCTCGATGTAAAAACCTGTGAAACTCACGAGTGACGTAAAACAAAGAACGAACAAGATAACAAAGAGCTCAAAGTAATATGGAACAGAAATACACGGATTGGCGGATTCGCGTACCCCTATTCACCCCCCCCCCCCCCCCCCCCTCCGTAACGCACAAACGTCAAAAAAAGTCGGACAAACTTGTCAGACATAAAAATGCTGGGATCATGAGGAGACCTCGTACGGTAGCCTCGAATTGGAGCAACCGTGTGGTGGCAATATTGGGGAAGCTGGACGCTAGTCAGTCCTCTTTCTTTCGATCGTGCGAGCAAAATGGTGGGAAAAATTGTTATTATTGCCTTCAATCCGCTTCAATCCTTTGCCATCAGTGGTTTAATTTTCTTTCACACGGAAAGGAAAGCTCTTTATTTGATTTCGTTTGATCTAGTCCTTATTTCTGGCTATTGCTTATAGGTTAACGTACCAAAACAGCGCCGCACTTTTTGTAAGGGCAAGAAATGTCGAAGACACACTTTACATAAAGTTACACAGTACAAGACGGGAAAAGCTAGTCTGTACGCCCAAGGTAGGAGTTATGAATTGACTGTGAAATGGTAGATGGGCCTTAAAAATGTGGCAACATTTATTTATATCAATGCGCTGTGTTTTCTTCGGTGTTCATCCAATTGAGGTTTTGTTTTTATCCTCTACTAGTATAAAAATACAGTATTTGGTTCGCCGTGAGTACTTCTGTGTAAGCTTAAGTATATTTATATTCCCTCTATCTGAATACCCATATGTTTCACTCAGGAAAGCGCCGCTACGATCGTAAACAAAAAGGTTATGGTGGTCAGACAAAACCCATTTTCCACAAGAAGGTAAGACGTGCAAGTTGGATGATCATGTACACAGGGAGCTCCTTCAGCACCCATGCAGTTTAGCCCGGGAGTTTAGGTGGAATAATCAGAGTGAATTACAGTGTGATGCACCTTAGTGTGGCCACTCAACACACTTTCTTGCAAAGTTATAATTAGCCAATCAGAGAGCACGAATTTGTTTGAGCTGTCCCCCCTCCGTGTAATGTTCAAAGCAGGGTTTTCCTTTTCTGGCGGCGACCGGCGATTTTCGCCGCATGTGAACAGTTCCGTTGCCGGCAACTAAACGAATCCTTGCTGTAAAATAAAAGTTATATAATTTATACAAGCTGTCTCCGCCAGCTTCGCTTTCATCGACTTCAACTTTATTTGAAAAGGAAAACCCTGCAAAGCTGTTGTCATGAAACCTGTCGCGCTTTTAACAAGGAGGCGTGGCAACTCAAACAAGTTTGCGCTCTCTGATTGGCTAACTTGTCGTAAAAAGTTCTAATGCTCCCCTTGGCCGAGCTCCTGGCCATATACCATTCCCAGTTCTACATCTGTGTACCAGTCATCAGCCAATTCCAAATGCGTCCATCTCCCCCCCTCCCTTCCCTCAGGCAAACCCATGGTATTTGATCTTTTTGGAACCCAATCAAACTCTTGCTCACAATTTTTTGGTTTAAGTACAAATGAACAAATCAAACCCATTCATTCAGTTGGGTTGAGTAGAAGCATTAGTGCCATTTAACGGAATCAATGTAAATGCTGTGGTGGGGTAGCACAGAGTTGAATGGTTGTATCAAGCTGCTTGCATAGTGTGCAATTGTCATTCTTTTAGCCCAGAAACAAACGAAACAGGTTGAAATCTACCAATTCCAATTACTTGGCCTTTTTATTGTGTTGCGACTGTGTAAACAAAAGTGAAATAATAAAACAATTTTTGTGTAGACCATTGCAGCAAGCACTTTCTGATTAACAAGGGCAACCAATCAGAACAGTCCTTTCCATTTCACATTCCTTTCTCCATTGCCCTGCATCGGTGAGAACCTGCTGAACTGAAGGAAGGGGACTAACCAATTTATGAACATGAAATGGAGAGGTGGTCCCGACATTGATATTCCAGTCGGACTGAAATGAACCAGGCCTTTCAAGCTTTCCATTTGAATCCAGTTCCAAAATCTTTGGGTAAATGGAAAGCACCCCTGCCCTATGACATCCACCAGAACACAGCTCCTTTAAGTCTTGGATTTTCTTTCATTCTAATGTGTGCTACAGTTTGTAAATAAAGGTTGTGTTTTACATATTTAGGCTAAAACAACCAAAAAAATTGTTCTCCGTATGGAATGTACTGAGTGCAAGTACAGGAAACAGATGGCCCTGAAAAGGTGCAAACACTTTGAGTTGGGTGGAGACAAGAAGAGAAAGGTAACAAAATGTTAATCTGCATATGTAGTAATTAGCAATAAACTACTGCTACGTGGCTGTAAAAAATTGTAACTTTTCCCTTGGTTTCATTCTACAGTCCCCAAAACACTGATCACAATGATGTGGCCACAAGTTAAAGTTAAAATGATAATAAATATTTTCACTTGAAGCTGTGACTTTTAGCAATATTGGCACATGTCGTACTGGCCAAATTTTTTTCTTTCCAAGGAAAAGAGAGCACTTTTCCTGGAAAGAAAATTTGACCTTGCTAAGTATTGCCACAAGTAGCTGTGGTAGAAGAAAATAGCGTCAAGTGAAGTGCTTGAGGTGGGCTAAATTTTATACCCTATCATTGGCCACATGCAACCCTCCAAGTTGGGACCATTTTAGTCTCCATGGTGACCAAAATTTTGGAGCTGGCAAATAAATGTCCAGCTGACGATTAAAATGGAGAAGAAGGATTGAGTGCTTGAGCTAACTTTTGCAACTAAAATTTTGCACTGGCGACCTAACTTGGACAGTCAGTGGCCAAGTGGCCACTAAGAAAAAAGATAAACTTGGAGGGTTGGCCACATGAATTTCAACTTAGAGACTAACTCAAAGGATGTTGTAAAGTAGGACAGAATGTTTTAGGCCCTAGTGTTCTGTCAATCACTACTGCAGAATCAATTTTCTATGTGTTTTTTATTTTTGCTTGTGTTTCTTATGTTTTGCTTTTCTTTATTTTTTCCTAGGGACAAATGATCCAGTTCTGATCATAATAAAATTTCTTCCTATCTACCATGCGTGTCATTTTTTCTGACTTAAAGTAATTTTCATAATTATATTTGTTGTGAAAATGTAGTGTTTGAAAAGGACCCTTATAGGAATGACTGGAACAAGTTGCATAACTTCAGAAACAACTTGACAACAAGTGTGTATCTTTCCCTTTGGTGAAACAAAGTATAATTGTTTACAGATTATTTTTATTTATTTTCACCCTCAAGAAAAACAGCAACACCAGTTCACTTAGTACAAAAAACAATCAGCGAATGAGTTCAAAATCTGTACTCATGGAAGTGAGGTTCATATCCGCTGCGACCAGAGGATTTTTCTTGCGTGCAACGATCGCAGCTTTGCCACTTACTGGACAGCGGCTTGGCCACAAAAAAACACTCTGGCAGCCAGGGCAAGCAGTGAACTCAGTTGCTTTAACTGCTTTCACTTCACAAAGATCATTTGATCAGTATGCCTTTAATATATTCATTATGCCATCCACGCAATCTGCAGATATTAGAACCTAGAATTCAGTTAATAACCTCCCCCTAACATATCAAGGCTTCACAGCTAAGTGGATAGAGCATCGCACCGGTATTGAAGAGGTCATGAACTTGATTCTCACTGTAGCCGTGAACTTTTTTCACGCTAAAATACAACTCCTTTCACACTGCGGGGACCATTTCCTTCATTCTAACATTTACTTCTGTCAGGACCAGTTTGGTCTCCATTTCCAAATCATATCACATAATAGGTAAAACTGGCTTGCCCAAATTCTGGTCCAGCAGCACCTCATTGAAGCGGGAATACCATTGGCAGTGGAAAGAATAGATTGCCCTCATAACAATGAAGTCTATTGTCAAGGAGAACGAATGGAAGAAAAGGTTTATATGAGGTGCTGGACTTTAAGTTACCTTTCCCTTTTGGGCTCATAAAATGTGTCCCTTTCCCATTTGTATCAGCTTTCTCTCTCTCTAATGAATAACAAATCCCCTAGCCCTCAAGGTTAGTGAAACCACTACAACAAAAGTTTAAAATTTTAATCTATCCAAATCCATATACCCTACAATAACAATCAATAATTAATTACAATATGAAACCTAGTTTGTATTATGATAACAGCGGGCAGGGCAGCCAAGATTGAAAACAGTTTATGTTGCTAAGCAACAACCAATAATTTTAAGAGTTTTCCCTTTTTCCCATGCATCGATCCAATCTCATTCCCAGTGGCTGCCACCCTTTTGATCTGACTCTGCTGACACAGGGGTTCTGCTCAATGCCTGTTGCCTGGCATTCAATACAAAGCACACTGCCCTGCATTGTCAGAGTCCACATTCTTGGTGGGATCTGGGGATAAGATTCTACATCAATCATATTCGTCTTCATATTTTCCTGTTTGCGACTTGTTTGCAATGGAATCTGTCTGGTCCATCAGTTGTGTAGTCCCTAACATAACAAACACAGAAGGAGCTTTGGCACATTTTACAGGTAAAATCCTTTCAGGCCATCAAGCAGTAGCATTAAAAAGAAATGCCTCGTTTAACATTTAGAATCGTGACATATCATACAAATAAAAATTCAAACAAAAATAATCTCCGGCTCTGATACTCGTACATGTCGTTGCATACAAAAATCATAACCAGATTAGCACCATGTAAAGACTAGGTGCAGTAATTGAATGTGGTGCTGTCATCAGTTGTGACTTTTTCAGCTGGATCTTAAGACTGACACAGCTTCAGTTGAAAGTAAACTCAACTTTTTTGAGAGGACGGAAAATGAATTAAGAAATCATTTAAAATGATATAAATACATTTGTATATTTGGTAGTTTCCTAAAATGACGTTATGGCACAGTATGTACCTTGTAGTCAATAGAAGCCTTTAGTCAATACTCCAGTGAAACAAGACAAGACAATTTACATGTACCTCAAGTTTATTTCCATGGTGAAAAATCTGTTGGTACTAGAACCTTGTTATATCCTCTTTTTACAAAGGGAGCACAATCACGTACTAAAAAAAGAAAAAATCTATAATTGATGTTCATTCAAATTAATTCTATATTCAAATGAAAGAATCTGCAAACATGTCGGAGATGGCTGCTTTTGAGTTGCCATGGGTTGGCAGTGTCCTCTGTAGGTTAATTGTGACAGGATGTAAAAAAAGGAATGCAGACAGGGAAGTTCTATCTAGAACAATAATATTGAACAATATCTATATCTGTTCAGTAGATTTTTGTATCCTTACTTGCTTCAACCCACTCTTCTAGCCCCTGTGCCTCTTTACGGATCCTTGTGCGATCATCCAGACTTTGATAAGGCCACAGGATAATGACTAAGAAACAACAAACTCTAAATGTGTTTTGCCAGAACTGCATCAAACTATTGTTAACAGTATACTGCCATCCATACCCCCACTTCCCACAGAAGGTTATTTCAGTTACAAACTCCCTCCCCACCCCTCTAGAACTTCCAGTTACGCTACATGGGTCGCTTTATGGCTTTTTTGATGACTTTAAAAGACTGCGACCACAACAAAAATAAGGTTAGTCTGGGATAAGTGCAGTTCTTGAAAATATGCACATTTTCCTGTCTGGGATGAAAAATGTTACAACACTCGTATGACTACGAGGATCATTTCTTTACTTGATGCTCATTATCTACAGTTCATATTTATATAATTTAATGACCATCATAAATTATACCTTTCACATGTACATACCTCTGTTAACAGGACCAAATTCTGTAAACCAGATACCAACTGGTTCAGACAGCTTGCAGCGATCAGGAAGTCCTTGGACAAACCTATGTACCCACTGTTCTGTTTTACCAAGCACTAAATCATACATGCGTAGCTCATACACACCTGAAAGATGTGAAATCAATATATTAAGAGAGATGGCAAACAGTTACCAGGATCCCCAGATACCTCTCCATATTATGTATGGTGGAATGGGCAAGTTTATTTTCTGTGAGATAAAGTAAGAAATTATATTGAGGATATTACGTGATTCCTCTCCCATCTTCTCTAAGGTGCTTTTTTGTGCATTCAATACCACAATCAACAATCTGGGACAGCCTGTCGGACAGTTTATATGTCACGTGGGAGCCATGGTGGACTAATGGTTAGCGTGCTAGACTCTGGATCAGATGGTCTGGGTTTGAGTGTCAGCCGGGGCACTGCATTGTGTTCTTGAATGGGTACTGGCAAAATACTGCTGTGGGTTAACCCTGCTGCCAATGGACTAGCTTTGGGGAGTAGAAATATTCCAAGCTGCTTAATGCTACTGAAACTGGGATAAGCTCCGGACATTTGGGCCACTGGGCTCAAGGCTTGAACCCCTACTCGATACTTGAGATAGGACTAGAACCAGCTTGAAATGGAGGCTACTGGTGGATATCCTTAAAACAGCTTTAAAAGAAGATTCCCCACATTAGCCTCTGTTACAATCCAGCTCGAGTTTAATTATCCAAGAATATGAAAGGGTTATTGAAAGAAACCACCAGTTTAGAGTAGGCTGAGGCTGTCAAAAATGAATAGTGAGCAGTGTGAACTGAATATGGCTGGATATGGAGGAAGCCTGTTTTAAGGCCACTTTCAACACTCACCTCCTGTTGTGAGTGGAGGCTTTACATTGAACCAAGGGGCAGCATTCATCACCAAGTTCTCCTACAATCAGACAATAATTATTAAGTTGTGCTAACCAGCAAAAAGGCACTCTCTCTACTTCCATTTTTCTATCAGCTCAAACAACCGTGCAGTTTGGCAAAAAAGCCCCCTGGCCCTTATGCCTATGAGTGTTTGCATTGAAAGGCATAAAAAATTGTCCAGACATTCTGTCTGACCACAGTTAGGATTTCTTCAGACATTGGCAAATTTTGGTCGGCCATTGTCCGATGTCTGACAGTTATTTGCAGCCCTGTCGGCAGCAGCTCAGCTTAGAGTAACTTTATGAATGGTGTAGACCAGGGTACTAAACTTGCTGTGGATTAGTAAGTAAATTTCACTCGCTAACCATTATAGTTGTGAACCTGTAGCTTGATGATTAATGCAACTGCTGAATATTTTATTAACTCTAATTAATCTAGTTAGGGAAAGATGTACCTGCTTCACCCACATTTTCTGTACTTTCTTTATATAATCATTGACCCATGTTTGGTCTTGAGAAAGAGCTTTTCTTGCCTCTGCTCTCTGTGCATAGCTGTCTACAAGACATGACAAATTTGTGTTACGCATATATGTCATGGCAGCCATATTGGTGTACCAAACCAATCCTCTGGGAATTGAACTGTATTGTTATAATCATCTTTTGTTTCAGCAATCCAATATGGCCGCTGGTCACGTGTGTGAAAACGCTCTATAGTCATGAAGAGTGACTTTTAATCAGACCTTGTGTTTTCTGTACAGCAGTAGGGGAGAAAACAGGGAAGCAGAACCCAGAGACAGGTGGCGGGAAGGCCACAGGATGCAGTAGAGGGTCACCGAATTGAAAAGGGAAAGGATGGGAAGATGAATTTAAAAAGAAATGAGAAAAGTCAAAGAAAAAAAGCAGTGGAAATTATTTTGTGTGAAAGAACCTATAGAGAAGAGAGCAGTCAGGAAAATATGGAAACTGTAAAGTCCACTCCCCTTACGTTCATTCACCAAACTGAACAGCCAATCATACATACCAACCAAATGAAACTTCTCTATAAAACCTCATTAGCAGTGAATTGTGACTTAACTTGATTAAACCTTACTATATTCCCAAATGTGTGTGGCCTCATTCAGTCCTCCAATGTCACTTGTCCAGTAACCATTCAATACTGAATTAGCATCTGACTTAAGGTGGATATATTCATTTGTCAACTGCAAGTATTCAGCTGCAGAGAAACAAAAATATATACATAAGATAAAAGTACAACACAGTAGATTACCTGTACCATTATAATTAAGAAAATCTTGAACTTGTCAAGCCACTGATCCAAAGAAGGAAGGAGAAGGCTAATGAGCCCTAAAGTATACATGTAACTGTGGGCCACATCGTCACTGCTGGGAGCACTAATATTGTCAAGTTTTGCTGCATACCATGCACCACTGCAGTAAATAGTATTATCGCTCCTGCAGCAGCTGTGGATTGTGGATCACTGGTGGAAGGAGCAATGGGCTAATAGTTAGTGTGCTGGACTCCAAAATGGGCTATCCAGGTTTGGGGTCTCAGGGGCAGTGGAGTATATTTGCGATTGGGGGGAGGCTAATGCAAATGCTGTAGCCATTTGTAGCGTGCATTGGCAGCACAAGCCATCTAGGAGGGGGGGGGGGGGCAAAAATTTTGAAAATGAATGCTCCCAGGATGGCTAAAAATTCATCCAAATACACCACACACAGTGAATTATTTTATTACCACAGATCTATGAGAGCGGTAAAATGGTAATTTTTCAATTGTGTAAATTTAATATTTTTCCCACATAATTATTGGGGAGGGGGGTTGCGGGGGGGGCTCCACGGTCCCTGGTCCTGGTTGGGATCACAGCACTGTGTCCTTTCTCATCAGGTCTCACAAGGGTATGGAAAGTACTTTGTCTAATGTCTTGGTCTGAACCCAAAATGCTGTACATGGGGTTGGGTGGGGGAGGGGGGCTGCATTTCCCCCTTTTACGGGATGGCTCTTGCGAGTGAAACGCAACGATCAGGTGAAAATAATGTGTTTTCTTTCCTTACCCATAGCTTTTGGTTTGATGTAATATGTGCGCATCTCGTATATTTTCGTGTTGTTTTCACTGGGTGATTTTGAAATCTGACCTAACATGGCCGACATACACAGTTGATTTCGATGATATACTCCAACCAAAGCACGACGAGCGAGGGTATGTTGAAAACCCAACAGGCCACGTGTGGTATTTACAACAACTGTAGCCATCGAATTTAGCAAATCTGAGCGCTCTAAAAGCTGAAAAATAACAATGTCAGATAAATGTCAGATGGCCTTGAATCAGCGGTATTTTACGCGGGAACGCGGGCTCATGGAAGTTTCGCGGTGGAGGATTGGAAATTAGGAAAAAGAAGTGCTCTCAAGATTTTTCTTCTGCCGGTGTTTCAAAACTTTTTATTGTAAAAATGGCTTTGTTTTCTGACCCAGAGACACATAAAACTATTGAAAATGAATTAGAGGTCGTTAAAAAAACATTATGTGAAAAAGTAGAGGGATCCGAAATAATTTCCTGTCACCCAGTTGCCGTGAATGTCCGAATCACGTAAGTGTTTTATTGTCTAGTTTCTTTACAGAGAACATTCATGCCTATCGAGGAAAACCTTATTAACTTTGATTCTTGACTATTTGGTTTTAGGAGGACGAAATTCAAGAGTGTTGTCGTGCAGCTTCAGTTCTCTGAGAGATATCCCACGAGTGCTATTATTGTTGAATTGAAAAGCAAAACTTTACCTCCGAGACTTCTAGCCAAAATGACAGACCTTTGTGATCAAGAAGCTAAGAAATTCTTAGGAAAACCACAGGTAAACATTTGCAACAGTGATTTCCCTGCAAGGACATAATCTCCTGTATAAAAACATTTATTTTTCAAGGTCAAGTATTCCCCCATTTGGCCCTTTCCAACCCTCTGATCTGGGACATTCCATTTTAGGGGGCCAGGGGTGGGGGACGTTTGTAGCGCACTGTTCACCCTAGCTACCTTGATGGCTAATCGTCTATGTGACGCCACCACAAAATGTCATTCCGGCACAAGTTCACCTTGGTTCCTGTATCAGAACAGGATTTCCATTCCGGTATGATAGCTTCAGTACACTGTCACTGTGTACCGAAGTGGGTCAGTTGGGGTACAATGTGGATATTTTATAAATAAACAAAATAAGGTAGTCAGACTTGTATAATGACGCCACTAGCTAATCAGATAATGTTGGTAGCGCCCAGGCAGTGGTGGATCCAGACTTCTTTCTATGGGGGGGCCTGGAAAACTTTCTGCCCCTTAAAATTTTCGCCAGTAAGAAGGGGCTGGGTCCACCAGACCGCTCCCCTAGATCCGCCACTGGCGCCTTACAGTAATAGAAAGTTGACCCTTCAGGCTGTATTTTCTCCAGGTCATTCCCATGTTGACATTCATTCGAAGATTTCTTGACGAGAATCCTTTAATTGCATGCTCTGATGAACTGCATTATGTCAAGACAAAATTATTAACAGACAATGATCAACTGAAAGTGAAACAGAAAGCTGGAGTTATCAATATACGTGCAAACCAGGACAAGTAAGTGACATGAATAATGAATTCTGGCATTTCTTCAACTCATCATTTGTTATTCATTCAGTTTAAAGGAGCTACATGTACGTCCCTTAAAATGAAGGAAGCCTAAAACTAATAGCAAACTAAGGAAGAAAAACACCAAAGAGGTCACAGTAAACCAAAAAGGAACATGGATAAGATTGAGACGGATTACAAATGGCGAGTTTGAAATATTTAGGCTAAATTTTTCAAAAGGCGCAAACCGTGACATAGCTCCTTTTAATTAACAAAGTTACAACATAGAGTGTACCTCGCTATTGCACCAGTTCATTCTTTGATTTCCACCCCTTCCCTTCCTCATCTCCACTGTTAGCACCAGGGTGACGGGTACCTGCAGAGGGCTCATTGATGGTTTTCAGGGATTGCCATCCATAACAGCTTTATTCTGTCTAAGGGCCAGCTAGCCACCCCTGGATATCCCAAGCACCCGTCTTCCATACAGCTTGACAGAGTTGTCAATTTTTCCTTTGATATTGATCCTACTTGCTCAGTATGAAATGTTGATAGGCAAGCTAGAAAACCATGTCAAACTAAAATTCATGTTTGAACTTCAGATAGGCAGATTTCACTTTTCTATGCACACTTGTACTCTGATAATTGTGTGATTCTAGAAAATATTCATACCCACCGCAAGGATGATCATTGGAAATTTCAAGGGTGAGTGTGATGCTTAACTTGAAATTCCAGGAGTGAAGAACTGGTGTGTATATTTTCTGAAACCACACATCGGTTGTCATGGATATATTACAGTTGAATGACAAAATACATAGAGAAGCAATGATCTTTTTTAGTTCTAAATTGTTGGTTTTTTAGTGGTCAACAAAGGAATAAAATCCATCTATACCAGTAAATGATTTTTGTTGAATTTTCCCATAGATATTATCTAGAAGTGAAGATAACTGTACCAGATGACTATCACACTGCTGCTGTGAGGTAAGAATGAGTTATTATCATTACTGGGAACTTATTGTGCATAATTACATGTATGTACTGTATGTAAAATAATGGACTCTCTTATTACAATGAAGCCACAAATTACATGCACCTTGCCCTCATGGTTAACACGCCAGACCACAGGGCTGGAGTTTTCAAAAGCAGAGTCACGCTAGTCAGGAATAAAAGTTGATCAAAGCAGGGTGAGGTGAAATGCACAAACTTGGAGCGGCTAGCCCGAAAAGTATTATCATTGTAACTGATTTTGGTCGCTTAAATTTAACATTTTACTTTATCTTCAGTTGAGAAAAGATTTGTATTGTTTCACTTTCTTTCACAAACTGCCTGCTAAGCACAAATGTCTGGAGTTTGCTATCAGTTTGCCTGATACATGTCCACTTAATGTTTGCAAGCCTGTCGGGCAACCTGCAATAAGATGATGCTAACAGTTAGCCTACAATCTTGGCCAAATTAAGTTGAAACACATTAAATAGCTTTTTCGCAAAAAAAACATAACTCTGACTGCTGGTAACTACTTAATGATGTGTGTTTACATCTACCTTTTCCCCTTCCCAGTGTTGGCACGTATCCAAAACCCACCAAAAAGACAATTTAACACTTGTAATAGTTATTTTGTTTTGTTAACATTGAACATGGGTGGTACATGTAGAAGGTAAGATATGTCAGAAACCAAACGTTTCAAGCATTTTAACCAGGCTTACTGGCGAAATGTGTATTTCCAGAAAAAATGTAAATATGTAATTCCAGAAAAAATCCAAAGTAACTTGTCTATTGAAATTAAGTATTATCTCTTGTCTTGTCCACCACACCTCTACTATATTTTTTTACTACAGTTATTTTTTTTAACTAAGTTTTATGTTTCCGCCCTCTTTCTGTTTCCTCGCCTGTGTCAAATGAAACATCAATAGGTAACATGGGGGCCAACTTGGAAACCGAATGGTTTATTTGGCCACCATACTCAAGCACTTTTACTTAATACAATAGAAACATCGCCAGCAATTACAAATGTTTGTAATTAAATTAAGTAACTACGTCAAGAGGAAATAAATTGAATTGAATTGAATTGAATTGGAATAAGGTGGGGCTCAAACCAAAAAACCTTCCTTGGGAAGAGGTATGGTCATTTTCTGGCACAACAAATGATAAAAAGGTAAAGTCAAGCTAAGTGGCCTATTATCAGGCTGGAGCTTTCCCAGTTTCCTCAGCGTGAAGCCACTCTAGAGCAGTATTTCTTCTCCCCCCTGGATGGGATGCTAGTCCGTTACCCTCAGCATTAAATTTGCCAGTACTCATTTATACACCTGGGTGAACGGAGGCACTATGACAAGTAAAGTATCTTGCCCAAGAACACAACACCATGGTCCGGCCAGGGCTTGAACCCAGACTACCCGACCCGAAGTCAAGGATGGTAACCATAAGGCCACTGCACCTTCCTTCCCACGTGGGTGCTGGTTATTTATGAGGCAACCTAAATTATTTATTCTCTATTTCAAGACTACATGACTTTGTATGGATATGTTTTTAAGCTTGTAGCATTCTTGTGTTATTTGCCTTTGTTACAGGATAGAGCTGAAGGATTCAAACTTTCCTGAGAACTTAGTAAGAGTATTTATTGGTCAAGCTGTTGACACAGCAAGAAGATGTGTTGAGGCACCATTACGACGTAAGCCCAAGTATGTAACACTTGCTTTAATCCTTAATAATTGTTAACTCCAGTACATGCAGCAGGGCAGCTAATACTTTTTCACTCGTGAAAGGACATGTGTCCGACCAAGTCAGTATTTTGATCGGACAAAACAGTAGTGAGGTTGGAAGTGAGGTTGCTCGATAACGTGTTGTCAGGCCTTTGCATTGGAAGAATTGTACAGACATTCAGTCCAACCAGATTGGGATTTCATTCGACATTTGCAAATTTTGGTCAATCATCGTCTGCTGTCTGACAGTTATTTGCATGCCTGTACAGACAGTTGAACCTGTACTAACTGAAATCCCTTGTATTTAATCAGACACATTCCCTTCCATACAGTTACTACCTTGTACATGTACCTGCCAATTCTCACGTCTTAGACCCATCTCATGCCTGCTCAAGCAGGTATTGACCACACTCACAAGCCTAGCTGAAAATTGGTGTTATTGCAGCCTTAACTGGTACAGTTTCTACACATATGTAAAGTCAAAGCAATATACAAGAATATAAACAGACCTGTCGAATTCTGCAATTTAAAAAGAAAAAAGCTGTTACAACAAGGTTGTGATTATCAAAACACACCCTGGGACTGAGACCCAATAATTTTCTACTTGTCTTTGGAAATGTTTAGAATGTCTTCTGAAATATTTGGATCACTTTAGATGTGGTTGATGCCTTGAGCAACTCTTTGGCTCAGTAAAACGTTGGGAGGTATACCAAAGTACAGTCTATGAACCTTGTTTCATGTATTTAATCTTTACATCCTATTCTGGTCATCTTTTATTGCATAATTGCAATTGCTGATCAGTAGATTTTAAAAAGTGAACTTTGTGTATTATCTGACATTAATTGTATCAATATATTGTTGTGAATTATGTTTAACTTTTCTTAATTTGGTAATAAAGCTCGTTGTTGTTGTTATTATTAATATAAAAATAGAGTTCATGGGCATAAATATGTTTTTGGCCTGACTTAGGCTCATTTTAGCCTGAGCCGTAGGCTCTGAGGAGAATACGCCAAAATGCCGATGAAATGATTATAATAGCATATACAGTTGCAGTTGTACCATATAAGAACTTCACTGACCGATGATTATCATTGACATCAGCTGAAGACACTTGATGACAATTTTTGCTGTTACACAATTAAACTTTCAGTTTGAATCATGATGATTAATTCCATGAAAGTGTTTTTAACGTGATCTGATTGCTTTATTCCCTGTAGAGATCCACCATTTGAACCTAAGCCATCTTTGAAGCTAGCATGTGATTTTTTAGTTGGTCAGTGCACCAGACCGTGTCCTCAGGAGACATGTCCAATATGTCAGCAGAGAGCCCTGCCTGGCGAACCACAGGTACATTTGTTATCTGAAATATTATTACTCTACTAGGACAGCTGACAGGACCTATTTCTGTCACAATATTTTGTTACGTACTGGACGAGGTCACTACTACATGGTTTTCAAGACTCAGCACCTTCCAGAGCCCCAGTGTTCTGTCATGAATCACTGACTGAACTTTCTGTAGCCTCCTATGAAGGGGAGGGGGTTTGTTTTCAGCTTCAATTATATCTCTCTGATGGGTACCACAGCGTAATTACTCATAAAAATACTCAGTGATACTACACAACAAAGTGTCTAATAAGATATATACATTTAATTGCGGGTCATGGAAAGGCATAAAATAAAAATAAATTAGGTTTTTTATGAAAATATTAAAACGATTTCCAAGAAAATGGTCAAATTTTGGTCATGGAAAACGTGGAAAAGTCATGGATAGTCATGGAATCCAAAAAGCTCAAAAAAGGGTGTGAACCCTAGTGTGTGAAGGGCCAACAGGTTTGACTCTGAACTAAGGGCCTGATCACATAGCGCATTTCAGCCTAGGCTTAAATTTTAAATTTCAATTTCAGCCTGGCTGAAAACTTTCCTCATGTGATTGCAAGAGCCTTTTCAACAAGATTTATTCTCAAAACCAAGCTGAAATCTGCCATTTAATCAGGCCCTTGAGTTTTCTTTTAACTTGCTGGGTCTTTGATGTAAGGCAGCTTTCCTGTTGTAACACGCAACTGTACCAGTATGGCCATTGTGTTGTAAGTGGTCATTAAAATTTTATATACACTGCACCAGCTCACAGATTGCATTATATAACTCCGCAGGAAGCTGTTACAGATCCCACAGACCATCAATTTGTTGAACGTGTTTACTGCAATCATCTCTTTCATTATGGCTGCTTGGACAAGTACATGAAAACTCCTCCATTTCAAGGTATGATATAAATGGTTTTTTAGCTTGTTTTTGATAAACTCAAAAGTAGACGTTCTTCACTCATGGTGACACAGTGGTGCGAGCACTCGCTTCCCACCAGTGTCCAGTGTCGGCATCATGTGGATTGAGTTTGCTGTTGGTTTTCTTCCTTGTTCCAAGAGTTTTCCCCCATGTTTTCCAGTTTTCCTCCCTTCAAAAAACAAACACGCTAAATTCCAGTTGAAGAACTCTTCCTTTTTTGTGGGTAAACAAATTACATTTACATTTTTTACATTTCATTGTTATCAGGAAGACTCGTGTGTGATTTCTTGTGTTTGCAGGAGGGAAGAAATGTCCAACATGCAAACAAGTTATTTATCATGAAAGATGGAAGGTTACTCCCAAACTTGCAGAGGAAAGATGGGCGCATCACGAAGCCAAGAAAAGAGAACTCTCTGAGGTGGTGGACTTTTTAGGAGACTGCCTCTGACAGCGAATGCAATTCTGAAATTCTGAATATAAAAGTGAAACAAATAAATTTCTGTAATTATTAATAGCGAACTTCCACGGGAAACAAATGAATTTGGTCTCCTGGATTGTCCGAAACAGGCTGTTATTCTGACTCAGGGATCTATTTTAAATAATATTCGGACACTTCGAATGGATCTTAAGATTAAATGCAGTAGTAGCCTTATATGCACCCCTAGAATTTTCTAATTTTTAGCCTGCGTGCAGCGTCTGGTGGTTTAACATATAATTCGAGCGAATATTTTGCGAGTTGCGTACTATTTTGGCTGCTGCTCGAATGCTCGTGTAGCCAGGTTGTCAAGGATCCTGGACTCGTAAAGTAAAAAAAAATAACGGAAACAATTTAAACACGGCAGAGGCCTAAATTGCACACCCCTTTCACAGGCCTGCAGGAAGTACTACCTGCCCCTGCCATGACGGTTCAAAATGAAATGTAACGCATTAAATGTTTGTTTATAAAATAAATTTATTTCACACAATTCAATCAAGTGTCATCTTTGGGCTTCAATTTATAGTTCACACCTATTTTTGATCCAGTGACCAGCTTGTTAACTCACCCAGTTCAGACCCTGCGTAAGACTGGAAAGATTGAAGTCTCGGGCGTGTAACAAATGATGCACAGTTTTTCATAACGTTTGAATGCTATAAATAGCCAGAATTTGGTAAAAAGGAGAAACGAAAGGTGCAATGCGTTTCAAACTGGTGCAAAGGTATATTTTAGCAAAAAAATATTTTGGGGTTAAGTGCACTTTAAGTCACGTACTGATATACGATTTGTGGCCATAAGAAAATGATAATGGCTTTTATTTGGTCCATGGCTAAATAGCTCGTCTAAAACTTAGTATTCTGGTTTGATTTGGGTGTATAAGGAACTTCTATAAGAAAATAATTAAAATTAAGAAATATTTTATAACAAATCGGCACTGAATTCTCAATGTGACGCATTTAAATCGCTTTGAAAAAAAAGTCAACTATTTCTCAGACCCTAAGATTCATTAGTAATTCTTAGTAGTTACTGTTACAGCAAATGAGAAAAGCGAACTAATCAGTCAGCGATATAATCTACTCGAAACATGTGCCTTTAGTTTTTCCCACACTTTCCCAATCATTAAAACTCACCCCAGCAGTAAGGCAGCCCAGGTTTGTTATAAAGACTAAATCCAGTGAGTCCCCTTTAGCTCAGTGGCAGAGCGCCCGACCAGTGTGCGGGATGCTTTAGGTTCCACTCCAGTAGTTGGTTGATCTCAATTTTTTTTTCATTTTAACCTGTTCTTTCCACTATCATTTCAATTTCTTTCCACAATCAGACAAATTTTTCAGAAGGAAATTTCTTTATTTTCCTTATTTTTTACCATTCCACAAAGGAACTTTCCAATCTGGACAAGATAAAGAAACTTGCGACGTTCTCGTTAGCGATTGGTTCCAGTTTCTAATCGTATTCATGACAAACTGTGGTGCTTTTTTCACAAACCTGGCCTGGTCGTGTTGGTACGACTCTTGAAGTACGAACTGTCGAAGAACTTAACGCTGGGGAGAAAGTCTTTACACTGTTCTAACTAAAGGTAAGCACTGCTTTTGGAAATATTACTTTAATTTTTGTCCAGATAGCTTGCTGAGGGTTATCATAATGTTGCTGACTACTGAAGTGAGTTCGACAGAACAGAACGTGCGTTCGGTGTGCTGTTTGGCTTGAGTGTTTCTTCAACTGTCGGCGCTTTCAAGAGCAAGTATCTGGCGTGAATTTTTTAGAGAAATTACGAACAATTTTGGCAGTCTTAACGCCAGGCGGCAAACACCGAAAGCAATATTTTAGATCTGGAAAATGCACGTGCACTTCAAACTGCAGCATGGCTTTATTTCTGATTCACCAACACACAAAGCTTCGCTAAGTTCTGTCTGCCCTTGTTTAGAAACTTGTGTTCCAGGGTATTTCTGTTTAGAATTATGAACTTAAAATTTCAATTTCGCCTTCGAAATGTTAAGTTAATTTATACATTTGCATTTCGCATCAAATACCGCCCTAATTTAGGCATTGTGTTAGCCGTTGAAGGTTAAACAAAACGCTCATTGTTGAATTTTATTTTATTTCCAGAAAACCGGCTAACTTCTTTGAAGAGAAAGCAGGAATGAAGCTCGCCAAGATGACAAGGTGGAATAATTCAGTAGGATGAAGAAACTGCAAAGATAAGAACTTTAAATTCATAGTAGTAAAAATGTTGGCTGATAAAAGTCTAAAATTACAGGTAAACTGTCCGGCTCAGATTTGCTGATCGCGGTCTGCGGTTGGCCGTAAAAACACGGATCAGAAGGTGGGAAATTGGCACAAACTCGAAATTTGAAAGCAGTTGATATCAACCAACATTATGGGGGGATCAACCCGAGCACTTTACAGATTATAGGATTATGGGCAGTGATCGAGGAATCATTTCATTTTTGTCGGTTCTGTGAATTGGAATTTTACTTTTGAAAGACAAAACAAAATCGTTATTATCTCCATTTTCTTTGGCAATTGATTGGAACTTGATAACAAAAACAAAAAGACTCGTTTTCGATTCTTTACTACTGAGCGTCGATCGCTCATTATAGGTCAATTTTGTGTAATGTTACAACAGCACCACTATTGCTATAAACTAAACGCTGTTATGGTAACACCTACGTTGATGGAGCAGAGGTGATAATTTTTAAGGTGGCACTGAAAGACAAACGAGAATTCAAGAAAAGATCCGTGTCATCTAGATCGAACAAATAAACTGACTACTTTAGATTTTTAAGGTGGCTCAACTTAAATTTTTTTGGGGCAACACCGCTCAACTTTGATAATTTACTACGGCGCCATTACTAACGCTATCAAGAAACAATTATCACAGACGTATTAGATAAAAATAAAAATTTGTTATGACTAGTGATATATTGGCATGGGAATTTCCATTGCAACATAATGACGTCATAACGTGTTTAACTTTCGTTCATATTCCTCGGCACCATGAGGTTCTTTCGGAAATCGCTCAAGGTAGCTTGTATCTTCCATGATCACCTCGATGTTGGAAACGTGAATTGAACAAATTCTATCAGAGCGTTATCGAAATTTTGGGGGATGAAGTTTTGGGGATATAAATACAGGAAAATACCTACTTTCCATATAATTGGGTAATATATCAAGAACACTACGCGCTTTGGTAATGCTGGTTCATCTAAGAGTAGTTTGATTTCATTTGAAATTTTGTGTAAAAAAAATGGTAGCATTGCTGTGGCTGATTGTGAGAAAATAGGATCTCATTGCCAATTTTGTATAAAATTTGAACTGCGCCTTCAAATGTGATAATATTTTGGAAACCGCTCGATGAATTTTTTTAAAAAAAACCTGATGATCTTGAGATTCATAATCAGTTTATATAGCCTGCAAATTTCGAGGTCATTGAAAAATGTGAAATAAAATCGGGCCTCCAACGTACTAATTTTTCCGCAGATTTAATGTTTACAAGAGTGTCCTCGTTATTCAAGTGCCACGTTCGCAAGCTCCCTTGAGCGATTTCCGAAAATCTCCTGGTGAACGTAAAACACATAATGTCATTATGTTGCTATGACAACTCCGATACCAATATAACACTAGTCATAACAAATTTTCATCTTTATCTAACACAGCTGTGGTAATAGTTTCTCGATAGCGTTTATGATGGCAACGTAGTAAATTCTCAAAGTTGAGCGGTGTTGCCCCAAAAAATCTAGTTGAGCCACCTTAAAACACGCAATAAATGAATTTTGATTTGGCAAAGTGTACCTAGCGTGCCTTGAAAAGATTCACGTGCCTCATCAACGAATTGACTGAAGCTGACAAAAGAAAACTGGCTTTTGAACATAAATGTTGAGAACAGATTCAAATCAAAACCCTTCGGCTGTTTGAGCTACAGTACTAACTATTTTCAACGACTGACTTTGGAAAGCTGGTTTACTAACTTAGAACAGAATCCTCTAAACAGAAGTCAACAACTACAGGCACCGTACAAACGACTAATTCACGACATGGACATAACAAACAGACCGAATAGAACGACCTAACTTTACCGACGGATCGAACCCGACCGACGGCATCAACTACTCGGGTCTTGCAGCCAATAACATCACGGCTAAACTGACCAATCAGTTTTCACGAACCAGACTTATTACATTCGACTGACAAACAACTCTTTACACGACTCTAATGTTTTCCGCTCAGGTTGTCGAAGCGTCAGTCACTGTGACCGACAACAGTCCTTCAGGGCTACCACCCGGACGATAAAAATACACGATCGACTGTTCCCCCCGGGTTCAAACCATTTACTGTATAACTGAACTGTGTTAAACAATTCATTGCTAAACATTTGGCTTGTTTTGAATTCGAATGCGTGCCAGTGTTCTCTTGTTGGTTTGAAATCTTTGTCAGAAAACTCTGACGCCTGGTTCTAGGAATATTGTAAGTGAGAGAAGGCGGTAATTTTCTGTTGTGGAGACCAGTTATACAGACCACACAATCGAGCATGTGAAAGAAACAAACATTGGATAAGTCAGCATTACTTCCTCAAGCTTAAATTATCATCAATTTCTGATAATTTGGCCGACGAAAGCATTGATTCTTCATGCTATTGTTGACAACCTTTCAAAGAAATATTTTTTCTCTTGTACCACAGGTCGCCCATACGTTGTATGTGATTTACGTGAAAAATGTAAGAGAGTGTATGGGAAAAGTTCGAAAATTGCCCTAAATTTTACGTGTGGAAAAGAATGCAAATAAAAATGACTTAATTTGTGTTTTACTTGCGTTATTTTAATGTCTGTGTGGCCTTGGAGTCGATTTAAAGGCATTTAGGCGTGTTTTACTTTGTGAGGTTTGCCCACGTAAAACTCGTCTAAATGTCTTTAAATCGACTCCAAGACCACAAAGACATCAAAATAGCGCAAGGAAAACACAAGTTAAGTCGTTTTTATTTGCATTCTTTTCCACATGTAGAATTTAGGGCAATTTTCGAACTTTTCTCATACATTCTCTTACATGATGTCACGTAAATCATATACAACGTATGGGCCGCCTGTGCTTACACAACCTCTTTCTTCCAAAAAAAAAAAAATGGGTAATGGGGAACATTGTCTGATAAATGCAGTAATACAGCTCGGTTCAATGTTTCTTATAAAGTGGCATTCTTTTGAAAAAATTGTTTTATTTTTCAAAATTTCTATCCACCAAAACAAAGTTCACGGAAAATGAGAA
Organism: Blastomussa wellsi; assembly: GCA_947652115.1. Lineage (NCBI taxonomy): Eukaryota > Metazoa > Cnidaria > Anthozoa > Scleractinia > Plerogyridae > Blastomussa > Blastomussa wellsi. Next base: position 21,029,103 of record OX393562.1, on the reverse strand, counting down.
AGTACAGATGTTGTCTAATACCACATTCAACAAATGGTTATGTTTTGTGAAACGATTTCGTTATAACTCGCGTTGTCAGAGTATTTTTCTGGTAAAAGTTCTGTCTATCTAAGCAAATTTCACGGGAAAGGGAAACGTTCAAAATAGTTTGATTAAACGACAACTGAGTATTTTGTTTCGTCTTAAAACTGTTCATACTCAAAAACACAGTGAAACCGATTTATGAATTAAATAAAAAACATGAAAACACAATTTTTCCCAATCAAGTTGATTTTATTTGCTATTATCTTTTCTATAAGTTCTTGGATAGTACAAATTAGCAAACTCTACTGGGCCTTTCGAAAAAGATCCTCTCTTAACTCTTAACAGTTATAAATAATTGACGGCTACAAAATGAAGTGCGTTTGCTTTGAAGAACTTCTAGCCTGTTCTAGAGTTTGTACAAATTTGGTATAAAAATATAAATGCAAATTTACCAAGGAATTACAATTAGAACAATCAAAAGGTCGTGCGTGGTCTGTATAAATGGTATTTCATTAAGGTGTGATTGTAATTATCTTTTGTTTATAAACCGTTCACTCGTGTATAGGGTGGGATTAACTTCGGATTAGTGCTTCTGTTCCCTAGCACCAGGCGAAGAGTTTTATCTTGATCTATTTGTTGGTATTTACTGTCAATAGATAAAGACCTTTTTCTGCCGGCTGTCGGCGTAACACAGGAGAGGGTGATAATAGAAAAATACGAAATGCAAATCGAATACGTAGGACTAACGTAAAGAACACGGCACCAAGCAGTTAAAATGTTAGATTTCAAACCTGTTATGGCTGTTTTCTCCAAGAACCTTTCAAGTAGTTTACGTAATATTGATGACAAATTCTCGAAATGTAACGTAACGCGATTTGTAAGGATTGGACATTTTTTCCTTTAATAGTTATTGAAGTCATTTGCACAAATTACATTTTCCACAAAAAATTTCACTCCTGCTGTGTTACGACGGTTAACGGCCGGGAAAGCCTTTATTTATTAAAGGCAACATGGCAAACTGTTTTAGTCGCAAGTCGAATGGAAATCAGAAAATAAAAACGAGAAGTTATCATTTCGCGTTTTTGGGCCTCTTAAAAATTTTCAGTGACACAGTCCTTAGTTTGCCATGTTGCCAATAATCTTTATAGTTAAATGATTGTATACAACATCTCGTGCAAAAAAAGCTATTCTCAAAACCTTTCGGAGAGAGATAAATTTGGTTAAAAATTTCGAAGTACGAAAGTTGGAAATTTTTCTCGGAATTTTAAAGCTTGGAAGAAAATTGGCTTTTTAGTTTAATTTTTTGCACGAGGTGTTGTTTTCACGTTCTTTTGCGGGAAATTTCAAATGAGGCCATTTTGAATTTTTTGACAAAAATGTTGTCAGGGGAAACGCTGTGCAAATTTTTTTAAATTTTCCCGCCAAAAGACTTAGAATATATAGGGAAGATTTTTCTTAACACCTTTTTAATTATTTAATCGAATTCAATTAACTAATTAAGCTGTATATTAAATTGGAAGGAGAAATACTTCACTTGTGTGCAAGTTGCTTGTTGAAATATATTATTAAAAATCACGGATAAAGAGAACACACAGACTGTACACTTTATTGGTCTATGTTTAATACAATATAGATATTTTAAACTTTTTTAAGTTTAAAATATCTATGACGTGAAAATAAATTATTTTTTTAAAAAAAAATTGGCGCATGCGTATTTTGGGCGCCGTATTTTTTCTAAGTCTTTTGGCGGGAAAATTGAAAATTTTTAAACAGCTGTCACCACAAAAAGTTCTATTAAAATAAGAAATTGTTCTTCCAGTAGTCAATTAGCTTGCAGTTCTGATTAAACTAAGAACTCGAAAAGGCGGTTACGCTATTTCAGAAAATATACACGTAACTGCAATAACGTTGTCATTTTAGAAGGAATTACTGATTAGGTTACTCGCAATAAATAGTTTCCAAACCGTCTAAATTTTGAGAATTGCACATACATATTTAGTATTTTGATTGCCTATTTCCTTTTTATAACAACGTTATTTCAATTAGATATACCAGTACAAGACCAAGACCTCGAAATGCAACCAGATTATGCTCAACTTATCCTTAGAAACCAAACTGACGATCTCCAATCTTTTCGACCATCTTGCGGCACAATTTCGTTCATTTTGCCTTCTACCTTTCATTTCTCTTGAATTGAATTGCTTGCTTGCTTGCTTGCTTGGCTTGGCAGACTATCCTCCATCCCGCAACCTGCACGAAAACAAACCGCAAAGATAATTGAGTAATTTTTTCCTCGTTCCACAAAGCATGTAAGCTATAGAATATTTCGATTCGGTATTTGAAAATATTAGCAATGTTAGCAATGAACTAAAACTCATGATCGCTTATAACTACAAGAGAGTTCTGTTTCATGAAAGCAGCGTAAACAAATTTCAACGACGAAAATCGGACGAACATGAACAATATTACGAAAATGGCCTGAATTGAATACATAGAGGAAGGGACTAACCTGATTCATCGTGAAGCTATCCTTGTCTCCATTGACGATTGCCCTTCTTTACTCATTATGTGCTTGACTTTACCTGCAAGATACACATAAGTATTATGTTAATACCTGGGTGGTATCTGGAATGTTGTATATCAATGCAAAATCAGTGACCGGAAGTAAAAATATTTAGCTACAGACTTCCATAACGATCAAACTCAGTACGCACGCGTACTTCTGACTAAACTTTTCCGCAGGATGTGTAATACGTCACAGAGCACATGTCCTATTTTTCTAGACCCTGCACTTTGAAGCCAAAAGTTAGGTAGGTCACTAAAAATTCAGGCTTTGCATGCAGCGAATGGTGAAAAAATATCCCGGACGTACGTACTGTATGCAAACTCAAATTGTACATTTATAATGTCCACAATAATGGTGTAACTTTTCTAATAGGAGCTACGTCATCGTTCGTGCACTTTGTAAAATTTAGCCTAATTTTTTCAAAATCGTTATTCCCAATCCGTTTCAATCTTCTCCATCCTCAGCCATCCTTGTTCCTTTTTGGTTTAGTATCACTCCTTTGCTGTTTTTCTTCCTCAGCAAACTATTATTTTTAGGTTTCTTAAATTTTAACGGTAATTTAGGTTGTCGAAGAAATTAACTCAAAATATCGTGACGTCGCTCCACCAGAATACCAACAAACAGAACGGACCGTGGTACAAGACAAAGGGGCTTAATTTTAGGCCATTTATCTGCTGTCGCGTTCCTCTAATAAACTTTTAAATGTACGATATCATCTCACTAGAAATTCTGGGCGATGGTTCGAGCACGGCCATTTTAAAGGTAATTTTGTTAAAAAAAAGAGACTTGAAATATTGTGTCATAGCTCCTATAAACTAGCTCACAAGGCTGAAAAATAATAATTAAAAAAAACGCTAACCTGTACTTTGTAGAACGCTATTATCCTAATGCGTGTCTCTATCCTAGGTTGCTGGTCTGTTTGTCCATGTCAATCACGGAACATTCTTCATCCATACGACATCCTGTGACCAGCTTTGCCTTTAAGAAGAAAAAACATTTCAAGGTTGACATGACATTTACTAGTTATTACATTCATTTAGTAATTCGTAATTATCTTTCGAATTTTTTTCAAGCGAGGCCAAGAATTTCCCTGAGAAAACAGAACACCTCCCTCCCTACCTCTCTCCACCCAAAATCAACACCGCCACCACTAGAAAACTGCTGTACGTGAAGTTTTATGGCGGATATGCTGTAAAGTGTATGTAACAAAAGATATCTGGGAACGTCCAGGGATATTTCTTGGAAAAGGATTAGAATTGCAGTAGCCACATGACTCATCAAGGCCGGCACTCAACTCTGGTTTCTGTAATTTGACGTAACTAGGCGTAATGCCCTCACTGCTCAACTCCCCACCCCTTCAAAAGGTTGAAGTTGAGAGTAGGTTGATTTGTCCAAAATGCAATGACCAAGATCACGTCTAGAACTCAGATCTCTCGTTCCAAAATCTAGCACACAATTAGGTCTCCACACCTCCTACAATGACTAAATTATATGGCTGAATTAAATCACAACCAGAATTGTGTATTCTTTAAACTTTGTGTTAACAGGCTGTCCAAATTTGAAGGGGCAAGGGCACCGTATAAGGCTCATGTACACCTTTGCTTGACAGTAGGGAGCTTAAGCAATGACGACGGCGACGGCTAGGACGACGCCTGCTTAAAAATGAATTTATACTTGACGCACGAATCTCGCAATTGTCTTGATGTATTCGGTGCATCTATCGCTTTCAAACGCAGTTCTTGTAGAAAATAAAAGGACGGAGCTTATTTTCAAACAGAAAAACGAAAATTAAGCCGTCGAGGTTCGCGTTCTCCAAAGTACTCAGAATTTGGTCATTTCACGTTGTTGTTTTGCAGAGGACGGCAGTGAAATGTACAAAAAATTATAACGCACGTGCAGAGCTATTGTACTGCTCATTAAATCTTTTATTTTGCGACGTTCTCGTTGACGTTGCCGTCGTGGTTTGCTTAAGCTCCCTAGTACCTTGCTCTTTACGGCAAATGCGCCTTCGCTTTACTTAAAAATTTGACTGCGAGTCCGAGTTTTCTATGAGGGAATATTATAGTCAACAAGGCGCATCCGAGTTAACTATCTCCCACAGAAAACTAATTTGTCTGTGAAAAGGGGTTCGATCCCTGTATATTATATTAATTAGTGGCAGTAAATTCCCCCAGACAAAAGTCGTTGGAATGGTTACCCTAAGATGACACAATTGCCGATACTCCGTACTTAAAATTGACACATTTTCGAGTTTGTGGTGAAGGATTGTCTTTGCAATATGTTGGGGATTGAGAAAGACAGGGGAAAAAAAGGAATAAATTTGTTAATTAATCGTGCCAACACTTCTGGCGATGGTTGTTGAGTAGAGTAATTATTTGTTATGCCAAACGTAACCCATGTACCGCTGTGCAGCTATTTTGTGGGCTTGCCACTCCTCCATACTCAATGGAAGAAATGTATTTTAATAAAATCCAGCGCGAGGGCGAGTAGTCTAATTGTTTTAGTAGAAACTAATTGAATCAAATCCAAAACCTACAATTTTATGCACTTTGAAGCTAAAAATCAAGAACAATTGCCCCTTAAAAAGCAACAAGTGCATAAGAAGCAATCAGTCTCGCAGATTCCAATACAAACTGACTGAATTGCCAATCCCACCCATATGCGAAAGGAGTACTCTAGAACTGCCGCCATGGTTTCAAATCACGAACAGTCAACAAGAAGTTCTCTTTTCCATATGGCTTGTTGTTGACTTCTGTTTGTTTTCGAAATACAACTTAAAGTTTGGGATATAACGAAAGTCGAGGCAGTGGCATTGGTTTACTTGGCCGAAAGGACGCAATCGCAGTTGGATTCAATCTCTTAATTCTGTATGTTCTGTATTGAGCATTTCGTGTGTTCCTTGCATTCTACTGAGCGATCTCTAAGGGGTGGTCAGCTGCCATATCGAAGACTCTGGTATCAATGAATAGAGGGGGTAAGTTTCTAAAGAAACTGTGGTGCTGCGTCGGTGGGAAGTATAACAATATAATTTGGTTTTATCAACTGGGTTGATAATGTGAATTGGCCACCGTAAAGAGATTCGAGAGCTGACGTTTCGAGCGTTAGCCAATTCGCTCCGACGAAGGTAAACGAAGCTAAACGTCAGCTCTCGAATCTCTTTACGGTGGCCAATTCACATTATCAACCCAGCTGATAAACCCAAATTATATCTGGTATCAATGCGTGCGTTCGTTTGGGATGATCGAGATCAGTGATCCGCATCATGTGCATCAAAGGAACCGGCGAATCCTTGTTCAGAGTAGATTCGCCGGCGTCTTGATGCGCCATGATCCGAGTGACCTCGGATCACTGATCGTGATGTAGAGCATCCCAAAGGAACGCACCCAATGTTTCTTGGGTAATAAACTATTATTTGGACCTAATTTCTTGCACATTACTAGTAAATATTAATCACCTCTTAATATGTAGCCACATGATGATTTCCAGTTTTCTTTTCATCCCACCTATGCTTAAAGTGGATTTGGTTCGAGAGTCAGTAACTGCATGCTGGGTAACAGTACGATCTGTAATGAAGGACACAAATAATTTCAGGCCCGTGTATTTTTTGGGTTTGCAAAATGAAGCTCCGTCGGACCCCCCCCCCCCCCAGTCATGTATAATACGAGTCCCCCAGGACCCGTAAGCACCATGGTTTTAAACGTTTCCTCCTCATTTTATATGGATATACCTGCCAATTATGGATGACATTCATAACGGGTAACCCAATTATGTTTTCCTTGTTTTCAATGACAACGTTATTGCAATTAGGTGAATATAAAGGCTGTCCCAATAAATATGACCAAATATCGAATTCAGAAAAATTAGCATGACTCTTGCTGTCCTTACGCCTCTCATCATTTATTTGCTTGAATTATAAAAGGCTGCTTCGCAAATGGCAATTAATTTTATTTTTGTATGTGTTTGGAATCAATTAACTCGAAAAGAAACCGTCCCAAATTAATCTTATGCATCTACCCTGCATTCATTAAATATATTTGGTGTATAAGTCGTGTATCGTGTAGCTCTCCGTCACAAAGAAGTTTTCTTGTTTTAAGTTTAAGAGGACAATTTGAATATAAAGCAACACAGAATAAGTTGATTACCTGACAAGAGGATCCTTGAATAAACGTAATCGTCGACTTCTTCAACGTTGAATGTGCACGTGTTGACGGCCGTCGTTTCGAGGCAATGCCAAGCCAATATCTACACTCATTCTGGCTTGATTTCGACCAAAGGACATCAACCATGGCGATATAGGCATTTTCCGATGCTAATAGCGTTGTCTTGACTGGTTTTTCTACCCCGAAATAACTACAGAACGACATTCAATCAAAATGAGTCGTTCGTTTTCTCTTCCATGGTATCGTGGAAAGGTGACGGTAAAATACGAATAATTGAATACTAATGTAAATATACATCTGCAATTGAAATGAACTGATGAGTACGACTTCCAAAGTAATGGGCAAGGAAGAGGGCTAACTTTTAAAACAAGGTAGTCTGATACGGTTGAAAATAAAATGGATAAAATATTCTCCATGATTATTAAACATACTAAAAACTAAAAAATAAAATTTAAATGCGGGCCAAAACTAGGCTAATTAAATTGCATACTAATATTGACACTAAAAATTATTAAATAAGATTTAAATAAGGCCCAAAGCTAACCTAAAATAGGTAATAAAATAGGTAATTATAGAATAAAACAAGGACAGTATAGGTTCTTGTAAATTGATGAGCGCCACCTCTCATTTCACCTTATTCAGTGCCCAAGCACTGCCTCAAACCTTTTATTTGACCAGTCAGATCCTAACAGGGGCGGATCTAGAGGGAGGGTCCAGGGGATGCACACCCCACCCCAGAAATGACCTGGGACTTTCTAATGTAACTAATATTCTGCTTACGCCACCTATCAATTACGTCATTCCTTAGTAGTGCACCCCATCCTAAGAAACATCCTGGTACTAGGATTTCATCCAGTCTCATAGTAATCGTTAATCATGGACCGTACAACAAAACTACCTCTCAGTAGCTTTTATTTGAATGGTAAAATGAACACGAGGGCTCCATTCACAAACGGAAGGTTTAAACACAAGTGGCTTGATTCTGGGGTTTAAAGGGTTGACATGACAAGACTAGTTTCTGACTCAAGTCATCCCACCTTTGTGTTTGGTTGTGTCTAAACGAACGAGATCGCCGTGAAACTACGGAAGGATAATTCGAGACCTTCCAAGAGTAACACGCGCGCCAAACAGTCGTTTCTACTTCAAACACGATATAGTAAAATATTATTGTTAACTATATAGTCAATTTCTCGGGACTAAATCCAGAAGGCATGGAATTGGTGCTGCTTTTTATGCTGTTATATGTACAGCTACAACACTCACACAATAAAAACAACCATTCGCCTCCCTACTGTACTGAGGTGAAGACGAGGGCGTTGCGTGACAAATAACGCTACGAGCAAGAAATTCCTGGAGGGGCGTGGGGCAACCTCGTGGCCAGGGTCCTCTCCTTCCCGTCCCCTGGAGCTGGGAGCGAGGTTAAGGGGGGATTTGTCAAAAGGCAGTGATCACGTGTTTATTGTGCGAGTCACTGTTTTTGATCGGTTGATATTAATATTTCAATGTCTAAGAATTAAAACAACAGTAAATCCGAAACTGGCTGCTTTCCCAAGTATTCAAACCCACAATAGGTGTGCAAATAACAGTTGCACACAATAGAAAGGTGTCCACACCCCTTCCTGTGCGGAAATAAATAATTGGGAAATTCCCGTTTTACCGGAAAATTCAGGCAATGAAAATTTAAACAATAAAAGCTGGATAGAGGGCTACCGTGAGAAGCGACCTGAACTGGCGCTGGATCCTTGTTGTAGGAGGTTGGCTTGAGTGTGCGAAGTCTTGACATGCCATTAAATTCTCTATAAATTACCAATTACTTTGAAAGAAAAAGTCAACGATACTCAAATTGGGACCTTTTATTTCTTCGCTTTATATTTACATCAAGTTTGTTTCTAAAGTACATTATCCATTGAGAACATTGTGAACTTATTTAGAAATAAGAAATTCTTTAAATACAAACTGGCTAATAACTTGGATTGATAGTTATAACGTTCGACATTCTACCGCTGTCCACTTGCAGGCTACTCGCGCTTCCTACAGTCGGAGATTATGTGAGCTTTTGACCTTTTTTGGAATCCCGTCGTAACTATTTTTGTGTCAATGGTTGCTAAACAACGTGACGTAAGCTAGAAACCGATGAACTGGCATAATTCTGACTCAACGATAGAGTAGTTTCAATCGAGTGGCGTAAAACCAAAGAAACCACTCTAGCCAATCACAAAGGAAGAAAAAAGTCCTGAGAACCAATCAAAACTCGAAGCAAATACTCAAAGTCGGTAAAAACGCGAGAAAACCAATTGTATCTGCGCGAGCGATTCACCATTGCTTTGGGTTTAACTTCTGATTGCGTATCGTAATGCAAAAACAAAATAAACGCGAATTTAATACTTTCGACAGTCAAATGAAAACCGTTCTAAGAAATATCAGTTAATTTCACAAGGATCCTACAAGCACGCCACGACAGCCCGACTAAGTAACTGCCTCCTCGGGGATGTGATTCTAAACGGTCAATACATCTCTGTAAACAACAGTCCCAAGAGGATCTTGTAGAATGTGGTCGTGGATGTGAATGAACAGAGGAATGTAAGTTAAAAAGTCTAGAAAATCCAAAGAAGCTGTCCTTCCAAGGATTTTTAATGTCTGCTCTTTTTGATCATCTGTTAAACCTCCGGCTGTTAGTCCGAGGATAAGTTCCTCCAGTGAGATGGTCTTCTTTGCTTCGTCAACATAGCACAGAAACAGTCGCTGAAAAAGGCGGACAGATGGTGAAGGTCACAAAGTGAAAATTGTCTTTCATCGAATCACGATTCAGAACGCGCAAAGCGCTCGGTACCATTTTTCTGCGATTGTTTGGAGACCTATTTGCAGCAGCAGTAATTGCCTCAAGTCTGTGATAACTTTCAACTGGTTTGGGTTTGACAACATTCAACTGTTCATGGGCTGTGTTAGTTTTCAGAAATCATCATGAACGAACTAACAATAAAAAATGTGCATGTTGGCCTTCTGTACCTTTGCTCTTTGCAGCTTGAAATCCAACTCTCTGAAATCCAGCTTCGAAATCAAGATTTTTGCAAATTCGCTGTTAAAATAATGTGCAAATAATTATGGGTCGGTAAAACGAGCATAGGAAAACGTAAGAATAACATTTACTAGAAACCAAACAAGACGAAACGACTACGTACTCTAGGACTGCCACGCGCTGAGAAAATGCAGCAACCACAGAAAACAACTTGAAATCCACTCCGGAGTCCAAACTGCAATCACAGAGTTCGAGAACCTAGACATGAAGAAGCACGATCACTGAAAGCAATTTGTGGTAACGTCTGTTACGTTTCCCTTCTTAACACTTAATTGATTTGGTTTGGTTTGCGATTCACTGTCGGGCAGAAATTAGTCGCGGGGAATGGGCAGCGGTTTGCTCCGAGTTCCTCTCTCGGCTTTCAAAGCTTCAGTTCCAGGCCTCGACCAGCGGTAGCACACGCTCGAAAATACATTCTAAGAGCCTGGGTTCTTTATCCTGCTCAAGTTAAACTTCTAAATAACCAAACACTCAAGCCCATTGACCAGGCACCAAGCCATCGCCGTTTGAATTTTGCAGTTATAGCTCTTGATTAAACAACATTACTTGGAATAAAATTACTAATTATTACTAATTAAACTCAGTAGCCATTATTATTATTAATTTCTCATGTTTTGTAAATCCTAGCTATTTATATATGTGTATTTGTATATGTCTATTGGTATATGTGTATACCTATTTATATTTACTTATTTATTTTATTCATTTACCTAATTTTAATATTAATGTATTTTTGCTAAATTTCATTGTAAGTTGTACAACCCGCCTCGATTAGCTTTGCTATATGCGGGTTGTACAAATCTGTAAATTTGTATTATATTAGATACTCCAATAAATGATGCTGAAAATGATGATGATGAATGAATATATGCATAATTGTACAGTCAAAACGGTGGATAACGATATTACATGTCCCGCAAGGCATGCTGATAACTTACTCGATAGATGTACGTTATATGTGAGTCAGACAGCAAGTTCGAATTGACGCTTCCAAGGGCTTCAAGAAGATCTTCGTGAAACAAAACTCCATCATTGTCCTCATCAAACTGGGATAAAAAATATGTATTTGACATTAGCTCACATTACCTCGACTACCGTACTGCTTTTTCACTTGTTTCTTATTCCTTGTCTATGTTTAGCTCTCTCAGCCCAATGAGCATTTAACTTCTGCTCAAATAGTTGGGAACTACTGAAGGGGCAATTGATCACAGGACATCTTTCCATGGTCTGTACACAATTTCTTTACTAGGGTCTTCCTTGGTGCCACACTTAAAAGGGAACCTACAATTGAATTGAATTAAGAACCGAACAGCGTGCAACCAAGAAAAAATAAGCCACGCGTCCGGGTATTAAACAATGCAAAAAGTACTTACACTCTTGAAAATTCGACGATAGTAATTAGCTTGTCCCTCACTTATAATGCAGTACTTGGACAGGAAGTCATCTGAAAGGGACAAAAAGACCAAGAAGAAAACTGGTTGGCTTATCAACATACACGAGTAGCTATAACTGAGTGACCTACCCTTATCTAGGCTCGATTTCCGCCGCTCTTTCGGGTCCGGTCTCCGTTCCTGGCTCATTTTCCCGAACAGCGGCTGGTAATCGAGCCTACCCTTATCCAGTTAAACACAGACCAGAAAACTAGGGCGGAAACTCCTTGTTATAAAGCAATTACATCTCTATGCAAACACATCGGCCAGGGGACAGGAGCGCAAATCTCAACAGAAAAATTTAGACTGGGACCAGTTGAGATCATCAACGGGAGACAAGAGAAATAAACTGGTGATCCGTCTGATTGTAGAAGCACTATACTCACCTAACCCGCTAGATTCGCCATAATTTTCATATGCAGGACTCTGTGTTTGAATTTCTCTCTTCGGCTTGCCCATGGCTGATTCTAGCTTCTTTTTCCTGTCTTCAGCCAGCTGCTGACGCATCAACTCGCTGCGAATGCTGTCATCAGTCTGTGCACGGCGCCTGACTGGTTTGGACGGCTCCTCTCGACTCTCCTTTCTGACCGGGAACATGCTAAAGGTCCTTTGTGGTGCAGGTGGCATTCTTGTAACGCTCTCTGTGGTTTAATATTAATATTATTACTTAAAAATAACAATAAATCGCTTGAAAACTATGACGAGTTGACAAGAGCCACAAACTATCTTCGTTTGATTGTGACTAAACTCATTTATTGACTTCCTTCTTTAGCCTTTTTGTAACAATATTTTTTTCATAACTTGAATACCCTGTCTTCTGGCTAATTATTGTTTCAATTATTGTTTTTGTTTGACAGGAAATAAATTGTCATGGGCTCTGAAAAAGTAACGTTATGTTGTTTTTTTTTTCGCTAGCCTTCTCAGCGTACTTGAACTGAAGAAAGAACAATGAACTAACAGGAAGCATAGACGAAATGAAAAGCATATATAAATCTCATCGTAATAATCTCCTCGACTTTTATATGCTACTCTTTTGTAGCTTCCCGTCACCTTTTTGGCGCGTGTGTTCATTCCCCTCGAGGGCTACTAGCAGATCTGCCACCCTGCTAAACTATACATATTACAGAACACGGCATACCTGGTCTTTTCGGGATTTCCGGGAGGGATGGTGTCTTTCTTTCTATATCTTCCTCCTCTTCTTGTTCTTCCTCTTGATCGTCTGGAGACGAGGCCCCCTCTTCCTCCTCGGCTTCATCCAACCGAATGAGACTGGTTTCAATCGGATCTTTCACCTTTCTCTCTTTAACTTTCTTCTTCTTTTTTTTCTTTTTCTTCTTTTCTTCAGTCTCTTCTTGTTTAGCCTGTTTGGGCTTCTTCGATTTCCGCTTAGTCTTGGGCGTGGACTGCTTAAATGATGAGGTCGTAAATAGTCTCGTTACTAAGATTGTCATTCAAATCTTGTCGATAGATAACACGATATCCAAGATTGTCAAATGGATGATTGTGTGCTAGGAAGCCGAATAAACTGGACAGAATTGGTAAAAATTGCTCAGGTCACCACAAGAACCCTCAGTCTGTTTGTTAGGCACGCTTACCTTTTCAGTTTGTCTTCATCAATGGTAATAAAGAATCGCAGAGACAGCATGACCTCAATATCAAAATAACTATGATTTGACCACGTTGAGAATTATGTGGCCTCTTTGGTAAATCTTTGTAGAACAAACCTAATAATTCCGATTGTTACTAAAGTTGTCAAGCCACAAAGTAAATATGAGAGATCCTAAATGTGTGCTTCTGTGCTTACAGAGTCCTACAGTTTGAAAAGAAACTGACCTTTTCTCCTTGGACTGCAAGATCGATCATCGATTGGGGACTCTGGGACACGACAGCCACTGATAAATAATAAATGAAAAAGTGAAAGCTGGTTGTGTTGTGCGACGATGCACGAGATGGAGCAAACAAACAACAACGAAATCTGCGCAAGTGAGTAGCCGCGGCTTTACGCAGATAAATTATGTTTATTTCATTCACTAAACGCTTGAGTAAACTAAGCGTGCTTCTGTTCTGCACTAAGTACGACTGCAATATTTTTGGAATGTTCACTGGGTTGAGATGCTGAAACCGCAAAACATGAACTAAAAGGTTTTCGTTGGAAACGGAACAACTTATAGTTGGCGTTTTCTCTCAAAAAACATCCTTTATACTTCCAGTGATTTTTGATTAGTCATTCTTTTCTATTTGAGAGTCTCGGCTGGTTTTAAGATGCGGTGAGATGGAACATTCAATATGGCAGAATTGATGATCTTGAATGATGCTCTTGAACATCAACATACAAGACTCCCCCCTTCTCCAACATCGTAGGTTAAAGCCACCATCATCCAAGCTGTGTTCAGGAGCAGAAACGGAAATGAGGGAATCAAAGGGGAAAAAGCTCGTTGTTGGGTCCGTATGGGAACCGTTACAACTCTTGTCTCAATCTTGCTTACACTAAGTGGTGCACTTTTACTGCCTAAATGATAGTTCGACACCAAATCAATTAAGAGCAAAATAAATTTCTTTTGGACAAGGTAGGTGATGTAAATTGAGACAAAATATAGTTTTCCTTGCGGTTTCAGCATGTCGCGCGTGATTGGTCACAACATACTCACGAGCCTCACTGTGCTGTAACTGCACCTCATTAAAAGAAAGCTGTTACTGGTTCTGCAAATTTTGTCCTTCTTTGTTGTTGCTACTTGCCTGATATTTCGTACCTTTAGTTTGAATCTGTGAAGCAGTTTCCACTACAGAGCACACAGTCTCCTCCTCCCAGGCGTCCTGCTCCACAATCACTTCCTTGTTCTCATCGCCACAAACAAGCTCTTCCACTTCTGGTTCCTCTTCGTCTTCTAAGATCACTTCATGACCGAGTTCTTTTTCTTCTTCCTCCTCTATAGGTGAAGGTGGAGGCGGGGTGTTACTCGCCATGTCGGGCTCTTGACAAAAAAAAAAATGGCACGGCAATGTATATAGTACTTAAAACAATACAAGATGTGTTCATAACGACTAAAAAAGTAAACGATTCAGTACTTCATAACGACTAAAAAAACAATTACTTCATAACCACTATATCTTCGCACGTATAGATGTGACTGCTTTTTATGCCTGCCCAGTTTGCTTGGAACCAGAGTATTTTTTAATAATTATCTTATCAAGTCTATCAATAACAACACGTGGGCACACTATTAACTCAGCCAATAACAGTCCAACAATTTGACAAGCGTGTTTCTTCCTGTTATTACTAATATTAATCGTCCATTAATGAAAACAATGAAAATTAACTTGCTGCAATATACAATGTTTTTATGTAAAAAGTGAGTGGTTGTGTTTGGTTTGGCGCTGAGGTAGCTAAGCTTGGTAATTGAACAGTTCAGTAAGAAAACATCTGAAGTTACTCTGGAAAGTAAATGAAACTGCGTTTTATGCTGCCATAAATTATCTTTAATTAGCGGAAGTCTCAGCAAAACATTTCGCTTCAACGAGTTCAATAGGTCAAATTCGTGGGTTGCAATTGGTCACGGTGAACTTATTAAGGGTCCGTTATGGTTGGTTTTCATAACGGCCATATAAACCACAATTGGCACAAATAAACAAACAGGGGATTATTTCACTCAACAGGAAAAAACGTAAAACAATCTTGAGTCACACCGTATATAACTACAGCTGTAGTTTTTGGTCGAGTCAGCGGTCAGTGGTCAGCACCAAGAATCTAGAAGGATCGTGGGTTCTGGGGACGAGAATGAATTCACAGGCTGCTCTATTTACCGCGCGAAAAAACTCAAACTATTTCTGAATGTTCACTTGTCACAAGCGTGGGATAAAGAAACCATGCATTTGGAGTTCCCGACAGGATTAGAACTAACGGCCTCCCGGCTGGATGCTTAACTAACTGAGCTAAGGAGAAACACTAAAAATCGTTTATGAAACCATGAGCCTTGCACAGTGATCCTAACACTGCACACTCAACACTCTCGCGTAAGAGTGTTGAGTGTAGTTAAGTTAGGTTACACAAGTGTTGAGTGTACCCGGGAGGGGGGGGGGGGGGTACTACCTTATATGGGTTATACGGAGACTTGCCGCTGGATAGGGTATCGTTACGTTTTTGGCCACTCAGTCCTGGACACTAACTCAAGATAGTCTGTCCTAAACAGGATACGGAATCGTCCTAGACAGGTTTTAAGCATATCCGAAATCAGAAACATTCATCAGGATTCATTTAGCCGGTCATCAGTCAACATTAGATCATTTTCAGGCCTAGATATTAGCCGAAAAGTATAAAAACGTTTTCCTTTGTCCAAAACAGGGTAGGTGTTTGACGCTAAACAGGGTCAGTGTGGGTCAGGTGTTTGTGCTAAACAGGGTCAGTGTTTCCAACCTCGAGTGGCAGTGCCCCTATACCCAAACATGGGTATAGGTATATACCGCCGACCGGTTAGCTCAGTTGGTAGAGCGCCGGACTACCGTGCGGGAGGTCTCGGGTTCAAGTCTCGAGACCGGACCAACACTCAGGGTCTTAAAATAACTGAGGAGAACGTGCTGCCTTTGTAACTAAAATCTGCAAATGGTTAGATGTTCTAGTCTTCTCGGATAAGGACGATAAACCGTAGGTCCCGTCTCCTGCATCTTTAATGTTACAGGTCAGCAGGGGGCGTTGGGTCAATCAAGTAAAAAAAAAAAAAGCCCCCCCTCGGAGGACTTTGGACTTCGTTTATTATACCTGTAACTTCTCCGTACACCTCAACTCTCATAGCAATGCTGTTTTTCCATGACTGTGGTATGAATCGCACAAATCTTGCCTCCGTCGGGTTTGAAATACTATTTATAACAATTGAGTTGTTGTCCTTGTTTCCCTTAAAGACCTGCAGAAAAAAAGGGAACCATTCATTTCCCATAACTAGAGTCTAAAAGTCTAAATGAGCATATGATAAATCTAAAAGCTTTAGCAGATCCGTTTTCACAGGAGCCTGTTACATCACATGGATTTCAGAGTACTCAATTTAAACGACGTTGACAATAGGATCAAATATTAGAGACGTAAGGGGTTCAGTTTCCTAAATAACCAGTAAATTAGCATCAGGGCCTGGGCCTCATATAATGTCTACAAAGGAAATAAGTTAGGGTTCATAATATTATTAGCCTTAATATACAGATTTTTTATTTTTATTTATTTTAATATTACCATAGTTTAAATGTATTTCAGTGTTTAAACATTTTTGCTACAGTAAAGCTCAATATACTTTTGTTTTTAAAGTTACTGTACGTTAAACGACAAATACCGTACTTAACGTACTTTTCATTGTTTAGTGCTTTGCTGTTAACTCGTTGTTTAAGTTGTGTTTAAACTGATGCTGCAAAGCAAGAATAAAACAGTATACTTTTAAAATTTTAGACACTTATCTTAGTTCATCAATAACCGGCTTTTTATACATGTATATTGTACTGCCCAATGTTCACAACTAATATTGTACGGAGGCAAAATGCTACCCTTGGTGTCAGAAGGGTTTTTACTGGTTTTTCGCGTCGAAGGGAGTGAGCGGCAAGCCAAAAAATACTCTGGTACCCAGAGTAGCAAAATGTGGGCTTTGATTTTGCAATCAATCACATTGAATGTTTAAAACCTCTAAAGTAAGATAGTTCTAATGTTCCATTTTAGCACTATCTTAGGGCGATTATTTGTTATCTTTTCATCAACATTATGACGCTTTGCCTCGTTATTCTTGGAAGAAACCAGGCAAAAAATAATAAAATTCATTTGTTGCAAAAAACAGCTAATTACTAAGGTTTGAAAAAAGAAGACCTAGCCGGGGAATACATTAATTCTAATTAACACTTCCGGGCGAAAACCTAAACAAAATTCCAATGGGGAGTTTCACAAGTTTTAAATTGGAAGAAACTGCAGTGACCATACCCGTGTTTCATCGCTCAAGTTTACAACTTCATCTTGTAAACTATAATTGAGGACTCAGGAGGCCTAGTTAACATTAGCTTAATAGTTTCCTTTAGGCCTCCTCGCCATTGTTACCTCTATTCTTTCTATCTTTTTTTGTCTTCTTTATAATAATTGTATTCTGTGGTGTGGCAAATAAATATATTAAATAAAATAAAGAAAGAAATAAACCCCACCACTACAGACATATATCGGTGCATGTATGACATTTGGCCACTTTGGATAGAGATACTAATCTGATGAATTACCTTAAGAACACCATTCTCAGTGTACTGTTGCCATTGTGAGCCATCTGTACTAAAGGACAGCGTGTACGTCTCCACCCAACATTTATCTTTCTTTTGCACTTTAACACCGCTGGCTGTCGGATAACCTTGAGTGGCGACCTGCAGCAGGAACAACACACACAAACACACAAAAGAGTTTTGTACAGTTTGCTGCTATAAAAGCAAATGATAAGTTAGAACCATTGGTGATCATTGAGAAAAATATTATAACAAATTAATAACTTCTGTCGGTGTTTCTCTCCAGTTTACAACCCTGTCAAAAGAAGGGACAATTTCTTACTCTTCGGCCATTTCAACTTTAGTAGAAGTAATATACGCATTTTGCCAAAACTTTTGACTTTGTATTTCATGTTTCAACATGTATCATCAGAGTTGAAGGCTAGTGTATACGGTTGGTTAGACTACAATTCAATTGAAATATCTACAAGCAGACTTAGCTTGCAGTTCTCATGAATAATGAAATGCCAGGTAATATGAAGTTCACAGTACTCAAACACAGACAAACACTGTGATTTAGAGAGTCCAAGTGATTTAGAGAGTCCAAGTGATTTAGAGAGTCCAAGTCAGTTGAGGAACAAGCCCCAGTGCTGGCAAATCTTCGTTCAAGCACTTGAGGAGTTTCCGACTTATCCAATCAAAAACATGCGCGAGAGCTCATGAATACAACAAAAGTAATTGCGTGAGTAAACACGTCATGTTGCTTAGCAACTTAAGTCATGAAGACCGTGGGCTCAGTCCTGTCTCGGAGGCAGAATTTCATCAGCAACTAGCACTTGTCATTTAAGGTAGAACTACACGACAACATATACAAACCTGTAGAATGGTCGTTACCGCTCCAAGGTCTATTTCTAAGTACTGTTTCTTGTCATTGATTTTTGGTTTCCAGGCTCCACCAATTCTCCCCTGTTTTGTGTTATTCAGCCGTGCCAGACTGGGGATGTGGTAACGATCAAGCACAGATGAAGCTCGCATTGCATCATTGGGTATTACACCATTGCCAATGCCCAGTGCCACTGGGATAAATGCAGTCATCAAAGAAGCTAAATCAAGCATAACAAGGAATTAAGAACAGTTTGTAACAGATCTAGACCCGTCTGGTAAAAACGATACAGAATACAAGTAGTGGTACTTCACAACTGACATCATTTTCATATGGTGTATTCTGATCCACTCGTATAGAATAAGTCTTCTGATTGGCTCTACATGTTTGAGCCTCTAAAGGATACATCTTCTGATTGGCTTGACCCACACATGTAATACTTGTCTTCATTTAGCCAGCTTCGTATACGTTTTTGAAACTCCTATTTCTATTTGTCTTCTAGGACTAGTGGCATCATTGTGACCTGTTACCTATAGTTTTAAGAACTAATTGCGTGACTCGTTCTGATAGGGTGTTCTTGATATTGTTGCCATTATTTTGAACGTTACGCAATGCCAGTCAAGAAATCACGCAACACTCTCAGTGGAACTACATATAGTACCCTATAAGACAAAATAATGGTTAGTTTAATTGCAAACTGGTTACCTGTTTCATCTGCATCACCTATGGAGCCATGATCAGAATCATTAAATTCACCAGCCATGACAGGTATACTGGGAGGTGCAAGGAAGTTCATTTGTGTTTCCTTCTTTTCTTCTTCATTCTCCTTGTCTTTTTCTTCCACTTTCCCTTTACTTTCTTTCTCATCAACTTCTGTTTCATTTTCTTGATCTCTACCTTTTGTTTTATTTTCAGTTTCTTCGTCTATTGTTTCACTTTCTTTTTGTTCAGTTCTTCTGTTAAATCCCTTCTTTTCGAGCTGTCCTTCACCATTTTCGTGGGTAGCATCGGATTGCTCATGCAAGTTATTCCCCAATGTTTTCAGTTCTATTTGTTGAATACTTTGATCATCAACTTTAGTATTAACTTCTTCCAATACTGGATTGCTTTCAGATTCAATTGCTACTTTTGACTGAGAGATATTATCTCCCAAGACTTTTTCACTCCAGTTTTCCAATATAACATTTCCTGTATCCGCACCAAGATTTATGTCTTGCAATCTTGAATTATTTACATCATTCACAACTTCCACTAGAGTACCATTCTCAGGTAAAAGTGACTCATTCCCTTGTACATCAGCTTGATTTCTATCCTCAAAATAACCTTCGTGCACATTGCTCTCTAACTCAGGTAACTCAAGTCTATTTCCTTGTGATTCAGCATCACTGTCTTCACATCCTTTCTCCTTTTCAGAACCACACAGAACATTCACTAAATTTGGCAGCTCACTGGAAGTTTCACTCTTTGCACTCTGTGCTAGAGTCTCGTCAAACTTATCAAAGTACTGAGTGACGATTATTTTAGGAAGCCTAAATCGTTTCTTCTCTAATGCTTCTTGTCTTTTTTTCTCTTGTTCAAGGCGTATCATTTTTTCACGTTCCAGTCGTTCTTTTCGTTTCTTTCTAATCACGTCTTCTGGGTCAGTGTACTCATCTGTATTTAAGGACGAAAAAGATCAACCTTGAATTAAGAACAGTTATGCAAAAGTGTTGGAGCTCTACTTATGAACATAGTCAAAACCATAATGATTACACTTACATTACATTGCAGTAGACTATGGATGCGGGTATGACGTGAGAGCGAATGATTATTATGACAGATTGCACACAAAGGTTGAGCAGCAAGTGCAAAAATTAATTACTGAAAATCTACTCATACCATGGTAAAATTTTGAACGGTGTTTGAAACATCTAGTTTTCATTCATTTCTCTAAATGACCCTGAGATTTCTCAAGCATTCTTTAAAAAGTTGCTCTGGCAAAGCTCGTACAAAATGCTTACTGGTAAAGCACAGTGCATGTTACTTTGATTTGAACTATAACGTAAAACAGCCATTTTATTAAAAATACAGATAAATTCAAATTCAATTTTCTTCTGCAAGGTCACCTTTAGAAGAATTAAAGTCTCGCTAAGTCCTTCTTTACTGTATCCAGAATGGCACCATGCTGTTCACGATAGTTAATGCTCGAACGTTCAACAGAAACTGTCTTACAAACCACTGTACCACCTTTTCAGGAAGGGGATTGAGAGCCTTCCACCTAAATTATTCCCTGTCGAACCCAAATTCACCCTGGGGTACTCCCTTACATGTGTATGGGCTATACGGGGATGTGCCGCTGTATAGGGTAGGATTTTTGACCCCTCAGTCCTGAACAGGGTATATACATGTAATTCAAGCAAGTCTGTCCTAAACAGGGTAGGAGGCCTCCTAGACAGGGTATGGCTTTAAGACTTTTAAGCATATCCAAAATCAGAATCGTTCATCAGTTTTTATTTTGCTGGTCATCAGTGAACATCAGATCATTAATTTTCAGGACTAGATATTAGTGGCATAGCTAGGATAAAAAAATAAATTACTGGTAATGTTTTCCTATGTCCTAAACAGGGTATGGATTTGATGCTTTTTTTGTCCTAAACAGGGTCAGGGTTTCAGACCTTCAGTGGCATCCCTATACCCAAGTGCCCCTCCCCCGGGCATTACACTCAAATACAATTGGAACAATAAGAATTACCTCTAGTTTTTCTAAAGTTATTCAGCCTACTCTCATGCTCTGCTCCAGCAGAACTGGCTTTGTTTGTCCATTGTTCCCAAATGTCACGGATCTGTTGAACTCTCTCAATGATTCGCATGTGACGCTGAAATAACATGGGTTCAAAAACAATTTGTCATTGATTACTATTTAACCTTTCATCCAAGTACGACCTGGTTACTTTAAAATTGAAATTCATTTTAAAAACAGCAAGAATGTTCTTGTTATAAGCTATGGCAATGCATGGCTGATTGTACATCTTGGAAGATCATTGAGGATCTTTTTATGATCTTTACAATCCTTTAACAACTTTATTATTATTATGGTAAGATACATTGTTTTGCCTTCAGTTTCTAATTATAATAATGTAGTTCCAGACTACATGCATACCCATTCTATGGGGTTTTTTTTGTTGGAACCTCCACAACTATCCAGACAATCAAGTTCAGCTTAAAACCCCCCTCCCCTCAGAATTTCCAGTGACATTTCCTGAAGTGGGCATAAATATTTTCTGGAACTGTGCAATGCTTTGCCATTATATTGTAAACCTACACCTCTAGGCTCTAGTATGCTAACTACATGAGCAATGTTATTTTAATAAGTTACACAAACGTTTAAACCTCTTGCTTCTTCCATTCCCCCTCAGTTTTAAATCTTTGTTGCTGACGCTGAAGAGCTGATAATGTTCGTTCATGGGAGCATCTGGGAACATGTGGACAGGGATCCTGTGTGTTAATAATAATAAATAAACTGGTCATTTTGCTCTTAAACCAGATTTGAACTTTTAAGCATTTACTGTACGTTCTTGCTGCACAGAGTCATACTTCTACAGTGTACAAATACCAAAATGTGACATTGTGGTGCTATTTAACAATTGGTTCATGATGATGTACTGTCAAGTTATGGTACAAGCAGGAAGTTTGGAGAGCACAAAAAAAGTGTAAGAGTCACTTGAGATGCTAGCTGAGAGTATCTTGGTTCTTGAGTGCACTCAAAACTTCTCAAGTGCGCCATGGCTCAATAGGGACACTCAGAGTCTTAAAATAACTGAGGAGAATGTGCTGCCTTTGCAGTGACATCTGCAAATGATTAGACATTCTAGTCTTCTCTGATAAGGATGAAAATCCGTGGGTCCCGTCTCCTGCATCTTCAGTGTTATGGCAAGCAGGGGATGTTAAAGAACCCACGCACTTCTCGCAAAGAGTAGGGAAACAAAAATGAGTATGAGTATGAGTATAAGTATGAGCTAAAAGCATCATGAAGAAATTGTTTTATAACATTGCTGGTGGAAATGATAGACATCAAAACCTGCACCAAGATACTGCCGCAAGAAAATTGGGTGAAGTGTCTTACTCATGCTTCTGGCATGCACTATAATTTGGATTTTGTACACAGCTTACAGTATATACTGAATTGGATTGCATGGCTCTCACTACTAGCTATATTGTAAAATATGCTTGCAAATACATGTACCTCTTGCAGCGGTAACTAGTATTTACATCAAAATATACCGAAAATGAATAAAAATAACAGTTTAATATGATACGGATCAGGATGAATGTTACCATAAACATGTCACTAGAGCGCCGCAGCAACTCAACATTTCTTGTGAACGTCTCATAGTTGTTGCACTTCTGCAATTAAAAATGGCATTATGTTAACTCAGGTTCATTGGGTATATCTATTAAGTAAACTGAAACAAAGGGGGTGGACACAAAAATCTCACAACTGACTTTTTCAAATCAATGCCTATTCTTTAGGTTTCCCCTTATCCCACCCCTATAGAATTCCTGTTTAGCTTCATAGTTTCTTCAAAAAATTTCCAATGACCTTGTTTAGGGAGGATATGGACATTTGCTGGAATTATAATATACAATTCATGTAATTGCACATTATACAATACCATTTCCATTGTGTGATTTGACTTTTACCTAACAGTTTAGTACTTCTGCACCTTTTTGTTTGTTATCCAGACTCCCAGGGGTTCCACCCACATGGGAAGGGATGAGTGATTCTGAATCCTTGGTGGTCTTTTTAGAATTCGGCTTGGTGATGGTGAGGGTACAGGTGTGCGAAATGGTGCTATGTCCCCAAAGTATATGCTACTTGTTGCTTCAAACAGTGCATTGTTCTCCCTTGAATATTCCTGAAAAATAACAAATATGTTATAATTGTTTATGTTTATTTAGTCTTTGTTATCAGTGCATGGGAGGAGAGTCCAGGCTTACCATACCGCTTTCTCCAAACATGTACTGATTAAAACTTAATTTCATAATTTATACACTTGTACATTTATTTTCCTGATTCCTATAACCTTGCCTACCTATTTTCTTTAGTTAAGACATGACCCACCTAGATTAGCATCAGCTACCTCTGGGAAAACTTTTGTAACAATAATTATTAGAAAATAAATAAAGAAAGGTGAACCTTGAATTTATTCCCAGGTTCCTCACTCAGCCTTGCCAGGTTTCATGTTAATGGAAGATACTTATGTCAAGCTGGCAGCCATGAGATAATCTGATTATAACCAGTTGTCAGTATAAATAACTTCTTACTATCAATGTTTTAGTAAGACACACATATATATATTCCAAATACTATACTCACACCATACCTATCAAACATTGCATTAAGATCAGTCAACCTTAAAACTTATCAAAACCTTGAAATATTGCATAACATTATAAAAAAACAATATTATTTAAACTGCAAGGTATTTAATCAGGGCCTATATTTCGACTGGTACAACTAATATTCTTCAGGGCCAGTACTGCTATGGTTACTTCTTTCATAGCAGCACTGGCCCTGAAGGGGTTGAGTGGAATATATATGTACCAAGACAATAGCAAGTCCAGAAGTACGTCACAAAGAATACAACAGCAAGCAGAGCACCAAGGGTAAGGAAAATTGGTAACCCATCTAGCTGGAAAATTTTGGTAATTACATGACTGTCCGTCAGACCGATTGACTGTACGCCCCCAATTAGGCCTGGGAATGAGTTTGCATGACGTGGGGCAAATCACACTGTTAAGATCTGTTTTAGCAGAAATAGTTTCGAAACGACTGTATAGTCAATGTCTTTCAGAGTCTGAAGTTTTATAGTCAATTGACAGCTGTCAAAACAAGGTATTTACTAACCAGTATCACATAACCATTATTGTTGTGGGCTCAGTTTGGGGCTCATCGAAGTCAGGCGTGTTTTGGAAGTTGAGTGCTGACCAGGTAATGGTTTTCCATTGTATAGCGGGCTCAGGTCCGATTACCGGTATTTTTGGGAATTTTGTAGTTTTTCATGGCCATCCTCATTGGAATTCTCTGATTGGAGTTGACAATACTTCTGTTTATGGCAACAAAGTTTTTCTTGCAGAGTTGTGTACGCTAGTATCTTCAGCCAAATCATTTTCTCAAGTGTTTAAATGTGGAGCTCTGCTTTTAGGCTTGGCTAAATCTATGTATGTACCAAAATTAGTACCAGTAAAAGAATAATCCAAATGCTGCTACAGTACAGTATTGTAATTCTGAATGCGAACAAAGAGCCAGATATAATTTTGACCTTGGCAAAATGACAAAATATAGAAAATAAATTTAAAAAATAGAACTTTCTTGTCTTCAAATGAACAATAGCTCAGAAGGTGGTAAATTAAACTTAAACAATACAATTTGAAGAATGTCAAGTAGAAAAAGAAAAGGCATCAGCAGGAGACCAAAATGTTTACTGGTCGTCATGAAAACTATCTTTAAGATACCGGTAGTTAACGATGCAGCAAAAAATGTTGGAATTAAACATAATTTTAAAAACAAGCTGACGTTCAAGATTAAACCAGCCCTTTAAATAAGAGTGCATTTCAGAAAAGTATGAACAAAAAAATATTTGTAGAATATATATATGTTATTGTTCCATGAAGGAAACCACTATATGCAATGAAAAAGTGCAAATCCTTATGAAAATTATCCCTGTGGCCCGATCTGCCATTAAGTCTGATTTGTCTGAATCAAGCAGTAGGACATGTACAGCTAATTGATGTTGCTCATGGTTAAACGCAAAACAAACGTTAATTTACAGCACTTTCAGCAATTCAAAGCTGATATGTTTTGAAGAGAAGTAGCAGAAATTTCCCTTGTCGCTGTGCGACTCGGCAATTTCTGCAACTTCTGAAAACACGTGTCATATTACATGTAAATTATCCTTAATTTTACTTGGCCCCATATGATAACCTATGATTAAATTTTTCTTCGGCAAACAAGTCAAAAGACATTTTTCCAAAAGCGATGGATAATGTATTAACATTCCTTTCTACAAATGAAACGATTTCCTTATTAAATGATGAG
Source organism: Blastomussa wellsi (assembly GCA_947652115.1). Lineage (NCBI taxonomy): Eukaryota > Metazoa > Cnidaria > Anthozoa > Scleractinia > Plerogyridae > Blastomussa > Blastomussa wellsi. The sequence continues at coordinate 21,003,679 of OX393562.1, read as the reverse complement.
AGGCATTGGGTAATACTACCGGTAGTTGGAAGAGTTTGCATAAGCTTCATGATAATTTTAAGTGGCTCATATAAATCTCACATCTGATAAATTATGCGACAAATGCTCTGATTTCGGAACTACACAACTGTGTTTCCAACTTCACAGAGACCAACAACAGAAACCAACTTGTCAACGTAACACATTTTGTTTTCCCAAGGTAAATATCTTAATTTCGTCAAGCCGACGTGTTGTGTCAAGTGTTGATGCAATCACAACTCCAAAGAACAAGATCATTTGCGACCCTCTCTGAACGATAGAACACAAGTTGCAAGATAAAACAATTATTCTCGCTCAATCTAAAATGGATTATGTTTAAACATATTTTTATTTGCTCATTAACAGATACTGTCCATGTTTGTAAACCACTCACCGTTCTGTTGACATGGTTTCCACTTTTGGACTGTCCATCGGAATGCTGAACTGTCTTGGGCGAAGTTTCATGCAGGCTCAATCTGTAGCTTTTCTTTTCTGTAGTCACAGCTCTTTCGCTATCTCTGAGCTGTAAATAAGGCAAAGCCTGCATTTTCACATGGCCATAAATCGCCAATTAGTCTCAAACAAGGCATCGCATTTGCATTATAAACTTTGATTGTTGTGGACACCGGTGGACAGTGTCTTTCAGGCCTGGTCACCTAGCGGAATGCCGTCGAATGATTTGAATTTCTACTGTTTGTACAAACTTTTTCGTAATATTTACAATTCAATTAGACGTAATCCTTCCGACCCTGTGCGGGAATTCGTTCATCAAAATATCTGCTCTATTTTTAACAAGCTGATAGATGACGTGAAAATAGGGTATCTGCGTGTTTAACCACTCAAATCAAAGAGATGTGATGTCTTCTTGTTGCGCGAAAGACGCAATATTATCAATATTTGATAGTGCGAGATCAGGCAAGAACTCCAAAAGGTCAACTTTTTAGGCGATGTTGAACTCAGCAGCTTCAGCACTGGTGGACACTGGTTCAGCTGGAACAGTTAAAGGACAAATAATTGGTCGAAATATAGCTTCAGAGTACGGTAATGATGTGGAAAGCAATACGGAGACCGTGAAAGAACAGCTTCAATCTTTGAACATTAAAAACAGGGATAAGCTTAATATTAAGGCTGATTCTTCTGGTTACGGCAAAATGGCCAGCCAAATTTCGACCGTAGAAGAAAACGGATATGTCAAGCAGACTCAATTTGTCGTTGAACGGAAACAGCTAAGTCCGTCGACGGAGCGCGGAGGGAAAAGAGTGCTGCCGACAACTCCAAAGTCACTTTACTCAACACCAAGCCAATCGAGCGCGTCGATAAATCAACCGGCCGGAAATATGACATTAAATTCCAAACGACTGAGTACATCTTCTTCACTAAGTAGTAACACAAGTTCCTCTTTATCATCCGAAGATGACTTCAGTAGGTCGAAAACCAAACAAACTCACATCGGTGTGTACAAGTTCGTGGCACGCCACGAGGATGAGATTAATCTGGAAGCCGGAGATGCGGTTTGTGTCAACAAGAAGTGTGAGGATCTTTGGTTTGAAGGGGTTAACTTGCGGACAGGAGAATCTGGATGTTTTCCGTCGCGTTATGTTTCTGATATTCTACGAGAAGGTGCTCAAGGTGAACTTACTAGTTTTTGTAAGGAAAGTACCAATAATGAATTATTGTACTTGTACATGTTTGATCTACTAATTAATTAGCTACATGTATACATTAATTGTATACATTGTGGTATGTAATAAGGTTGCATATCGTATGTAACATGATCACATTAATTGTTATGGGTAAAATCTGCCATTTCCAATAATTTCTCTAGCAATTTGATAAATTTGAATTTGATTTCCTTATTCTTGTGGTTATCTTGGTAACTGAATACTCAAAATATCTGAATCAACAACCTCAAATTCTGTTTGCCTTCCCCCGTGACAACAGTCACTCCTCTCTGTTGAGCCTGTTGAGATTGAAGAGTGGGGTATTACATAACACAAGGCCGAAGGGTTATGTTTGAAAAAGTAATACTTACATACGTCACCACTCAAGTCTCATATTGGGCTATTTTCATCTATATATAGTTTTTCTTTTTTGTAAGAGCTATATTTGACCTTTCATTCCATGCTATAGTCTGCGTGTGGATTTCAGCACCTAATATATAGAGGATATTACACGGCGGCGCAAAGATATGAATTTTATTTTCGAGTGGTAAAAACAATATTTTACGAACGAGCGCAGCGAGTGAGTAAAATATTGTTTTTAACACGAGAAAATAAAATTCATATCTTTAAGCCACCGTGTAATTTTCTTTTTATTATATGGACAATAAACATACGCGGTTTACCTCTGAATCAGTCTTCAACTGCAAATCACCCCAACAAAGATCTCTCTGTTCTTTACCAGGCCTCATCCCGAAGTAAATACAGTTGTTCAACCATAGAGCGTTAAGCAGAGCTCTAGGAGAGTCAATTCCTACGACTCCGCAGTTGTAAAACGTTGCGATATCTTCATCTGAGAGCGGATCCGCTGCATTGGGTCGGTTTCCTTTTCCGATAGATTTTAACTGCTTTTGTTTCTTCTTTAAAATATCTTGTACTTCGTGGAATTCCTTGTCGTTAAGAACTGAGAATCCATAGTTATTTTTTCGAAGATAGCGGTCGATACTTTGCAGAAAAACTCTGACAGACGAGGGCTCATACTCATCGCCGTTTTTTTTTTCGAACAGCAAGCACAAACTTTTTGATGATTGCTTGTAGTTCCACAGGCGTAATATTCTCTATTTCTCTTTTCTCGTCGAAAGTTTCGAGAAATTCTCTGAAAATCTTTAGATCATAGAGCGTTTTCTTCTTAGTATTCTCGTTCTCTTGTTGTTTGGAAAATGCATTTACATCGTCGTCGCTTACCACAACAAATCTTGCAGCCGCCATTATTTTATTCTGAACAGCAAGCTAATATAAGTTCATTCAACAAAAAAGGCGGGAGTTGTGACGTCATTGCCGATATGTCACTCGCGAGAGTGACATACGGAAAATACGTCACTCGGGTCCCGGATGTAGTGGTTTATGGATTCTACGAGTGTTTTAGTTTTCAGTAAAACACTCCTGTCCATATAATAATAACTCGTATTCCACAGTAAAATTATGGCAAGAAATGAGACTGGTCAAGTTTAAATGTGGCTAAATGTAATTTAGGCGAGGTTAAACTCGAGACAATGCTGGCCAGCAGTCTCATGCGTGAATCCGGGGTGCCCCAAGGCTTTGCAGGGGCTCAGTAATTTTACAGGTCTCGTGTTGAGGTCAAGTCATTTGCTTGTGTTACCTTTCGCTAGCTGGGACAGCGATTGCTTTTTGCTCCCGTCCCTCCCATCCCTTGTGGTAAGTATGGGTAGCTTGATGATTTTTCCACTGAGTTTTTGCTCAGTGTGACGGTGCCTGGTGGTTGCTGCTCACAGGGTTGTCATGGTTACTGTTCGCACTCGGGGCAGCTCCCACGGAACTGCAAGCACCTTCCCCAAACTCATCTATTGGTGATGAGTTTAATTATGTACATACATAACATTTTGCCTGTCTTTTGAGTAATAAATAGCACTGAAATGGATGAAACCCACTACAAACAATACGACTAGATCATGGAGGGTCGTGGGTTTAAATCCCATCTGGGACTCAGATTTTTTCCGAGTTTCCGTTGATGCCATTTCAATGTTGATAAATTTTATATAAGAACAGTAATTAAATTTATTTATAATTTAATCTTTTTTGTTGTAGATAATTCTGTGAATGAGTCACAAGTAAACCAGTTCAGTGTAAGGTAAATGATTAATTAATATTCATTTACTATAATTATAAGGGGTGGTGCATGGTCCTTCAAAAATTGCTTGTACCAAATTTTACAGGTCTCACTGTTTCCAATGTTTTTACATAAGTCTTCAAGGGACACTGTCTCACCTGATATATCATATTTTAATATTTAAATAAGTATGGCCTGTAGCTTGCTGTAACCGTGCTTTATTGAAATGCAATAGAAGGAGAAAAATGGTAGCAGTGGTGAAAGCAAAGAAATATCAACGAAGAAGAAAATAATAACTATTAAAAGATTCAAAATTTCACCAGAATTTCAGCTTTGGTTTCTGGGCATCCTGTCCGGAAATCAATTTTGATGAATTGCATTGTAATCCTTGTAATCCTGTTCTACTTCCCTGTGGAATTTTTTTATCAAATTTATTCATGTATTTGATTGGGCACAATAATATGGAAATTAGAACATAACAATTTCTATAACCAGTGTGACAGTGTCTCTTTCTTACTCCAAGCTCACAGAAAAGATATATCAGTCTTACTTCCTAATTTCCTTACTAACTGTAGGAGCCTGGTCCCAGTCTTTCGTATGCATGGCAATAATCAATACAGGCACTGTCTGCGGAGATATCTGTGGAGCTTTTTTGTACAGTACAGAGTTTTCTGGGTCAAATCTCTGACATCTCTCAAGCAAAGACAATATTAATGTACGTAAGAAGAAAATTAAAGAATATTAATAGCATGGTGTCCAATAATGGATGTGTCATACACATTAGGTTTCTAGGGTCAGTAGAGGTAAATGGCTTCAAGGGAAATGAGATCATATGTGATGCTATGAAAGAGGTATGACAATGGATTTGTGGTTTTTACATGATCCATGCAGCTAAGGCTTGATAGCTGTAGCTCCTTGTATTCATTATTTACCAGATAATTATTTTGACTAGGCAAATTTGAGACCCTGACTTCACCAGTGACAAACTTTGCAATATGCCCTTTGCATGACCCAGACACGTTATACAAAATAACACCCTGCTGGTGAGCAAGCTACATGCATCCAAAACGAAGCCACTTCATATCCCAGAGCGTAGCTTGCTCACCAGCAGGGTGTTATTTTGTACCATGTGACTGGGTCATGCAAAGGGCCTATTGTAAAATTAATTTGAGGAATTTCTTATGAGAAGCAACTTAAAGTAAAGGTAAAGTCTGCATACAAGCCAAGTGTCCTATCAGGCCGGACCTTATCCGGTTTCCTTAGTGTGAAGCGATTAGGAGTATTTCTACTCCCCGCTGGATGGGATGGCTCGTCCATCGCAGGGTTACCTCCCAGCATTATTTTGCCGGTACCCATTTATACACCTGGGTGAAGAGAAGCACTGTGACAGCAAAGAGTCTTTCCCAAGAACACATGCAGTTACTGGTAAATACATATTCAGTTGATTATCTCTGAACTTGCATTATGTCAACACGTGCTTGATGCAAGCTAGATTATTATTTCCATCTGATAACAAGTATTCCTCACTTTTACTGTTGTTTCCTTGGACTGGATGATGGAACAAATTAAACACCATCTTTCCTTGAAAATAGCCATCCCTCAATTTATCTTTCCCCATCAAATAATTGCCCCTGACATCTCTTGAGTAATCACCCCCTCTATCTTTATCTCAATTTCTTTCATCCCCTCCCTGTCAAACTCACAATTTACAACTGCAATAGGGATGACTTGAGTTCTGACCAAATGGAAATGGACAATAAAAACATTTAGTCAAAGAAACCACATTGAGAACACTTAGAAAGCCTGCAGCAGCGAGCAGTATTGAAAATAATGCCCCTCCTATATTAATCGCTTCATCTCAAATAATTGCTACCTTTTGGCGCAGAAAAATAAAATAACCACCCACGGTTATTAAAAAAACATCTTGTTTTCTGTAGATTGTTAGGCAGCATCAACTGACGTCTGCTCCAAAGCCCCCAGCATGCATACTGGATGTGAGTGAGAGAGGGATCAGAATAATTGAACACCCTCAAGCTCCGGAAACAGGGAGAAAGGTAAATGAAGCACAATAGGCATGTAATGCGTGCAAAGTACTGCATGAAATGATGAAATTGCAGCCAGGGATGGACATCAGTATTATAAATCTTAAGTTTTTCCGCTGAATACTCAAAAATAAATGTTGTTCTAACATTTGCACGAGTCAGTATCAGACAAAAGTTATAGAATTATAATACTATGTTTGTTTTGAGTCTGATCCAATGAATCTATATAGTGCACATCCGTGTGAATGTCACTGTGTCTTGTAAAGCAACTTGTTTTTTCTATTGTCTTACCTCAGGGTTCTGTATCTGGCAAGAAATCAAGCAAAAGAAAATTAGGAAAGATATTTGAAAGAGATTCAAAGGTTTGTAATCGATAATTTTTCTGTTAACTGTTAGATGAAAGCTATTAATGAGGTTAGAAATTGCTATTATTCTGTACTTGTGACTAGTTTGGGAGCCCCTAATTGATTTTTTCGAATTTTTATTTCCCATTGTAGGAAACATCAGCTCAATCTCATTACTTTGCACTGAAGAATGTAACGTTTTGTGGTTGCCATCCACAAAATGCAAGGTAAGGTCAAAAAAGATGAAATTCGATTTCATTTCAGTGGTGTTGAATTTTCAACATGATTCAGAGTTCTGCTGATAGACAATTCAAAGTTGTGCTAAAAATGAGCCTTTTTAACCATGGCGTGATGGTGTATGAGAGGAATTTTTATCCCAAAATTAACACAAACCTTTTGCTCTTACTTTCTCTTTTATGTTCACTGCAGATTCTTTGCCTTTATCACGAAACATCCTGAAGATCACCGTTTTGCGTGTCACGTGTTCATGTCAGAATATTCAACCGAACCAGTGGCAAGTGCTGTTGGGTGAGCCCTTCAGATGAACATTTGTTTGTTAGCTGGTTTTCTTTGTCAATCTTGTATCTTTACAAGCAAAACTAGTTCAATGCGTCACCACAGTAGCGTTACTTATGAAATAGTTCAGACAACCTGAAAGTTAGACACTTAACCTCTAGACCTGTTGTCTAGTGATTTAGTTCCCTTTTACCACTGTTTCAAAACGAGTCTAAGTGGTCCAAGTGTGAAACTATTCATACGCAAATGAGTTTGCTTTGCATGAAATTGAACATGCAGGTGAAACACATTTTTCATAGGAATGGTCGCCCTTAGACTCGTTTTGACACTGAGGCAAAATAAAACTCGGATCAATGGCCTGTTTAAATTTCCTTTTTCAAGTTTCCATCGTATGCGTTGCCTTTTTCTCCTCTCACCACGTGAAAAATGCATGGCGGCTGCGTGGCAGAAATACTCCCACAAGAAATAGAAATATTTCTCAGTGCCTTCATGGGAAAAAAGACAAGCGCAGGCTTGTGATGGGCCTATAGGTTAATAGAAGGTCTTAGTATAAACTAAACCGTGTTCTATTGGAAATCCGCGAATCTGATTGGTTCTCCCACTGTTTTATATTCGCCGAATAGAAAACAAGAGCGCGAACATAGCTCGTGTAGCGGTTGTTTTTCTTGATTTTTGGCTCAAAAGTACACAATATTGTAGGTTTTGGACTGCAATCCTTTAGAGTTTCTACTAAAACAATTAGACTACTCGCCCTCGTTGTCCATGAGCATAGAAAACTCGGGCTCGTAGTCTAATTGGGGGAGAACACAGACTCTACCTGCATTTCGCTGGGATATATGTCGTGTGTATTCATCGTACGTTGTTGTTGTTTTTTTTTTACAACAGGCGTGCCTTCAAGAAGTTTTACGCTGAATTTCTTGACTACCAAGCTCCCATCGAAGACTTCTACATTGAATGAATGGTCACTTCAGTTTTTAATATAGTATACCCTAAATTTGAAACATTGAAACAGTATCATCATAAATATTTAATAATTTTTCACATCATCTGATTTGAGAATTAACATTGAAATGACAAACGCAATAAGTTGTTCATGCAGTCCATTAATTTAGGGATAGGAGAAGTATTCTTACTATCCGTTTCGCAAGCGTGAACAATCCGCAAAAAATTTATATTATATGTTGTATGCAAGCAATAGATAGATTATATACCGTCGAAAGTTTAGCTAAAATTAAATGAAATACAATCACCCATATTATACAATTATGAAATTTTAAATTTTGCAACAAAGGCCGTTTCTTAAATGTATCGAAACAAGTTTGGTGTTAAATTGTCCTTTTCCAAGAGAGGATAAAGGGTAAGAGAGGTTATCCCCCATATAGGCCCTATTGCTAAGGTAATCCGTCTCAAGTTATTTTTAGAACGCACTCATTCTCGCGCGTATAATAGTACCACGACGGACGACTCTTTTTCCATCGTCGTTTTCCAGTATCACTTGGTCCAGTGGCATATGATTGGCTATTTACTGATCCCTGTGGGATAGGGGTGATCTAAAAATAACTTGAGACGGATTACCTTGGGAATAGGACCCATATGGGGGATTACCTTTCTTACCCTTTGTCCCCCCTTGCCTTTTTTTATAAAGAACGCGGGATCGAATTGAAAATTAGCAGTGGATTTAATCTATGATTTAATCTAACTGAAGGTGTGAATTCAGTTGTATAAGGTGATTATTGTATATAAAATGTGGATTCTGTTATGTAATAATTGACACTGCCTAACATATCTATACAATTATTTTAAAAATAGAGTTTACCAACATTCTTAAAAAATACTAATTTATATAATTCGAAACATTTCTTTTAAATGTAGTCGCGCAAAAATAAGAGCAGTTAGAATTTTATTTACGAAGGCTAACAATACCGCGCCATTGCGGTTCCAGGAATCCATTTATTTTAGAGAAATTGGCGGAGAATTGACGAAAAGATTGTGCCCAAAAGATCATTGGAACCTTGACGTGAATGATGTGAAGAGCAAGTTGCCGAGTTGAAGTTAACCATTCTGGTACAGAGGTGTTGTGAAAGTCTTTCGTACCTCATTCCTCCTTCGATTAACTTAATTTCCACAGCGTGCTTGTCTTGAGCTTCACACTTGGACCAATTGGTCTTTGAAGGACTCCAGTAATCATTTTGTACCCAGTTAAACTTAATGAACCTGTTGGCAAATGTGCCGGCAAATGAAGCCATGTGACTGTGTTTAAAGGAGCTGCATCACGGTTTGTGCATTTTGAAAAAATTTAACCCAAATTTTTCAAATTCGTCATTTGCAACCGTCTCAATCGTCTCCATCCTTAACCATCCTTGTTCCTTTTTGGTTTGGTATCACCTCTTTGTTGTTTTTTTTCCTTAGTGAACTATTAGTTTTAGGTTTCTTACGTTTCAAGGGCAATTTGCTTCGTCGCAAAAAATAACCCAAAATATCGTGACGCAGCTCCTTTAAAGATGTTTTGTATCACTTATAACAGTAACATGACTATAAACGATTTTCAAATTAAAGTAAAGGAAATGAATTAGTAAACTGATATGGATCACGACTGATTTGTGAACCGTGACTACTACTTTCCACCCAAGGAAAAAGTTATGTTTTTAAATCTTCATAAAACGAAGATTCTTCAGGCTACAGTGCTTAGCGCTGACCAAACAATCCTTTACCTGACTTACCTTAATTTTTATACCTTTTGCAAACCTCGCGAGGTCGATGGAAAAGGATTTTGATGACATAAATCAAATTACCACACATGCGCAGAAAAGTGTCAAAGGTCCTTTAAAAACTGAAAAAGCAGCTATTATGAATAGTATCACAGTGAAGTTGACCGCATTGCATTTTTCAGCAAAACGTACTACTAGATCTGTGCGGTGTTTTTATACCGGAACGTTTTTCATTATCACTGACATTCCAAAGCGACTGACCATTGAAGGTTCCAGCCCAGTTTCGTCCATTTTCAAAAGAGTTCTGAGTTAAAGAGCTACGTCACGGTTTGTGCCTTTTAAAAAATTTAGCCTAAATTTTTCAAAATCGTCATTTGCAATCCGTCTCAATCTTCTCCATCCTCAATCATCCTTATTCCTTTTAGGGTTAGTATCACCTACTTGGTGTTTTCTTTCTTTCTAAACAATTAGTTTTAGGTTTCTTGCATTTGAATTAATAGTAATCTTGTTCGTTGCAAAAAATAACTCCAAATATCGTGACGTGGCTCCTATAACTAGCCTCCCATGCCGCCCCTAAAAGCGAATGCGTGGGAGTCTACGAATTAACTCTGTGCGAAATACCCAAAAACAATCGGTAGGCGTATAAATTGGAACGCTGCTGACCTGAGAATGCAAAAGTATATTAAATATAATAGACCGAAGGTCGAACGGCAAACTTTTACACTATAAGTTATCTGACAAGTCGATACCTATTCCGGTAAGGCTATTAAAAATGAATAAATTGCACTATCTATTTACATAGATTGCATTTGAAAAATGTGTTTATAATATCGCGTGTTTTGTGTTGATACTTTACCACAAAAATAACATTTTCAATTAATTCTTATAATGACTTTTATAGTGTGTAACCTAAACTGTTCACTGCCTGATATTAAACCACGTTCACTTTCGATCCGCTTCGCAACTCAAGCAAGCTAAGCCACGAAATAACCGCAATGCTGACTTAATGGTCCGTGCGCGCTCATACGGATGAAGTATAAACAGTGCTAATATTTGATAGCTCAGCATATGAATCTTTCAAGACAGCATCACCATTATGTTGTTTTAGGGATTTGTCCCTATTTGTGTTCCGCCGTTTCTCTAGGTTAATGTTTAAACGTCTGAAAAGCAGCGCGGCTGCGCGCATTTTACGCCAATTATGGCGACAATTATGGCGTATCGCTGTGCCTCCAAAAATAAAAGGGTCCACCAGACTGTTGAAGTACACCAAAGCGTACGCAAAAACCAACCCGTCGCTAAAATGAGCCCACTGAGCACCATTTCCGTAATCATGCCACAACCACATGACGTGATATGGCAGCAAGCATAACGCAAACGCCACAGCGCCGAATAGAAACGTTTTCACGATCACAACATTGGTTTTCGAGCGCTGCCTCACAAGTTTATGAAATTGTCGATTTCCAGCTCCCTGCTTCTTGCTGAATCGTCTCATTTTCTTGTCGTCTAAGTGCAATCTGAATCCAATGCACATATAGGCAGGCGCTATAACACACAGAGGCAACGAATAAAAGAGTAAAAACACACACATGGTGAACACTCGCGGATGATTCGCGCTTGGCCACGCTTCCGTACAGCTGAGGTCTTCGTGTTTATGCTTAAGAACAGCACTATAGGGTGACACCAGTGCAACAGATAAAATCCAAACTGCACATATCGTGATCTTAATAAATCTTCCTGTTAACTTTCGCTTGAACGGCGTCATGATCGCCCTATATCGCTCAATAGCCATGCATGTCAGTGTTGCCACAGACACTCCTATAAGGGCGGTCTGGAATGGGTAGACGACTTTGCACATAAAAGCTCCAAATGGCCAATACTGAACTAAAATGACAGCCATGTCAAGCGGGATACCAACTGCACAGGTCATGAGGTCGGTAACAGCCAAGTTAAGGATGAAATACTCGCTCGAGTTTCGTTGTTTCTTTCGCAACAGTGCACCACAAAGGACTAAATTTGCAACTGTTCCTATGATTGTAATAACTGCGTAGAATGTTACTTGGACAACAGTTAGTGTCTGAATACGTAGAGTCTCTGTTAAATTCGAGGTCGTCTCGTTTGAGTTCATTGCTGCCAGTTTTCCTTGCACGAAGTCGAGTTTGTGGATTCTCTGTGTCAAACGAAATCACAAATTGTTATTCATGAACCTTCTAGAAATTTAAATTTATGTGCTTTTTAAAGCGAATCCAAGGAACCGTGAATAATTGCATTGCAATTTGCTTGCTCGCTTAAATTTGATCTAAATTAGTCCTCAGTCAATAAGTCGCCTATTGCATAGCGTTGATAACGTTATCAGCCCGTTGCCGCTACTGATCGCCAGTGTTGAAGACCCTAAAAAACACACCCACTGCCATGCAGCCGACAGCAGACTTTAAAGGCCATCAATATATTACGCACAAAGAATTTTCCCTTCTGTTTCCGTGACGACGTAATAGAATTGAATAACTTTCAGCAAATTTCTTGACCGCGGAAAAGATTAGCAACCCTAGGTGTGGCCTCTCGTGACATTTACATCGAGTAGCAGGCCCATTTTATTTTTAAGTCCTTTAACGGTAGCCTGTGTGCAGCCCTCTCCTATTTCCGCTTTAGGAAATAGGAGACGGCTGCACGCAGGCTATTTAACGGGAGATGCTATTTCTCTCCAAAATATTATGGTTATACGGTATAAATCAGCTCATCCTCGGTGTAAAAAGCTGTGAAACTCACCAGCGACGTAAAACAAAGAACGAACAAAACAACAAAGAACCTTGAAACCACATAGAACAGAAAAACAATAGCTCAAAAACAAAGAACAAAGTCAAAAGTTTTTACACCGAAGTAAACCCTATAAGATCAGGTCAACTGAGAACATTCTCTATTCAGTTTGCATCCCTCCATATACGTTTGAAGTATCTTTCATAATCACTCAAGAGCCACTTTTATAAAGTGCTTATTGATATTGCTTCAAAGAAGCTAACAAACAAGCTTATAAATTGCTGCAAGCTTCAGCTGACAGTTGAAAAATTAAGCGTACCGAGGGAACGAAGAGTAATAGCAAAAATTAAGTATAGTATTGGTCTTCACACCGAGAAGAAACAACACTACGGTAAATGCGTAATATGTAATATGTTGTAACATGTTTTTCAAGCGACGGTGGTTGTTCAGTGACACAATGTGATATCACAAACATATAGACCGTTTATGGAAACGAAAACCAGAACCGTAATTCTATCCCATACGGATATTAGGGTGAATTTGGCCTCGCCTGCGTATAAAAAGATTGTTCTTCGCAGTCAAAAATTTATCCGTCAGAATTCTGTCAAGTTGTTATATCTGTACAATAAAGTAATAGGTTCAAACTACAACCACCCCTCCCCCCATTTCAATAATGGAAAAAGGACGCGTTTTGGTTTTAGGACGGATTCGAATATCAATTCCGGCTCGTCTCAGCTTTCGACCGTATTTCCATGGTATACTCTGCATTGCTATGTGGTTTCGTGTATGTTTAGTCACGTGACAACAGGTGATTGAAAATGGCGGTTAATTCGTAGCCTTCGTAGCCCTCATCATTCTCTAACTATGGTCAAACCTGTTATTATGGCTGCTTCTTTGAGAATATTACAATACAGCACTCTCCCTAGTATGTGCAAAGAAGATTCTTCGGAGGCATTTATTCTGCTTAATTTGAAGGCAGTTCAATTTAGTTTTATAGGCACAGCCCCATACAATTATACCATAACTTAAATATGGATAGATTAAAGCATAGTATATTTGTTTGAGTATGCTAAAATTCAAGTGATATCTTAATTTTGTAAGGATTCCAATATTTTTTATTATCTTATTGTTTATATGTTGTATTTGAGGCTGCCAATTAAGATGCTTGTCAATATAGACCCCCAGGTATTTAATATAGACTTTTTGCTCTATATTGTCAATAGTTATTATTGGTTGGCATCTAGACGACGAAATTAACATATAGTTTGTCTTTGAAAAGTTAATTGACAGCTTATTTAGGGCACAATATTTATAAATTTGTTTCATTTCATTGTTCATAACAGATTCAAGATGTTGTAAACAATTACCAGTAAAAAATAAATTTGTATCATCCGCGAAGCTCCGCACTGAGAGTTTGTTAGCACAGTTTGGTAAGTCATTTACATAAAGTAGAAAAAGCAGTGGGCCCAGAGTTGAACCCTGGGGTATGCCACATGTAATATTTTCGTATCCAGATTTAACAGATTCAATTTTCACATATTGTGTACGGTGTTCCAGATAACTTTTAAACCATCTACCTGGAAGTCCACGAATGCCATATAAGAAGAGCTTAGATAGAAGGATGTCATGATTTACTGTGTCAAAAGCCTTTGATAAGTCAAGGAACAGTCCACAAGTTATCTGTTTTCTATCTATAGCTAGCTTCAAGTTATCAGTTATTTCAAGAAGAGCCTGTTCAGTTGAATATCCTTTTCTAAATCCAAATTGATATTTATATAAGATTTGGTGCTTTTCTATGAAGGAGTATAGTTGGTTATAGACTAGGCGTTCAAGTACTTTACTGAATGGGGAGAGAGTTGCTATAGGGCGATAATTACCCGGGTACGTAGAATCTCCACATTTATAAACAGGAGTAACTTGTGAAACTTTCAATGTATCGGGCACAATTCCAGTTTCAATAGATAGATTATAGATATATGTTAAGGGTACTGACAGTGGCTCAGCAGCAATTTTAATCATCTTATTAGGAATATCTAGGGATGATTTACTGTCATTTAAGCATTTAAATAGTGAGCAGACCTGAGTTTCCGTAACATAAGACAAAACAAAACTATTAATAGGAGTTTATTTTATATATTGTGTAGGGCTCCCTTCACAATTCTTGATTTCTTTAGCCAAATTTGGTCCAACATTGACAAAATGTTTATTAAACTGGTCTGCAATTTCAGCACTATTAGTATAGACCCTGTTATTTCGTACGATCTTTGATATGGGGATTTGACCCTTTGACTTACGCTTAACCAACACACCAATTAATTTCCAAGCTTCTTTCATGTTATTTTTGCAGAGGTCAAAACGTTGAGAAAAGTAGGTTTTTTTGCTTATATTTCTAAGCCAGTTTAACTTATTTGCATACTTTTTATATTCAGCCATCTTACTTGGATTACCAGAGAGAAAATGGGTTTTATACATATTTTGTTTAGTTTTGATTGATGTAAATATAGCATTAGTTATCCAGGGCTTGTTGAATAATTTTCGTTTCTTTTGGGCCATTTGCCTTATTGGTGCGTGTTTATTAGCAATTGATTTAAGTAGATCAACTGTTTTCACTGTCATTTCATGTAAATCATTATTACATTCGCTAAAGATAGCATTCCAGTTAACATTATTGATATCCTGCAAATAGGAATCTTGATTGAACTTGCTATAATCCCTATAATATCTAACTGGGGTATGTTTCTTAACTGGAATGTCAGCTATACAGATAACCGGGAGGTGATCTGAGATATCGGCAGTTACTATTCCAGAAACAATTTTGTTTGTATTGTTAGTGTAAATATGATCAATTAGTGTAGCTGAATGATGGGTCAGACGCAATGGGAGAAAAGTTCGACGATTGATGTTTGACGGCACCTGAAAACAGAAATCAATACAATCAACACCGGGGCTTAAAGGGGCAGTATCACACTATTTTTAGTAACACATCGAAAATCCAAGAGACGCTTTTTGGTTGATAGAAGCTGCATGATAATGATAAAAAAACCTACTGAATAGAAACTGTTAATAGATGTTTTTGCTGGCGTATGGCTAAGATCGCGCGATTGATCCCAACTTGTAAAAGTCGGGCCGACATTTTCAAGTTTTTCCATTGCATCTCAATGAAATCAGTAAAAACATATTTTGCCTCGTCCTTCTGTTCTGAATTCACTTGATGTTATAAAATTAGTGATTTTGAAACGATTTCAGTATTGACGAGGCCTTACAAGTTTAAATTTAGCTAATTCGGACTTAAAATCGTGAGAAACTCCATCATACTTCAAAAACAGCTCTCAGAAGCAACACTGAACAGACAGGAAAATGACTCAAGACAGGAGTTGAGGTCCTTCATTGTTCCAACACACACATACCTTTTTAGTCTGTTGACACTCTCTATTTTCGTTAAAAGTCTTCGAGGCCGTGCACGCGAGAATCGTCGACGTCTGTGGACAGTATAATATTCTCTTGAAAGACTAGCCATCCCGTCAGCTAAACAAAACAGACGGTTTTTTGAAACTAAGACTAGTACGGTAATTCTATTCCAGATGTAATTTGGTTTTATCAACTGGGTTGATAATGTCAATTGGCGACCGTAAAGAGATTCAATTGCTGACGTTTCGAGCGTTAGCCCTTCGTCGGAGCGAATCCGAGCGGAAACGTCAGCAAATGAATCTCTTTACGGTGGCCAATTGACATTATCAACCCAGTTGATAAAACCAAATTATATTGTTATACTTCTCACCGACGCAGCACCACAGTTTCTTTAGAAACTTACCCCCTTTATTCCAGATGGATGCCTGGGTGAATTTGGTCTCCACGTGCCATTTTTGGTGGAAGATGATTTTTACAGGCTGACCTTTTTCTCCAGTCAAGATTACGCAAAATGCCTTACAGTGGAGATTCAAAACAGTGATATTTATTTTTCAGATTTCTGTTAAGGTGGTACATGATCGTATATCTATACAGTTAGGGCTGAAACTAGCAGGACCAAAACCTGCATCAGTTACATGTATAACAGTTGTCCTCTTTTGCCAGTATTATATGAGATAGAAAACTTTGTATTTCTGGAGGATTAAAAATTGTCTCACCTTCTATTTTCGTAAGACTAAATTAAGAAAACCATGCAACGGATGTTACAAAGAAGAGTAGCCAAGGAGAGCTGCAAGCAGACCTATCATGTGTACACATAGCGAGGTCGGTAAAGTCAGAATCATTGTCAGAATCATTCATAAAAGTCTTACTATATTTTGAACTGGGAAAAGCACCCTATAAAATCAATCACACAAGAGTATAACACACCTTGGAAAACGCAACCAGAGAAAAAGGAAACACTCGTTATCTTCAAAACACACTTGGTTGTAGCCAAATGCATGTTATTGGAGAAATAATAAACACTCTTTGATCGCGGATAAATGCGTGCACCCGGAGAAATTAGAAACACTGTTTGATCGCGGATAAATGCATGCACCCGGAGAAATTAGAAACACACCATAGGCATGCTTGATTGTGAATAAAAGCGCATGAAATCAGCGAAATAAGAACTGACACACTTTATCTGAGAAACATTCTTAATAGTGCACGCAGTGACATTAAAACACACATTGAGCACACTTAGACTACGATAGCTTTGGTCTTTTGACTTCTTTTCTCCTATCGTATTGTCTTCGTGCTCCTCCTGCTCCTCATCCTTCGTATTCGTCGCCTTCTCCTTCTTCTCCCTGTTCTGCACCAAATGATGTTAGCTTCTTCATCTGTGGAGGTTGCACCAAATTGCCATTATTACCACTGACTGTCTGCCGCAACGAGGTCACAATATCATACAATTTCTGGGTGAACTTCGCTACTTGTTCCAGCTGTTGACTCGCTTCCTCCAGTTTCTCTGGATCGCCAGCGGATCTGGTCAACTCATAGAGCAAGATTTGTGGAGGGACTTTCATGACATCCAATACACCAACTTGGATGTAGTAACAGAACATGTTGTCGAACTTGTCCCTTAGGCCTTGAGAATGAAACTGGTAATTGTACATGAAGCAGTCGATGCGAAGAAGACTGTTGCTGGCAAAAACAACGTGAAATTCCTTCTTTTCCTGTTCACCGGCTGCCGTGTTTCCTAACAGTTCCCCCAATGCAATGCCCAGCAGCTTTTGCACTCCTTCAAGGTATCCTCCGCCAACAACGTTGTCCAGGCATTCCTTAATTTTTTCGCTTGGTGCCGACTGTACCTTCAGTGAATACTTCTCAGCCTTGTTTACTACTGAAAGAATTGGTAACCTCGGATCGTCGAAGGCTTCCTTAGTTAGCCTGCTGCCTGCGGCTTCAAGCTTGGCGCTTACCATCCGCTGCAAACTTTGCAGTCGCTCGACTGTCTCGGTTTCGTGTTTTCGTTCACTTTCGTCAATAACGCTGCCAATAACCTGACCCATCGTTGTGGATTTGGTAACCTTCAAGAGTTTTACACTGAATCATTCAACGCCAGTCGTGAGCAATGGCATCGGCACATTTCAGTATCCCACTTTTATGTTGTAGTCGGTTCCACGTAGCTAACCATGCAAGTATTTCTGATGACGCTTAAAATACCACAATAAACAAAAGGTTGCTCTCTATTAGAACTCTTTTTCCTTTTAACCTTCAACCGTTTTCCTTCTGGAAAGTTGCTGGCCTAAGTTCCTGTTCCGGTTTTTTTCTCCGAATTTGTTAAGGCTACTTATGAACAACTTTCTGCAAATTGTTCTGTTGATACGTCTTCACGTTTATTCATGAATAAAGCCACGCTCAAAGATTATTCCATCGCTTGTATCCCAGGAATATTGCAGTGGTAACAAATGTAAATGCAGTAGACTTAGAATGTACACTATAAGGACTGGTTATTTCCTGTGATGATTGATTTCCTGTCTTTTTTCCCTGTTTAAACAGACAGCAGAAACCGGACATCAGTACAGAGGGTCTCAATGGGGTAGTGGCTTTTACGGTTAACGGTTAATTTTGTTCCATTACGGTTAACGGGAGAAGTTAAAAAATAATTGCTATTGTTTTAAGAAGTTAAATATTAATTTCCATTGTTGCAAAACATGCTGAAAGTCTTTGGACTATCTCTGCCTTACGACCCTCTGCCTCTGCAAAATCTCGCTTCCCATAACTTAGCATCGCAAAGGAAGTCTGTGGTTGTATTGACAGTGAAAATGGTAGACCAGTTTGAGATAAATAAAGTATTTTTTTTGTGTGTGTGTGTGTGTACACTCGTAAAATACAACGGAATACAAGAGCTGTCAAAACGTCTGTCAACTCGCGCAACGACACGACATATGCGACAAATTATGCTGACGCTTATGACGCTTTTCTCGCTATCAGAACACATAAACGTACAACACATCAGACTCAAAAAATGCTCTCGAGGCCTTTACTTAGATTTTTTACGGTTAACATTTTTTACGGCTAACGGTTAAAATTCTTTCATTTTTACGCCTAACGGCTACATTTTTGGCCATTTTACGGCTAACGGTTAACCCCATTGAGATTTGAGACCCTCATTACAATATGTAACACAGGAAGGAAACTCTAGCATAAAGTACCGCAGAGCAAACAGGAAAAAAAAAAGGAAAGACAAGACAGGAAGAAGTAAGGACCTTGTTGTTCCAACATACGGCATCAACGTAATTCCCATAACTTAGCATCGCAAAGGCAGTCTGTGGTTGTATTGACAGTGAAAATGGTAGACCAGTTTGAGATAAATAAAGTATTTTTTTTTTGTGTGTGTGTGTGTGTGTACACTCGTAAAATACAAGAGCTGTCAAAACGTCTGTCAACTCGCGCAACGACACGACATATGCGACAAATTATGCAGACGCTTATGACGCTTTTCTCGCTATCAGAACACATAAACGTACAACACATCAGACTCAAAAAATGCTCTCGAGGCCTTTACTTAGATTTTTTACGGTTAACATTTTTTACGGCTAACGGTTAAAATTCTTTCATTTTTACGCCTAACGGCTAAATTTTTGGCCATTTTACGGCTAACGGTTAACCCCATTGAGATTTGAGACCCTCATTACAATATGTAACACAGGAAGGAAACTCTAGCATAAAGTACCGCAGAGCAAACAGGAAAAAAAAAGGAAAGGCAAGACAGGAAGAAGTAAGGACCTTGTTGTTCCAACATACGGCATCAACGTAATTTGAAAGAATAGAATAATAATAAAAAACGCCAGTATAATGCGACAAATATGAAATCATCAGCCAGCAAATTTAACGAGAAAAACGTTTTTAGGCAATTCCAAAAAAAAAATTTCTCACATGTCAGCTGTACGCACGGGCATACGTGCGTATATGGACGCTACGGCTCTGTGTTTGAAGTATCTTTAATAATCACTCAAGAGAAGCTAACAAACAATAATAGCAAAAATTAAGTATAGTATTGGCCTTCAAACCGAGAAGGAAAACACTACATTTCAATAACAGAAAAGGACGCATTTTGGATTTAGGACGAATTCAGCACGAATTCATCATTGATTCGAAGAAGGGGTTGGACGTGGTGGGGGGGGGGGGGGGGGGGTAATTGGTAATGTCCTCTTTTTATTGTGTCCCCGAGATTATACGGCTGAAATTCTTATCAGTTGCATGTAGTATTGATTTATGAACCTTACAGATCAGACCAACGTCAATCGAACGCATATGCATGCGAACAAATGACAACTCTGCCATTTTAAGACTATGTACGTTAATTCTTGAATTCTGGCTGGTATGCTCTGCATTGCTACGTGGCTTCGTGCATATTAAGTCACGTGACGACAGGGTTGAAAATGGCAGTTAATTCGTAGCCCTTATCATTCTCTAACAATCATGGTCAAACGTGTTATTATGGCTGCTTCTTTGAGAATATTACAATCCGAGAATTTAGTGTTTGCCTAATTAATTCCTGTTATGGTACAACTCTCACATTAGAATAGAAAATTGCTCATTCGTCCAGAGATCGTGGCTGAGTGCGGAGATAAAGGAGATTAGAGATCTGTTGGATAACGAACACAATTTTCTAAGCTTTAACGCCTTTATAGATAAATTATTATGTTTGTGTTTGGTAATTATCCTTTCCACACTTACAATAGTCAAGCAACGCTCCTCTACACTAATTCTTTCTATGGTAACTGATTTCCTGTTTTTCTGAGAATGCACCGCATATATCAAAGAAGAGGGTGTCAATGGGAGAAAAGTTCGATTGATTTTTGACGGTTTACGGCACCTGGGTTGATGGAAAACATTATAAAACAGAAATCAATACAATCAACACCGGCGCTTAAAAACAGCTCTCAGTAGCCACACTGAACAGACAGGAAAATGACTCAAGACAGGAAGAGTTGAGGTCCTTCGTTGTTTCAACACACGCATACCTTTTTGGTCTGTCGACCCTCTCTATTTTCGTTAAACGGCTTCGAGAGCGTTCACGCAAGAAGCGTCGACTTCTGTGGACAGTATAATATTCCCTTAAAAGACTAGCCATCCAGTCAGCTAAACAAATGAGACGGGTTTTGGAAACTTAAGGGTGCGTTCCTTTGGGGTGATCCGGATCAGGATCAGTGATCCGGATCATCCCAAAGGAACGCACCCTTAAGACTTGCACCGTAATTGGCCGTTTTTATGCTAGAGACGATAAAGGCGTCTAGACGCCTTTAACGTCTGAGACGTTAAAGTTGTCCATTATAAGAGCGTCGTTCAGGCGCTCTTACAAAAAGACGTTAAAGCCATCAGACGGACGTTAAAGGCGTCTGTCTTATTTGCCGTTTTTATTCCAGACATCAAAGTCGTCTCGACACAGCTTTAACGTCTCAGACGGCTTTAACGTCTCTAGCATAAAAACGGCCATTCTATTCCAGATGGATGTCTGGGTGAATGTGGTCTCCACGTGCCATTTTTAATGCCTTACAGTGGAGATTCAAAACAGTGATATTTATTTTTCAGATTTCTGTTAAGGTGGTACATGACAGTTTGGACTGAAACTAGCAGGACCAAAACTTGCATCAGTTACATGTATAACAGTCTTCCTCTTTTGCCAGTATTACATGAAACAGAAAACTTTGCATTTCTGGAGGATTAAAAATTGTCTCACCTTCTATTTTCGTAAGACTAAATTAAGAAAACCATGCAACGGATGTTACAAAGAAGAGTAGCCAAGGAGAGCTGCAAGCAGACCTATCATGTGTACACATAGAGACGTCGGTAAAGTCAGAATCATTCAGAAACGCCTTACTATATTTTGAACTGGGAAAAGCACCCTATAAAATCAATCACACAAGAGTATAACACACCTTGGAAAACGCACACAGAGAAAAAGGAAACACTCGTTATCTTCAAAACACACTTGGTTGTAGCTAAATGCATGTTATTGGAGAAAGAAACACTCTTTGATCGCCGAGAAATGCATGCACCCGGAAAAATAAGAAACACTCTTTGATCGCCGAGAAATGCAGATTTACCAAAACTTGCTATCGATTCTGTTGCCGTGATTGGCCGAAAAGAAAGTGACTGGTTCCCATTTGTTTATGAAGATGGTTCAAAGTGCTGGCGAATTATTTCTACCAAGTAAACGTGTCTTGTCTGAAGTCCCGCAATCACGACTTAAAATTATCACAATTTACATCTTTATTAAACAGGATAGAAGGAGGACTACGTATTTCTATAAATGCCGTGGCACAAGAGCTATGGGAGAGGTTCGGAAGTCGTGACAGTGATCGAGAGTGCAAAAGGTCTCTCTCTTCCGCAGAGACTCCTGGGACGGGGAGAAAGGGAAAACAAAAAATCGGGGAGCGCGGGGCCCGCGCACTTCGAATTTCCTTCTTCCCAGTCTCCATGCGCTTTGTTTTCACCTCTCCCTATTCCCCTTCCCGAAAATCTTTTATTCCCCTTCCCGAAAATGAAAGAGGCTTCTGCGGAGGAGGGATGCAAAAAGTGTTGACAGTAGGTTGACAGACCGAACGAGACTCCCGTGGTTTTGGCGTGAAATTCGTAGTTCTCTGAAATATATTTTGCTGAAACAGTTTTAGGGTTTTTCGCCTACCCTGCTATTACCTTTCGATCTTTCCTTTTTTCTGGTAAGATCAAATGAACTCTCTTTTGGCAGGGCAGTTTTCGGTCGTTTATTTACGTGTATTTTCACTCTGGAATGTTCCTACCGGAAGCTGCGGACAGTTAAAACGCCAAGAAATGTCCAGCTTCTAGAAAATGCGTTAGCTTGATTTTGCTCTTCGTGACATTTTCCAGCAATATGACAGCATAGTATTTTAGCACGAAATCTGAACAGACAGCGTTGAAAGAATTTCATATAAACAAAAGTGTTAAGTAACTAGCAAATCAGACTGCATATTGCATACTGTATACACAGACTGGCCTGTGTAAATCCGAACAAGCTTTTAGGAACCGTTGCGCAGAGGGACTATACTGAAACGCAGGCTAATGAATGCATGCATCCGAAGAAATTAAAAATACACGAAACAGAGTCTGGTTAGGATGTCCGCAGATCTGCCCAGCCGGATTCTTCGTGCCCTTAAATAGAAAAGCCTTGCTGACAGACGTGTAAGAAAACTGAACAAACAACGACAAGAAGTAACATGGAACAGCCTGTGACCGGAGGCTATTGTATATTAGCAATTATTTAACTTAAGATTTTTCGTTATTTTTAAGTCTTACTCGGTAGCATCCAAGTTCTAGGTAACATATTTATTAGGGTTAATGCGGACGGCTCTTTAGAAGACCACTTTTTAGTGCATTGAAACACTATGCAGATAAATATAAGCACGCAGTGTCATTAAAAAACATTGAGCACAACGATAGCTTTGGTCTTTTGACTTCTTTTCTCCTATCGTCCCCTTTGTCTTCGTGTTCCTCCTACTCCTCATCCTTCGTATTCGTCGCCTTCTCCTTCTTCTCCCTGTTCTGCACCAAATGATGTTAGCTTCTTCATCTGTGGAGGTTGCACCAAATTGCCATTATTACCACTGACTGTCTGCCGCAACGAGGTCACAATATCATACAATTTCTGGGTGAACTTCGCTACTTGTTCCAGCTGTTGACTCGCTTCCTCCAGTTTCTCTGGATCGCCAGCGGATATGGTCAACTCATAGAGCAAGATTTGTGGAGGGACTTTCATGACATCCAATACACCAACTTGGATGTAGTAACAGAAGATATTCTGGAACTTGTCCCTCAGACCTTGAGAACGAAACCGATAATTGTACATGAAGCAGTCGATGCGAAGAAGACTGTTGCTAGCAAAAACAACGTGAAATTCCTTCTTTTCCTGTTCTCCGGCTGCCGTGTTTCCTAACAGTTCCCCCAATGCAATGCCCAGCAGCTTTTGCACTCCTTCAAGGTATCCTCCGCCAACAACATTGTCCAGACATTCTTTAATTTTGCTGCTTGGCACCGACTCGACATTCAGCGAATACTTCTCAGCCTTGTTTACTACTGAAAGAATTGGTAACCTCGGATCGTCGAAGGCTTCCTTATTCATCTTGCTGCCTGCGGCTTCAAGCTTGGCGCCTACCATCCGCTGCAGACTTTGCAGTCGTTCGACTGTCTCGGTTTCGTGTTTTTGTTCGTTTTCGTCAATAACGCTGCCAATAACCTGACCCATGTTGGTGGATTTGGGAATTAACCTTCTCAAACTCATTAATAATTCATCACGTTAAAACAAAGGAAATCAGAACCGTAACCGTGGTTTGGAAATGTGATCTTAATTAGCATAGATTTTTACGATTTTATTTCTTCGTTTTCACCGTAGTTTTAGTTTCGATTGAGAAGATAGATCAAACACTCGAGACAGTGTTTCATCGGCTATCCAAACACCTCGAAGTTCATTAAAAATACTCCGCTGCGCGTCGTATTTTCAACTCTCTTCTCGGTGTTTGGATATCCCGATGAAACACTGTCTCTCGTGTTTGATCTATTACTTCAAGAGTTTTACACTGAACCATTCAACGCCAGTCGTGAGCAATGGCACCGGCTCATTTCAGTATAGTAAGTAAGTAAGTATCTTTTTATATTCATTATATTGCATGTAGTCAGTTCCGGTTGGCCATACATTTCTTAGAATCCTTTTTCCTTTTCGAAAGCTGTTGATTTAACGTTCCTGTCAGGTGTTTTATCCTAATTTGTCACGGTTTTTCCCAGAAATCGGACACCGATAACACAGTAAGAAGACCCAAGCGAAACAAACAGGAAATGAAAACAAAAACAGGAAATCAAGACAGGAAGAAGTTAGGAACTTGTTGTTCCAAAATCATGTGCCTCATCTCACTAAAAAATGCATACTGAGAACAAAACTCAATGATTTTTACACACTAACGTGATAACATTTCATTTTATAACTTACCTATCGTCACGAAATTCTTGTTTCACCCGCTTTCACGAAAATTCGTATTCTCGCTTAGCCCATTTATGGAAATGTACACATTCATAAGCACCATTTTAAGCCTGCACCGTGCAGTCTTCTCATTTCTGGTGCGAGATCGCGGGAAAAATAACAACATTTAATGGCAATACGATACCAAGAAAGGAATAACACATGACCTAGTTCAGGGGGTTTCGGGGTCTGACTTCGTAACCTGCAGTCAGGCGTCTTGTATTTTTTTTTTTTAAGAAGGAAAAAAAGTCAGGGAGGGGGGAATGATGATCGCAGGTTTGAGTTTTCGTGACACCCGACCTTGTTCAGCAGACTGCAGTGCACGGTCATCTACAAATCCGATATCAACAACAAGTCAAACAACATCGTAATTGGGCAGAGTCGATCATGAGGTTAGAAGTGGAATGCGTAATTGCGCAAAGAATCCTTTTATTTGAAAACTGGTGATAAGCATAGGAGGCAAGAATGAAAGGGGGAACAATGTAATTTCTCCGCTTTCCGTAACTGAAGCGATATTTACGCAGATCCATTCTTTCCGGGAAAGTAAGGAAAATGATGCAACAGGATTTCCTTTACACACCCATGTCTCGTGATGGATCAAATCCGTCTCTTCTGAGAACTGCGGATTCAACCCAGGTTAGATGATAGCTGACATGACAATGGTCCTAGTTATCCAGGATTTCGACCAATCATGGCTGAGATTAAAAAATGGCCAAAATACCTCGGGTTTCAATTTAACGATACTATGTGAAAAACGGTAGACTGATCCCTTCTGTTCGCCGTGGGGATCAGTCTTCCTCTTTTTACAATATATTGCACTTGTTTTAAAGTGATTTTATTTCTGTTTTAATTTCTTCTCTTCGCCGTGGGGATCAGTCTACCGTTTTTTACAATATATTGTACTTGTTTTAATGTGATTTTATTTCTGTTTTAATTTCTTCTCTCCGCTGTGGGGATCAGTCTGCCGTTTTTTTTGCATAGTATCTTTTGATTTTAACAGATCCAGGTCTACAAAGATCCGGCACCATTCATTGGTTTATCGTTGTGGTCTTGCCGATATTAGAAGTTCAAATTTAACGGCCGCCTTCTTCTCTTTCCCCCGAGGTGAAAATAATTAATGATGATAATTAGTGATAATGGAAACTTGAGACGTAATCGGCGCATTGTGTTCACGAAGTGGCAGACACGCAAGATTAACCGTCTTCGCTCTGATTAAAATCCCATCCAAAACAACTCAAAAGGCTCCGGTTCCCGAACAGCGGCAGGTAACCGAGCCTACTCATAATGGTCTAGCCTGCAGTGTAGGCGTTATTATGGAGCGGAACGCTAGACGCTAGGTAATAAATCGTGTTTTCGTTGCCGCCATCTTGGACGCCTTGCTACTAGAGGACACCTACTCCCTCGTAAAATATTTCCTCGCCCCAATCTTCCACAGCTCCAAATCCAAGATGACGGCCTAATACGAAAATGTGCACTCGCGCGTCCAAAATACGCCTGCACTGCAGGCTATAATAATGGTCTGTAATATAGAATACTAGCAGTAATCAAAGATTAGGAGTGCGTTCGGCGATTTCGATTCACTTTGCTTCATTTTGATTTGGTTTCCAGAAATTCAAGCTTTCTTTAATACAGACATCAACATTTCAAATATCAGTATGAAACGCTATTCACAAATAACAAAGTTGCAGCCAGTGTTTCGAAAACCGCAGACTGTGTATGACAAATATCATTTCTTTGTCGCCCAACAAATGTAAACAAATTATCGCAGCAACGCACATGCAAGCTAAAATGCAAACATAACATTTACGATTACAAAGACTGTTACAGCACCGATCGAAATGTTCGAAATCTGCTGCTATATATTCGCACCAGGAGTTGTACAATCTTCGCTACAAGGTTCTTCTTGGATAACAATAAGGCTTATTTGAATAGTAGAGCGTCACAACTCTGTACGCGGACAGAATTTGAATCTCCAATGAAAAGCAACTGAGTTTTATAATGTGATGTGTTGCTTGGTCGAATTGCATCATCCGTTTCCTAGAACGCAACTTACCTGAGAACACTCCGAACAAAAAAAGAAGCACAGTCCAGAATTCGACAACGAAACAACGACGGCGACGTCAACGAGGACGTCGCCAAACAAAAGATTTAATGAGCAGAACAATAGTCCTGCACGTGCGTTATCCATCTTTGTTCATTTCGTTGTCGTCCTCTGCAAAACAACGACGTGAAATGACTAAATTCTGAGTTGTGTTGAGAACGTGAACCGCAACGACGAGTTTTTCATGTTGCTCGTTTGAATTAAACAAGCGCTGAAAAATCCAAGTAGAAATTTTGGCTGATACTGATAATCACCCTAAACAAATTCTGATAGTTGCGAGATTCTTACAAAAAATATAAATGCATTTTTTTTGTGGACGTTGTCGTTGGCGTCGCCGTCGTGGTTTCGTAAAGTCCCTTATGACACAATAAATCGTGCACAGAAAGGATGCGCAATTGGAATACAGGGGAATGGCCTTGGAGGCGAGCGTGGCCGGGTGGTTAGGGCAGAGGTCCCAGGTTCAAATCCTCCTCACTGCCACTAGATGGATTTGTCTTTGGTGGTCCTGAATTCAACTCATTCATGCTTTGTAAATGGCCAGCAGGTCAGCCTCCTTCTTACAATATTTAGTTTTTTATTTATTGGCCACAATTAACACACCAGTGATGACCTTTAAGGCTGGTTCTCACTAGCGCATAAGCATAAGCACAAGCATGAGCATAAGCAAGTCAGAACACCCGCGACATAAGCACAAGGACATACGCACGCGCAGAATACATTTTTTGACGCAATACTCGATACCAGGTCTCCTCGATGTTTAAAAACAAGATGGCTGACGTCCACAGATGTCATAGCCTCCGCCATTTTGCTTGTGATACTTTCCTCAGAAGTCTGGGTCAAAGTGACATGTGATTGGTTGAAAGGCTTGAGCCCCGTTCTCACTTGTGAAAACTGCGACATAAGCAAAAGCATAAGCACAAGCCGACATGAGAAAAACAAACTTGTTGAATACAATTACACTTAAAAAGGCTATTATCACTAGTAATAATCAGATACTCGGATACCACCAGGAACAACAAAGCCTGGCAGTGGCAAGAGCCACCTTACGTCTCAACGAGAGGCAAATCTGAGGATAAATGAGAGAGGCATATGGGTTGTCAGAATAAACATCATAAGCAGATGTTTTATAAGTACGAAAACTAAAATATAACTCTAAAAATTGTATGGCTTGCATTGCTTGGAGATCATTGTTCAGTGGTTTTGGTTTTACTTTACTTATCATGGCCGTAGCCAGAAGAAAAATATTACCGACTAGAGGCAATATATAGCGTCTTCTGGGAGCCTGAAAAGTAATATATAAAACATATATTTAATGTTTTCGCTTTTTATCCACTGTCAAAGTTTACGTAGGTTGTTTACCACTTACCCAAAAAATCCGGAAATTCCGAATGGAATGTAAATGGAAGACTAATTTTGCCTCCCCGAACGGAAATTTTCTCGGGAAAACGGGATTTCTTGAAAGGTAGACCAAAATCCCCAAACGGAATTTCCGAACGGAAAATGTGCTTACCATTTGACATTCGCCACAAGCTCCAGGCCCTACGCCAATATGTCAAACTCGCCCTTGGCTTTCTCGGTAAGTTGGGTCTGTTTTGTAAATGGAACACGCCATTCCCAAACGGAAATTTCCATTGGGGAGTTTTGCTTTCATTTGCACAAACCGGTTTCCCCATGTAAATGGTAAACAACCATAAAGATAGCAGACTGGCAATCAAGAGCTTGTTAATTTTCATAACTTTTAACCCCTTTTATTAACCAGAGAACATTTTAACATTTAACTGTGAAAGGAATAAATAACTTCAAAATTTCAGTTCACCGACAGAAGTGCCTCGGTTCGCCTTTTGTTACCTATGGCCCCGTCCAGTGGATTTCTCTGAATGCACAACAGCTCGTTATTTGATTTCGATCTTTTTTATTTAACTTTAAATTGTTTCAGTCTGATATTTACATTTTTCTGTTCTGACATGATGACAAAATTCCGCACAATTGATTAAGGATCACAAAAAGAGATACAATAACTGTCAGATTTCGAGTTCTCAGATATGCACAGGTCACATCTTCGCTGAAAGATATAAATTTTGACTGAAGTGGATAATTTCAGGGAAAATGTACAATATGCTAAAAACGAAATAATAAATCATCTCTTTCCTCGTGAAATTGAGGAGAAATATTGTCACTCGTTTTGCTGAAAATTGTCTTAAATTTGGCCCTCTCCCTGGCCGTTCGCCTCTTCAAAACCAAATTTGGAAGCACGTACCAAATTTGCCACACCATCCACCATTTCATAATTCCTGGAATCGTTCATTGTTTTTTCGGTCTCAGCTCCAGAGGCTTGAGAGTTCTCGTCATCGTCTTCATCCCATTCTGAAGCCTCGGTTTCTTCGAGGCCGTTTCCCGAGCCAAAAATATCATCTTCCCTTGAGGTTTGAAACTCATCATCATCTTCGCTCCAGTCATCCTCATTGTATTCATCCCAGTCTGAACCCTCCGTTTCCACGCCTTTGCCCCCTGAAGCTTGAAACTCATCTTCATAATCTTTATCCCAGTCTGAAACCTCGGTTACCTCTCCTGCACCGCCTGAAGCCTGAAAGCCATCTTCAGCGTATTTATCCCAGTCTGAAGCCTCGATTTTCTCGCTGTCACGTCCTGAAGCTTGAAAGTCATCTTCATCGTCTTTATCCCAGTCTGAAGCCTCGGTTTTCTCGCGGTTACCTCCTGAAGCTTGAAAGTCATCTTCATCGTCTGTATCCCAGTCTGAAGCCTCAAAATCTTCTTTCAGATTATCTGGATAATCTGACGCGAAATGCCTTCCGTTATCTACTACATGACCACGAGACACTATGTAGCTATCTCCAGAAAGACCTCTTATGTGATTTTCTTTTGTCTCCCGTTTAAATGCAACCCTCTTATTATGAACATATTGAGGTTCCTTGTTGTCTTTCCAAAATCCTGCGTCTTTTTCCTGAGCAACATCGCTCTCAGATGCGCGATACCTATTAGCCAAGCCGTCAATGTCATTGTAAGTATTGTCATCATCTTGTTCTTCTAAAGGATCGAAATGCTCAGGCGCTTTACCTTCCATAGGTACAGCATCTGTGTAGATAGGTCGGAAAAAGTAGGAGGAACGTTTAAGCGGGAATTCATCGTGAAGATCTTCATCACCCTCGACCACATCTTGCCCATTTCGTACAGATGCATAATGACCGAAAGATTCCAATTCGTCCTCCTCGTGTTCTGTTTCGCTGTGGATGTCAGTGTTATCTTCTTGGTCGTCTCGCTCCTTTCTAACTGACTCATAATGCCCGATAGATTCCAAATCATCCTCATCGTGTTTTGTTTCGCTGTGGTTGTCCATTTTGTCTTCTTTTTCCTTGGGCTGTGTTTCCAAAACATTTGCATTGTCCGCATCTGGCTTCTCGTCTTCACGATATGTTCCGTCCGTATAAATAGGTCGATAATGAACAGGGGAATGTTCAAATGGGAATTCATCGTGAAGATCTTCGTCGTTCGTGATCATACCTCGCCCATTTCTGACTGATCCATAATGACCGTTAGATTCCAATTCGTTCCCATCGCGTTTCTTGTTATCATTATCGAGATCTTCACCGTCTTCGACCATACTTCGCCCATTTCCAACTGGTCCATAATGACCGACAGATTCCAATTCGTCCTTATCGTGTTCTGTTTCGCCATGGCTGTCAATATTATCTTCCTTTTCGCCAGGCTGTGTTTCCACGAAATTTGAATTATCTGTACCTGGCTTCACGTCCACAATGTTATCATCAACTTTCTTATCTTTAACGATAACTTTACCGTCTTCCAACATACTTCGCCCATTTCCGACTGATCCATAATGACTGACAGATTCCAATCTGTTACCTCCTTGTTCTCTTTTGGTGTGGTTGTCAACATCATCTCGTTTTTCCCCGGGCTGTGTTTCCAACACATTTGCATTATCTGTGTCTGGCCACTCATTGACCATGTCGGTAACTACCCTCTTATTACCTATATCGAGATTTTCTTTGTCTTCCACCATGCTTCGCCCATTTCCAACTGAACCATAATGACTCATAGATTCCAATTTGTCCTTGCCTTGTTCTCTTTCGCTGTGGTTGTCAACATTATCTGTTTGTTTCTCGGGATGTGTTTCTAACACATTCACATTATCATGTGTATCTGGCTTCTCATCGACAATGTCGTTAACTACCTCCTTATTATCTATACTGAGATTTTCTTTGTCTTCGACCATACTTCGCCCATTTCCAACTGAACCATAATGACTCATAGATTCCAATTTGTCCTTGCCTTGTTCTCTTTCGCTGTGGTTGTTAACATTATCTGTTTGTTCCTCGGGATGTGTTTCTAACACATTCACATTATCATGTGTATCTGGCTTCTCATCGACAATGTCGTTAACTACCTCCTTATTATCTATACTGAGATTTTCTTTGTCTTCGACCATACTTCGCCCATTTCCAACTGAACCATAATGACTGACAGATTCCAATTTGTCCTTGCCTTGTTCTCTTTCGCTGTGATTGTCAACATAATCTCTTTTTTCCTCGGGCTGTGTTTTCAACACATTTTCATTATCATCTGTATCTGGCTTCTCATCGACGATGTCGCCAGGTACCTTCTTACTATATGCTATACCGAGATTTTCTTCGTCTTTGACCATACTTCGCCTATTTCCAACTAAACCATAATAACTGATAGATTCCATTTTGTCCTCGCCTTGTTTTCTTTCGGTGTGGTTCTCATCCACCATGTCACCATCTATTCTCGTATTATCTATACCGAGATCTTTTTTGAGAGTGATAGATTCCAGTTTGTTATCACCGTGTTCTCTTTCGGTGTGGTTGTTGATATTAACTGCCTTTTCCTCGGACTGTGTTTCCAACACATTTGCATTATCAGTTGTATCTGGATTCTCGTCGACGATGTCGTTAACTACCTTCTTATTATCTATACCGAGATTTTCTTTGCCTTCGGCCATACTTCGCCCATTTCCAACTGAACCATAATTACTGACAGATTCCAATTTGTCCTCGCCTTGTTCTCTTTCGCTGTGGTTGTCATCAGTATCTGTTTTTTCCTCGGGCCGTGTTTCCAACTCGGTGTGGTTGTCAACATTATCTGTTTTTTCCTCGGGCTGTGTTTCCAACACATTTGCATTATCAGTTGTATCTGGCTTCTCATTGACGATGCCACCATCTAGCCTCTTATTATCGATACCGAGATCTTCACCGTCTTTGAAAGTACTTCCCCCATTTCTAACTGATCCATGATGACCAGAAGGTTGCAATTCGTCCTTATCGTGCTCTGGTTCACTGAGTTTGTCAATATTATCTGTTTTTTCCTTGGACTGTGTTTCGTTGAGATTTGCATTATCAGCATCTGGCTTCTCGTCTTTACTGTTATCATCTATCCTCTTATTATCCGTACTGAGATGTTTTCCATCTAAAGGAACGGAATTATCAGGTGTTTTATCTTGTCGATGTACACTATCCGTATAAATAGGTGGTTGATGAATGGGGAAGTGTTCAAGTGGGAATTTATCGTGGATATCTTTGCCTTCCTCGATCATACCTCGCTCCTCCTTAAATGATCCATATTGACCGATAGATTCTAATTCTTTCCCATGGTGTTCGGTTCCATTGTGGTTTTCATTATAACCTTCTTGTTCTTTGACTTGTGCCTCCACGGTATTTCCATCATAAACGTCTTGCTTGTCATCCACACCATGATCGTCTTCATGAAAAGAAATAAATTAAAGCCGAAAGGTAAGTAAAGCAAATGAAAATGTCTTTGCTGAAGAATCCCAATCAAAAAACCAACCTTTAACTCCGTATCGTGAAGCGACTGGAAATATATTCTCCCAGCTTGATGATATGTTAGTATATTATAAGTTACCTAGCATTTTCCCGCAAGTTTCTTTCAATTTTACCGGTACCCATTTAAGATAAGAGCTTGAAACCAAATCAGTCCATCTGGATTACCAACACAATACTTATCCATCGCCCCTCGCTTTAAGATCGAGGTAAGAGAACCGATGTATTACATGTGATCTGTGACCTTCAAATTTAGTAAGATTTGACTGACTATGAGTATCGTGTTTAATTTGCTTATGTTACCATTATAGCGAGCTAGGTATGTAGGAAACGTGCCCTCGCCTTCGCATGGGCAGCTGAGCTGTGTATTTCTTCGCAATTTAACTTATTTAATACTTTGATAGTCTCACACGCCGCGCATATTGCAATTACCTAGAGATGACCTTTCCCATAACGGAGAGCATTACCTTCCTTCTCTTCCTCTGTCGGGTGTTCTTCCGAATTACCAACGTAGGTGCCTTTTCCAACAGGCCGACCGCGTATGAACTTCCGGAACTCTTTATTCTGCTGGATGTCGTCTCTCTCTTCGTTGAAGAACTGGGCCTGTACAGGAGGCCTGTTGTATTTGTTCATGCGCAATTTATCTGCCCATGAATTGGATCGGAAGCCATCAACAGCTGTGGACAATTAGAAAAGCCAATGTAATTTGTGCTGTACCAACTTAGAACTGACAGTTTTTCCAGACCAGAAATATGGACTGGCATTTGCTAGCCTGTGTAGCTAGCGGCCGGATTTGCGGCGAAGTGCTGTTGTTTTCGCGGCGCGGGGAGGCCGCGCGTCGTATTGGCGAGGAGTCGAGTCGAAATTTCCACTCGCGCTGCTTCGCCGCTTCGCCGCTCGCTTGGTTTATCTTTCTGGCATATCAGTAATAATAACGTCACAGTAATACCATTTTTGCATACCATCTTAAACATTCAATGCTTGTTTCTCAATTTGTAAACCTTTCGGTTATGAAGTGCCACAAAATAAGGGAACAGATTTGTTCACATACCTCCGTCCATTGGTCTTGGAATGGGCCGGGCCTTGATTCCAAGTTGTGAAGACACAACAAGGAAAAGAACCCCGACCCACAAATTCATTTCTCGTTGTAGAAATCTCTCTTTTATGAAAACTTTAACTTCGCAACGCTGCTTTACTCCTAACAAGTAGAAAAGCTGCCCACCAACAACGTTACGTCACGAGCAAATTAGTTAATTAGCAATTGTTATTGTTGCGTCATAACGAACTGCGTAAGAAGATGAAGACACGCCAGCCTTGACCAGTTAACAATTCGACGCATATGTCGGAAACTTCAATTTAAGGGACTAATACGATGTATGAAGTTATTTTTTTAAACAAAGATAACGTTGAATTATGACCCTAGCAGTCTGAAATATCGCCACTTCATTCATACAGAAGTAGCATGGAGCGCGCGCACGAAAACACGTGCAGAGAATCTGGGATAAGAGGTGCTGTCAATCAATCAAACTCGTTTCCAGGCCTCCAATGTAAACACTCACATTCGGCAGACAACGCCACGCCTCCACGGAGCAGAGCGTCTTTTCGACATTGTTGCATTTCTTCAAAACATGAAGCTCTAAAAATGCCGTCAGCACTTGTGGTAAGTAGCGCAAGCACTGCCATTCTATTCATTCTGACTGGCTCGCAAATTCCTTTTAACGGTAGATACAATGTAGTGGTAGGCTACCAGTTTATGGGGTGTAAATATTATATAACTAAGTTGTCCTCAATTAAAGGATGACAAGGATGTTAATAGTACGTAATTTTCTGTCCCGTTCCGACGAGGACGATTCAATGTTTCCGAAGTTCTTTGATTTTAACCAGACGTTTTCCGAGTTTTTGTCTTGACCAAGCTGTATTAAGAATTGTGGTAACAATCTACACCCGGTCAACAAAGGTAAGGATTCAGATGATAAACCGGTGTTTTTCACGTGGGTCTTGATGGTTTTTATCACCTTGATAACATACAGAGGGGTGGAGAAAACACAGTGTGATTTAGCCTATAGTTTGCCTCGAGTTTTCCGCGCATCGGCATTCGCTGGTACAGTGCCATTGCGCTGAAGGGATTTTGACTGTTGTTAATTTAGGCTATAAAACAAGAAAAGTATTGGAAAGATAAGGCTTTAATTTTCTTTGTTTAAAGTTTGATAGTTTCTTGTCGATTTAGTAATTTTTGTCGGGGCTTTACTGAAAAAGAGTATTTGAAAACTCCGAAAAGCGAACTTTTCGACGCCATTGTCAAAGTGATTTGGTCGGGCGCAGAGCATTCGAAAAGCAAAGACAGTGGTTTATTCTAAAAACAATGAAAAAGGTCACAGAATAGTTACACTCGGCAACTATTTTATATGCCCTTTCCTAACTTCAATCCATCGCAAATGATATCCCACGAAAGAAAAGAGACGTTTCTCCGCGGTGGAGGGGTGGGGAGGGTACATATAATTTCAATCATAAGCCAGAATTACAAGTTTAAAAAATCTATTTACTTTCAGTGATTTTTACATAATAAAACAACCAATAGACTGCGACAATTCCTACAAGACCTAAGATTCTTGCTGACAGAGTAGAACAGTAGACCAAGAGTACCACATTACTAGGAGCTAAAAACATCACCAGCTGCTGTTCTAGTAATGAAATCGGCTCGCCTGCACGCCATAGCGCATGTACCAGGACTATATAGGTCGGTAAGGAACATACCAGCACCGTCATTTCCAAAACATAACCTGTAAGATAAGATCATAACATTCAAAACAAGCTGCAGCTTGGCGAGCTAAATGTAGTTGTAGATTGCGCAAGGAAATAGGAGCCAGGCTCACACAAGCGTATGTAGCAGTCTGTGGTATAATTAATGTATGGACCGGGAATACACAAAATGCTGGAACCATCACAACAAGCGCGCTAGCAACTTGAGAAAAGAAAGGAAAGAAAAAAAGGGAGAAAAGTGATACTAAACTGAATACACGTGCGCTCAAATTAGTGCAATAACCACTTTTCGTCATCATGGTCTTCACTAAAAGGGTTTGTTGTGTCCAAACCTTGAAGGCATTTATCTTAGCAGTTTTACCGCACGAGTTACGGCGTAGTTACTGCGCAGTTTATGGATTACAAGTTTAAAGGAGCTAAAAACAAAGAGAATGTTTGTAGCTCTGAAGCAGACTCGTAATCAGTGGTTATTTACGTGTTTTGCAGGAAGAAGATTGGGAGTTATGGGAAGAAGCGACGTTTTCCATTGACCTCTTCCACGACACCCCGCGCGCCAACCGCGCGCCTCAATCCACCCTAGTATCCAATCTTCTCTCTTCCAAAACGCGCAAATAGAGACTGGGTGCAAGCCTGACTCCGTAGTAACTTGAAAAGCGAGAAACACGGCAAATAACGTACGTTAAGTTTGCTTACCTATAACTGACAGCCATGACAGTTGTGTCGGTAAAGCTTCAGTTACAGTTCTATAGTACATACACAGCGCGATAGCAACGGCTGCAGGTAGCGCCGGTGGGAACTGGAGCCGAAAGCCGCGGATGAATGGAAATCCTTCTGGCCTTAGAAACAGCAATAAAATAGTGGCACATGTAACCTTGGAAAAAAGAAAGAGACAATACAGTTTGTTGAAAGAAACATGATAGCGTTTATACAGTCAAATGTTTTGATTTCTTTAGAAAATAAATCATAGTTTTACTCGTACCATTTAATGAAACATATCATTAGAAGCCTACCCATAATTCCCAGTAATCCGAAGGTGAACATAGCAGAGCCAAGCAAAAAGAAATGGATATCGAGATGTTGGAGAAAAATGAAAAACTCTGAAGAACCAGTCCAGAAGGAAGCTTGCCTTTCTTCTCTTCCTGCACAAGACGAAAAAATGAACACAAGCAATTAAAAAGTAAACAAGTACGCTTAATGGAAAGTTTAAAGAAAAAACAGCAAAACTACCACTCTGCCTCGTCCCAGGTGTCACTCCTTGGTTGTACGGTTGGGCTTAGGGATGAAAAGAACGCGGTTCGTGTGGCGTTGTGGGGCCATCAACCCTCGCGCTCCCTGTTTTCCCGCCTCACCGCCTTGACCGACCGCGCCTGGTGACGAGGCAGACCAACACCACGGTAAAACGCACCGCACTCGCGAAAACTCGCGCATGACGTCACGAATTCTCGAGGTGGTCATCGTCAGCAAGGGAAGCCATGATACATCGATGAAATAATTTTAGTCCAACCGTGCGAACTCAGAGGAAAATAAACATAAAACAATGTCTATCTAGGATAAATCTTAACCTTAAATATTCAGGGGTTTCCTTAAAAATTGGCAAAAAGTTCACATGTTCAGACATTCTCTCTTTTTTCCGTAGTACCAGCAGACTACCAGTATCAAATTATTGTATCATATTTCACACTAGTTACCAGGCTCTGTTCTTGTGTCACAGCAGCCCTCTTTAGTCCAAGACCCAACACAAGGTAAAGGCACAAGTGGTATAACAAGCTGGAAGAGACTTGAGACGGCACGTGGGGTCCTTGGAGAGGGGGAGAGAAAATGTGAGAAACAATGATATGTAATGCAATGTGATGTACTGTTATGCATGTATTGCAATGTGATGTATCACAATGCACAATTGATTTAATTAGCCTGTGTGACGAGCGTAAAAAGGAGAGGGGTAGAGAGGGAAAAACGCGAAAGAGGAAAAAAAGGGGACTTGCCCCTCCTCTATAATGTAATATACTGTAATGTATTGTAATGTGATGCAATGATTGAATTAACAAAAAAAGCATTAGGGTGCGAAATCGACAGTGTTAATAAATTGCATTCACATACCTTTGCTGCGTTTATCAAGGCGAGTGGAAGAAAGAGTTTCTGACAAAATACAGGCCAGAAAACAGCCAGTGAGAAGCAAGAAAGGATAGCTAAAAATGAAATAAAACGAAAGGAACATAGATGCGTAATGAATGACAAACCATACAGACTATGATAAAAAAAACTAAACACCAGCCTGCCGGCCACGTTTCAATATTTTATGGTCCACGAGGACAACTAAGTATTTTCTCACTTGAAACAATAATAATAATGATTAAAGATTTATAACGCGCCTTTCCATGCAAATATGATCAAAAGCGCGTAACAACGCTAAAAACTAAATTAAACATTACAAATCAAAAGCTAGTCTAAAAAGATGCGTTTTAAGTAAAGATTTAAAACGTTCAAAATTCTCCTCAAGGCGGATATGAAGGGGCAGATTGCTCCATGAATTAGGGGCCGCAGATGAAAAAGCACGATCCCCTAAAGTATTTTTTAAACTGGGAAACTTTAAGAAAAGACCGCTAGCTGAACGGAGATGATAGCGCGGCTGATCTTTAACAGCATCAGATCGGTCAAGTAACCAGGTGCATGACCATAGATAGCTTTAAAAGTAAGAAGTATTTTAAAATCAATACGAAATTTGATGGGAAGCCAGTGTAACGAACACAGTACTGGTGTTATGCGGCTGTACCGAGGAACATTAGATATTAGCCGAGCAGCTGCATTCTGCAAGCGTTGCAATTTAAGTAGATGAACAGAGGGTAAACCAAATAGAAGGCTGTTGCAGTAGTCAATGCGACCTATAATAAGAGCATGGACCAAAGTGCTTCAATGCTAGATCAGAAATAGGTTACGTAATCTTCAACGTCTTGGAATAAACCTTTCATTGTCACTCTTCAGCCATTCTTTAGTATCTGAAAAATTGTACCTCAAATTAGCAGGTGCTTGCCCGTGAACTGGTTTCCAAGATAGCAACAATAAATAAAATGCAACAGCGGATGAGATTCCAAACAGGAGAGACGCCAAAGGAGGACGAAACACTGGAAGCATCTGACATGATAAAGAGAAAACAAAATTTGATCGTAGGGAGTTCAGTAGGCCACACTTAACAGCAGTAGTGATGGAGGGTGGTTTGAACACTTCAGACTCACCATGGAGGAAGCCTTCAGGCCGGGTACCAAACCAATCAAAACAGCAATGGCAACCATCTGTGACCAAGGCGCCTGCTCTAAGATTATCACCTTCGTTAGCACGGCTATCAGCACTGATACCGCAACCAGAATAAGCAAAGGGAGAACTCTAGCCCTGTTAAAAATGAAAATGAAATCATTTAACATTTCAGTCTTATCCACGACAACCAAAAACAACTGAAGAAAGAATGTAAGTGGACGCTGTATACTGAATGGAGTCAAGTGCTGTATAGTGGATTATAAAACGAAAGTCATATCTGCACACAGGTGGGTTAACAAGCGCCTTTGAAATATTTCATTCGGCTCGTGTGCAGCCATCTTTAAAAGAACCCTTGCAGTATCAGTGTGATGGCAAAAGGCATTATTCCCGTAAACAGTGCACAACTTACTCTGATAGCAACAAGTCTTCAATGGAGAAAGCTGGATAGAACAATGAAACCGCATACACAACAAAACCGTACAGCATCTGGTAAAAATAAAAAAAATAAGAATCAGTAGAATTGCTTGACTAAAACTTCCAGTGTTTGCTGTCAGTCGACGACAAAAGGCTGACATTTTTTTTTCGGGAAGCTGGAAATCTTCACTGTAACTATATCACTGCATACATTAATTTTACTTAATTTAAAAAATTCGTATGCAGTTCTATGCGTATTTGCCTTCCACCAATGCAACCTGAGCTCGCTTTTCAGACAAGATTTAAACATGTCAGATGAGTTTGCTGTTGGCTCTAAGTTTCACCTCGATTCTCAGTAAACCATTCTCCTTAAAAAACCAATCTTTTTGCAATTTCACTTTTAGTGGACAATTATTTCAAATGAACCACTACGCCTTCATTTCAATTTATAGTGATCCCATTTATTCGTTCGTTCGTTCGTTCGTTCGTTCGTTCACAGCCAAACAAAATTGATATCGATCGTAACTTACAGGGAAATGCACAAACAACTTCTTAGTAACCAACAAAATTCATAGCTCATTTTATAACTTATGGTATTTAATTGGCTTCCATGCTCCAAAGACGGAAACCTCACATTTTTACATTAAAGGGCCCTAGTCAGCCTCCGCCATTTTTGATGCCATTGAAATTATGGAAATTGTATGGTGAAGCGAAATCTTATTGCATTGCTGTAAGTTATGTTACTGGAAATGTTTAAATTACTTTTAGCAAGTTTCTCAGTGATCTCTTTCGTTTCGACGCGCTCCACATAAAATATAGTTCTGAAACTTTCGCCTGTAAACAATAACAAAGGTGTGGCTGACTAGGGCCCTTTAACATTTACATAACATTCTTTTTCTTTGTGTAAATCTCAGACCAAACGAGGATGATAGTATAATTTGGTTTTATCAACTGGGTTGATAATGTCAATTAGCCACCGTAAAGAGATTCAAGAGCTGACGTCGTCGGAGCGAATCGGATGAGGATGA
Source organism: Blastomussa wellsi (assembly GCA_947652115.1). Classification (NCBI taxonomy): domain Eukaryota; kingdom Metazoa; phylum Cnidaria; class Anthozoa; order Scleractinia; family Plerogyridae; genus Blastomussa; species Blastomussa wellsi. The sequence continues at coordinate 20,963,704 of OX393562.1, read as the reverse complement.
TAGTAGCCTTCCATGCAGATGAACATCTGCTGAATCAGTCGTCCACGAACGTCCATGAACCAATCAGAGGTAACTTTCCAGTTTTGGGAAAATGATTCCCAGCATGAGATAGGATAGCTGTCATGCAATGAGTCTATAATGATTGTTTTCTTTAATTGGATTCAAACGGCCTGTGAACTGAAGCGGATTTTCGCTTCAGCAGACGTCCATGGGGAAGGAACGCGCGATGTAGCCCACAGGTCGTCTGCGTAGGAGGCTAGGATGATATTTGATGGGAGTTCAAACTCTCACTCTCGTTTGAGCTGAAACTCTCATCCAATCTCACACGCTCTCATCGACTTTGAACGTGTTCAATTTTTTCATTAGAGTCTATGGGAGTTTTCTATCTTTTGGCCCGAGTTGATAACAGGCGATAAAAGTTGACTGACGAAAACTCTCATGAGAGTCAGTTGTCATCAACTCTCATCCTCGATTGGCCCAGGCTTAAAAATGTTGATAGGATTGTGACAAAAAGCACAGTACTTACCCTGTACATGTTCAAGTCTGGCTGAATAATTTCAAACAGAACACTCACACACATAGCAAGGACATTGAGCCTCTTAAGAAAGAGACTGTGTGAAAAGTGCATGTGAGAGAGTTTGAGACACAAAGCTCCCCAGATGAACAGCACTCCAGCTGAAAGAATACAAGCGATGTGTTTCAATACTTAAACTCACACAAAGCCAAGACCCTTTCTAAGCGAATTGCCTTATACTATATACTTTGCATGCAAAGAAGAGGGTAGTTTCTAAATCCAATCTTTTGGAAATGTACTCAAGGGAGGGGAGTATGGCTGAGTAAGGCTGAAAAGCACAGGGAGGGAGAGAGAGGGAGAAAATGACATCTCTCATGCCTAGATTAGAAGAATAGCCTTTTTTCGCTTGGGCGGTTTGTTGCCCCATTACAGACCACGTGATGATACTCTTGCTTGGATAGATAAAAGAACAATTCTCTAGAGAATGTCACATGGTCTGTAATGGGGCAACAAACACGCCCAAGCGAAAAAGGTCTATTGCACTACTGTGGCCAGAAACTGAGGTGCTTACCGAGGATGTCAGCGGGTGAAGGAATTCTGTGAGTCATCATAAACCACAAAGGAAGCACAAGAACGTCGTATGCTCCCACTGTAGCAATTCCTGATGCTATACAAAGCTTTAATCCCTGTAGATATTAAGTAGAAAACAATGGACCTGCAGACTCTCTAGGACGAGGACAAGATTTGATTTAAAGTTTGTGTTGAGTATACCATTGAAAAATTTCATCCTCGCAGTCGTCCTTGACTTTGCTACTGAAGTGAACGTCATACAATTTCCTCTTGGCATCAGAGTGAGACTTGCTGGCAATCGCATCCACCTTAAGGTTGTTAATGTCTTTGTATCAAATATTCTTAATCAAAAATGCCTTATTACTGGTGTATCGTCCACAGTTGTGACCAGTAGGGTAAGGTATGTACACTGACGGAAGTGGTCAAAATAAGTTAACTCTACACAAGGACCCATCTTCACTTGGGGTGAGGATGCTACACAAGATGCAACCCTGTATTAGCCTGTATTAGAGTGAAAATTTCAGATATCACCTTCACTGTTTGTATACATGAAACATTCATTGTCAGACAAACTACACAAAGACATTTTTAATCCTATTTTTCACTGTGATAGACAGGTGCTGTTCAAAGGAGACACCATCGACATTTTTATGATGTGGAAGGGCGGTTAGAAAAGACACCACCAGTCTTTCCGTGGAGTGGTGGCAGGTCCTGTCTGTGCGCTCTGTGAGTGTCCGTGTATAATAGTTGACCTCCTCTGTGAATGGGCAACAGCCCACCGGTATGTTCCTTGGTGGGATACTATCCTAGAGTAAGGTTACTCTAAGAAATTCTATCAGGTTGCCTCAACAGTTTGCTGGTTTTTTTTTTTTTTTTTTTTTTTTCAGTTTGCTGGTACTCATTTGTACCTCTGAGTGCTGGGAATGAAGCACTGCAAGAGGAATTGCCTTGTATAAGAATGCACTGACATAGTGATCCGAGATGGTACTCAATCCTGAACCTCTCAGTTGGTGAGTTGAAGATAAATGCATTGACCCTTAGAACACCATGCCTCCAACTAGTAACTTCAAACTGCCTCGAAAATCATAATGTGAAGAATCTTGCTTAGTTTTACTGAACACCAAAGCAAACTGAAAAAAATAGATACCTACCACATTCACTGTCAGGTCCTTAGGTGCCTCAATTATCTTGCATGCAACAAACGTAAAGAGGAACATGAGCAATGCAGGTGATGTAAGGAATATGCTGGGAAGTAATACAGAGGATGTCTGCATGTAGGGCAGGACCATGGATAGACACAGGGGCACTTTGGAACCATGAACAGCAATACACAGTAACATGGGCTGTGAGTGAATCCTGCCTACACTGTGCAACCTAACAACAGAAATGACATTCTGTCAATAGTACAATGTAGACAACAATTTGCTGCCAGTCAGTGGTTACTCTATTTAGCTCATTAGTGTACAAAGAGCTATGCACCCACCAGAGCTATGCACCCACCAGCAAATCTGTTAAGTTAGCGATCAATGAAATCCTTGATATAACAAGCAGTTCTTTTCTACAACCAGACCAAAGTTAGCCCGATATAAAAGCCCTCTTATACAATTGCAACTCACATGCGAATGTTTTCCTGTGCTTTGCATCGGCTATGTGTAATCAATTACTTCGAGTTTTGATTGGTTCACTGGATTGTCTCCATCCTTTGTGATTGGCCTAAGTAATTACTAAATGATGGTTTGCTTTTACGACACTTAACTGAAACTTGCTCGGCTATAGTTTGCATTTACCTGTGCACACAATTCATACTACATAGATACAACAACAACAACAACAAACTTTTATTGGTTAAAAAATATAAGTAATTACATTAGTTTCCCCCCGCAAATAGCTTACAAACTAATCGAGGCGGGGAGATCTAAAGACATTTTACAAATACAAGGTTTATCTATAGATGGACTAAATAACAGAGAAAACAGTACTATACAATACATAGAATAGACTAACATAAAACAAAAACAAATATATTACGCTTACGAAAAGAGGCTAACCTAAAGTATTAAATAACTTGATAAGACGGGAGACTTCGACATAATCATCTTCAGACCACAAGAAATTTAGTTACAATTCCTTTATCTTTTTACGAAAGGACGTACGTTTAAGTAGTTTAATCGAATAAGGAATAGAGTTCCAAATTTGGGCGCTGATTCTCGAGAAAAAGGTGTACATTTTATCGGTTCTAGAAAACTTAACGTAAAACGACTCGCTAGAGACAGATCTTGTTCTGTAGTTATGGATCTGACTTGTTTTAATGAACTGACTGAGTATACTAACTGGTGCTGTCTGTCTGTTGATATCATACAATAAATAGCTACAATCTCTGAAAAATAGGCTAGGTAGGGGAAGGCAATTCGATTTGAGAAAGAAGGGTACGGTGTGTTCCTAAGATACTACTGAAGCTGAATTACTATAGGTCCATATTAGTTTTGTACCTTTCAGAGATGTAACCAGCAAAGAGCATGGTTCCCACAAGAAAGTAACCTGGATAGAGATTTTCTGCTGCAAGAACATTTTCACAAAGTACAAACACTGCAGAGAAGAAACAATGCAAATTGTTGGATTGCCTTATAATACTACAGCAACTACAGGCATTTGTCCAAGCCAGCTTCTTACATTCAATGATCATTAATTATTCAATCAACTTAGAAAATCAAAGTAAATTGTGCAAAGTAATGCAAATATTATGTTTATGTGCATTACAATTATGCAGTGGTCCTTACCTAATGACTGAGTGACTAGCAGAGGATTCAACCACTCCCTGTGAAGACTAGAAGCTACAAAAACACACAGCACTGAAAGACATGCTACTAAACCAAGAAATAAGTTAACTCCCCACAGAGGAATAGAGAAAAACCTGAATTTATACCTTTTCCAGCTGTCAAGGTTGTGATAACAGTAACAAACCAATTACTAATTAGCATAATCATTAGAAAAAGACATCATATTCAATACCCCTGGAGGAGTACGAGTGTGACATTTTGTCAGTTTTAGTTTGCTTCCCGCATGACTCGGGGATTGTTTGCTGTGTTCTTGTTTGTTACATCTAACTCTAGAAAGTACTTTGAACTTCCTCATTCATCCTAACAACTTCTTCCAAAAGTGATATGGCAAATTGTTCTGTTCTAATCATAAAGTCAACCAAAAACTTGCAATGGCCAAGGTTTTCAGGACCATATATATTTCTTTCCTGTTCGGAAACCTTGCTCAGAACCTGCATGTATATGAATACCAAATATAATAAGGCTACACTATGTGAAAAGCCAAATATTCGGGCCAGAATTTGCTTGAATACGAGTCGGCACACGCCTCGTATACTGTAATTTTCCGACTTATTCTAGTATGCCTGATTCTAAATACACCTCAGATATCCTATTAGAATCCGGCCTGTTTTTCCGGATTCAAATTGAAAACTCTGGGTGTGCATCACATATTCAATATTGAATACTTGTGAATACTCCAGGGGCACTTCACGGATTCAAATCGAATACGCTCGAATACTCCAGGTGTACTTCATGTATAGCGTACGCCTTGAATACTCTAGGATACTCTAGGATTCTATGGCATCACACTGACATATTCGAGGCTAGAATACTCTAGAATATTTTTCATTTGGCGCAGTGCTATTACATAAGTGTGACTCTCTCAATGCATCCCTGGGGCTTCATTAATAAGCTACATTATATTCATTGTATCTCACATTTACTAATTGTAGCTTTAGTTCTAAAAATTAGCTAGGGGTACTCTAATCAAGATGCTAGTAAGCTATTATGCTATCAAGGATACACAAGTAACCATGGCAATGTACACAAACCAAGTAAAGACACAATGCAAAGTGCTGCATACAGCACGTACTGGTATGTCTGCAAAATGTAAAATTATCACTTTATGTGAGAGTTATAATTTTATTAGTGTTCATGTTTTGGTTCTGTGATACCCTTGGAACAATGTGGTATTTTCCTCTGTTCTGGTGAATGGAAATAATATAATTATGATATTGCATATAAAACAAAGTACTAGGCTAAATAGTAAGAAACGGCTGCACAGGAGCCTAGTGGCCACTCAGGCTGAAGCTTATCCCGGTTTTTGTACAACAATGAAGTGACTGGGAGTCCATCGCAGGGTTACCCCCAGCATAAAATCAAATTTTTGCTGGTACCCATTTAAACACCTGGGTGAAGAGAGGCACTCTGAGAGGCATTCTGAGAGTCAAGTCCCTTGCCCAAGAACACAACACAGTGCCCAGCCAGGGCTCAGACTCGGACCATCCAATCCGGAGTCCATTGTGATAACCATTAGGCCATCGTGGGTAAAACTGAACCAAAACATAAGAAGGAAATGGCAATTGCCTGTTAGGAAATCGCAAATTATCAGACAGCGTACATTGTAATTTTTGTAACTGTTTAATATTGCCAAATTGTATTAGAACGTTTGAAAGAAAAGCTGGAGAGACCTGTGCTGGGCAGTGGTCTGGAGATTGAATAATAACCAGAACAGTATCACTTTGACTACCTGGCCTACTGCACTCTAACAATAAAATCTGTTACCTTGCTCCACTGAGAAATATATATATTCAATTTTATAGACCTATCTTGAATTTTCCAAGTTGTTTTTTAATTGACAATACAAATTAAAGAGCTTCTCTGTAGCAGTACCTGCACATGTAGAACTAAACAAAATCTTTTATTGACAATTAAATGTCAGTGTACACTACATAATAATTTTATACACATGCATGTACCTTCCATTTGTCTTGGCCACTTGTCAGCCCAATAAGAACACTACAAATGACATTTCCAAACACAATGGGCAGTATATGTACACCCACAGTGCTTGATGACATCAATATTATACAGAACAGCACCTGGAATGGGTATAAAGGCCAGAGAGAAATAATTTGATTGATTTATTGACTGACTGACTGACTGATTGATTGATTGATTGATTGACTGATTGATTGGTTGGTTGATTGATTGATTGATTGATTGATTGATTGTAAATGGTCACTGAAAAACCCCTCTGGGAAGTTGTCAATAGAGTATTGTATTGTATTTTATTGATTGATTGATTGATCGATTGATTGATTGATTGATTGATTGAGCATAGAAGTTATAAAGCTAACACATATTTACAATGAAGCTGTGCATCTAAAGTTAACCTACTGGTATATAAGCTACAGATAGTGCCAATTAAAACTATAGTAACACTAATAAATTACAAAAAAGTTCCTTCTAATTTCATAGCATCACATTATCTTTTGGAGCTTATGGACAACAATGCTATGGCAGCTTGTTTATCATTCAGTATCCTGCATGCACCAACCTCGTTCCCAGGGTCTCTCATGAGGTTGTGCATGTACTGGCCCTTATTGTTATGATGCTAGTGCCTTTGTATAAATTATGTCAGAAGATTTTCAGGTGAGTTAATGGCCAGATAATCAAGCTTAATTGAACTGTATGTACATGTAGCAAAGTTTGTTCAAAGTTACGAATTTGTGATTCACTTCTTAAACTAAATTTCCGCTACTCATGAATCCTGTACATAACTCCCCAGCTCAACATATTACTCTTGGAGACTCTGTGTTTTAAATTAATTCTTGACTATTTACTTACCAGACTTGCCAGTCCAGTTCCTAATTTTACTTTAGCTACAGCATCTTTAGAAAATTCTGATTGAAATATAATAAACTATCATGAATCATGTGCATAAAAAAATGTTTCAAGAACTCACTATCACTAATTTGAAACTTTGAAGGCAAAATACTATATGTTGCTTTTGACAAACACCCATCCATTTAAGTACTGAGAAAGAATGTTTTACCAGTATTATGTTTGCAAAGAACAACAATTATATTATTTGACTTCTTCTCCATCTCTTACTAGCACAGAACTGCTTATATCAGACACCCACCTAAAAATTCCATCTCTTCTTTGATGTCCAGACACGTACAAAGAAACACAGGAAGAAGACCACATAAAAGCAGTTTAACCTGTTTTACAAGTTAGACAGGTTAGGGTTACTGAATGGCATTTGAGAGCATGAGCATGAGCATGATTCAACAATGACACAAGGCCACCTTGCAGGCAACAAGCATCCCTTCATGTATGCTGAAGCACAATTAATATTAACATATAAGGAAGGCAACAAGGAATATACAATGAAATGTAAGAAACTCAGTACACTAAAGAAGAGCATGACGGATTCATCTGGCAATCCAGTCCAGGTAATAAAGCTTAAATGGAATAAAAACATGCATAGAATAAAGACATGCATTACATTCTTTACAGTAAACTATTCATGTACATAGTCAAATGGAGTAGCTAAATACTGTACTCACCCAAGTCATTAGATGAAAGAGCTCCAGGAAGTTAATCACAATAAACATGCTGCCCGGGACAGTGACTAAGTTTACCAACAACAGTGTCTTTTCAAGACTGCTAAGTATAAAATCTAAAATAAAGATATTATATATTATTATATGGATCCACATCATCATCATCATTTTCATCGTCACCATCATCACTGTTACTGGGTTCCCTGTTTTTTCGCGCCCTTTTAAGTCACGTGATATTGTTGTGTTGGCAGTAGATGAACTTGTAACTCGTGATTTTGTGCGTTCACTCGAAGTAACGATACTTCTGATACTTCTGACACTTATGGAGATTCTTGTGATGCTTTGTGTGCAGCAAGAATAAAGGAGAACAGTTAACTAGAGTGAATTGTCTGTGGTGCATATTGGACCGGGGAAAATTGGCCCCTACAATCACTTTTCACTTACATTATGTAACCACATACTCAGAATAGTCGATAGACAACCCTGATCTTAAAGAATCATGCGAGATATTTTCCTGATTTTTCAGGAACAATAAAGCGAATATCAATACTATTCCATCACAGGATAGACTCAAAGAATTCACACTTGGGGTACCAACCCCACACTGTCAAAGCTTATATCCTAGCTTCTGTAGCATAAGATGACCAGGAATATGGCTATGGATCACTGATGGTTAATCCCCAGAATTTGTTAACTCAACAACTTCCCCTAACAGATTGCGGTCAAACATTTATTCTTATATCTGAGTAAAAAGAGTTATTTAATAAGTTATTCCACAGCAGAAAGCCATGCACTGAGATTTTTGTCAAGCCTTTTCTATTGATTGTTTGTTATTTTACAGGAAGAAAGTTAGTTATTGCTTGATTCAAAACAAGAGAAACATAGTGATAGGTCGCCATACTTGTTTACAAAAAAACAATGATACACTTCTCTGGCATGCTCCAGACAAGCAAAAAACTGCCATCTCAAAATGCACATGCGTGTTGACTATGCGTGAAATTATACACAGAAAAGATTGACAATACAAAACTAGGGAATCATGTTAAACAAGTGTCTTGTACTTAAGAATAACAAAATGACTTCCATCAGCACTCAAACCCAAACAATGACCTGAAGCTCAATGTGCTAACACAATCTTCCTCAGAACATTTTTATCAATTATAGTAGACATTAGTACTTACAATCAGGAGGTCTCTCCTCCCCAGCTTTATGGACTACATTCTGATACATAAAAGAAGGTGTACTTGGTGGGTAGAAAATTTGAAGAAAAAGAAATCTGAAAGTTCAAATAATTCATGGTTATTAAACATTAAAGCCATTATTTCTTCAGAGTTCTTTACTTTCCAGTTCCTAATAAATTGGAAAATTCACTACAATGACCATTTCTTATCTACATCTAATTCTACATGTACATCTGTAGTTCGTACAATTGACAATACACTTTTTATACATTCTTAATTCTTTTGCACTGAAGAAGTATGTCTCGGCTCAACAGAACAAGTCATATAAAAATTTTAATGTTAGTAGTGTCTCTTGAAATTATAATTATTTCTACCTACCCAAATATAATACAGAAGAATGGTGTCACTGGCCAGGTGAACACATTTCCGGACACTGCCGTCAACGTCAACTGACCAACCACTGGATAACTAATATATACAATATATTCCAAATTCTGTACAAAGAGAATATTAAATGGTTATCTTCAGTAAGCACATCTGTCAGTAGTTTAAAAGTAAAGTAGAGACTGTCACAATCAAGACCCACACATCTATGAAGCATATACAAGTTACTGTCTGTTGATTATAATAAAGATATTTGTTTATTAAAGTTAAAATGTTAATATATTGATTAACAAAGGCATGATTTTCAGAAACAGGACTGAAAGTTGGCTTTAAAGGCTCATCAAGGTGTCCATTATAGGTGCCCCTCCAGTTCTACATCTCAAGAGATTTAATTAACAGAAAGATTACATGTACATGTTAATTAAAATAAGATATCATGGAAACCATAATTACTAATTATAAATTGTATTTATAAATAGTTTCCTAAATTTTGCTTTAAACAGCAACATTATTAACGAAAAGAAATTCAGTCCTACCATAATAAATTCAGGTTCTTCGTGTTGTAGTTGCTTGAACTGAAGAAGACCAACTCCACCTGTAGAAATGTAATAAAACAATATTTTATTAAAAATTATTACTCATGACAATTAATCTTCCATTTCTCAAGAACTGAGCAATAAAGACCTGTCCTATTATAACAAACAATTGGAGAATAATACAAGAGGTGGACCAACAAAGCATTATAACTGGAGTACTGTTATTATTAATAACATATAATTGATCATTAACAAATATTGCAAATAACATTACTAACTGTGGTTACTGTGAATGATAAATTAATTTCTACGCATTTTTTATCTTTGTCAAGTTGTTGTCACAACTGACAAACCAAAAAAACAATAAGTTTTATCAAGATCGACTAAAATTCACACTTTCAGTTCAACAATATAATTATATCTATTTTTTAGAATATTTATTAAGAAAAATCATGGCCATTAACATCAATCTTACCTGATAGCACAATAAATACGTTGTAAATAAATATAAGTCCTAGATTAAATACTGATTTCCTGTACAGTTGATAAAAGGAAACAAAATAGTTAATAAATGTCATCATAATTACATGTGTATGTCAGGTACAGTACAACGACAGGCAGCTGGGGTTGCCCCTCTGAGCCATAGCCTTGAGAGTAAAGTTAAAAGAAGATACAGTGAGATACTTGTAAGAGAACATGTTGCTATCATTTTTTCCATACCTAATGTTACCTTTTGGTATGCTTTGCCTATAATATCGGGAAAGTATGGTCAAGCCATGGTTCATATTTTGGCATGACAGTTACAGCGCAGACACACTAACCATGAACGCCAAAGCTTTATTTTCACTTTATTTGCACTTCATTTTCACTTTATTTTGTAGTTATTTTTTGCATTTTCCAGAACTAACCAATCACATCCGTGAACCAAAGCAGTGGCACAGACATTTTTTCTCTGTTGTGTGAAATCACAGCACCACTTTGAAGAAACGTGGAAAAAAGGCAGAAAAATATGTCTTGGCCGTTGCATCAACTCGCGGCTGTAATTGGCTAGTTCTGAAAAAGGTAATAAAATAAGTGAAAAAAGTACAAATAAAGTGAAAATAAAGCCTTGGCATTCATGGTTCGAGTGTTCGTGCTGTAATAATGTAAGCCAAAACACCCACACCTAATTGAGCCAAAATACCCATGGGAGGACTAAATGAGCATGAAACACTGCCAAAGCAATATACCAAACTTAACACGAGTTAATAAGGGTATCTTAGTTAATACCAAATTCAGCCAAACATCTGGCAATGTTGAGGCCCTGTTAGGGGGGGGGGGGGGGGTCTTTATGTCTCCCGTCTGAATTTCAAACCTTTCCATGTCACAATTTCGGAAGGTTCATGTGTCGCTGTAGGAATTTCATGTGAGCAGCTTGTCATTTTTCGTCATTTCAGCTCCTTCATGTCGCCGTTTCAGAGCCGTGTCGCCTGTCAGAAGTTATCCTAACAGGACCTCAATGTTATGTTTAACTTAGTACATTGATATTATGTACAGGAAACTGGGACAGACAAGGCTTCTTGCTGGCTTTTTGAGAATTTGGGGTGCAGAAAGGCATTTTAGTACATGTAGTACTCGGTGTTATTATAGTATGAAGAATTCAGTGTTTGCAGTGTCTGGTAAAACCTACCATAGAAAAGGAATAAGGCAATACATTGCTGACAACTGAAAAATAAGGACTGAAAGGACATATGCAACCAGAGAACTGCAATTTAAAAAATACATGGGAATAAGCTTAAATTATCAATTCACTTCTATCCCATAGTCAAAATGATTTGTTGCAAAAATGGCAAACCCAACTGCATCTCTGTGACCCTACCTTCGTTTAGTTCTTGAGGTGCTGTCTACAAGATACATTATCAAAATTCCAAAAACTGCAGCTCCAAACAGCCTGTGTCAAATGGTACATAACAACATCAATATATGATACATTTAAATTTTCCCTCGAAACTAAGACTTAAATACACCCTAGGCCCATACTTGATAAAACAGGTTTTTTGGTGTGTTTTTTATGGGAGGGGAGAAGGAGGCTGGAAGCTTTTTATCTGAAGGAATTTTGCATGTCAAAAATGTTATGGCTCAAGAAATTGTATAGTCTAAGGAAATCTTCCTTCTCCAACATCACTAATCTCTATGCATGCATATTCTGCACAGCACAGAAAAAAAACAAACTTAAACATATGTACAAGAGGTGGCTTGTTATCAGAAGTTACATTTGTTTCCTGAATTTTTCTCAAAAGTTTTGGCTGAATGCCTGAACAATTATTTAAGTTTACAAGTACACACATTTCTCCTCCAATGCAGAACAAAGGCACAGCACAGGGAAGAAAAACACAGGCAAACTTTTTATTGTGTTGGCAAGGTCCTGGGAGGAAGGTAGTATCTCTTGCATCAGGTAAGTCACGTAACTGAAACTGAAAAGAAGTGCAGTGTACTCTGCCGTCAGAGATGATCGATGATGATGACTACAACAATGATGATGATGATGAGGATGATGATGATTAGGATGATGATGATGATGATGATGATGATGATGATGATGATGAAACCTAAGAAATTAGCTATCATTATTTTTTAAATACAAAAATGTAAAAACATTTACACATCAGTTTTTAAACAAGTCAGAATAAAACATGATAGGGATTTTTTGTTTAGGTTAATTAACTACAGAAAAATGCAAGTAAATAAAACACTTTCATAACGACAGCATTTACAGGAAATCTTATTAATTCTTGGTAAGTCTTTTAACTTGCTCGGTTTGCGCGTACAATACAGTGAAAGATTATAAGCCATTGTACGTAAATTACAGGCAAGTTTCTAATTAACTCTAAAAACTGACTGGGTTAACTTTTTTATAAATTATTAGCTTACCGTGTCTTCTGTGTGCATCTGTTGTTTGCAGATATCACTATCTTGATGTACAACACGAATTTGTCGAAGCTCTGTTCCATCCATCATTTTTAATGCTCTTCAAACAGTGTACTCATACTATACAAAGTTCAATCTATTAAGCAGACAAATAGAAAATAACTGTTGTTTCATTGATAGCTGTGCTCCATATATTTTGAAACAAATGTCCGCCATATTTAAAGTAGCGAGAGTACTGGGTATAGTACTGGTACCAGTTTCTTCGCGGATTTTGGCATGCGTACGAAAAAAGCGACGACGATGATCAGTTTTAGTGATCATTCAGACTAATGAAGAAAACACTTGCGCACTCAAAGACTATTATCAGAATTGATATTCTCGTGTTGTGCCGGCAAAATACTTTGTGTATGGTTTCTGGCTTCTTCAGGATGGGACTAGGACGCGCTATTTAAAAAACGCTTTCAGGATGAACTGTTGCAGTCAGGTGGACTAAGTTAATAAGCAAAACAGAGAAAAATTTTGTAGAAGATTCCTTGAACAGGGAAATTAATGCAATCATAGTTAGTACTAACTATGATGTAATTAATACAAGAACGCGACCCGTAACATTTTTGTCGTGTGTTGCTGTAACGAGTTATCTCAGTGACGGTAAATATATTTGGGCGCCCAAGCAAGAATCACCAACTTGAAAGCTGAGTCGAAAGATTTTCTCACCGCAAAAACGTTCTTTTGTGTCAAAATTATTACCTTTTCAACACCGAAATCAACTGTCATAATTTACATTTCCGCTCTAGCTGAGCGGCATGTTGAAAAACCCTGAACAACACGTCAATTCATAAACGGTCTTTTGCACCAAACTTCAAACTTCTTTTTTAACATTTGCCAGTTCTTTTGTGCCAAATTCATAATCATTCCTGGCTTTGTTTTGATTGTTTTCACGTGACGTCATGTCGTGGTATGTGTACAATACACACGAGACGACAAATCTGATTTGTCGCGTTGTGTCTCGGTCTTTACACTATTTCCCGGTTACCATGGAGTGCACCAACATGGCGGCTCGACACTGGGCTCTGTAAATTTGGGCAAAACGTTTCGGCCGATATCTTCAGCAGTCATGAAACTTTATACTAGTGACGTCACTGAATTGGTTTCCGGTGGAACACGAAACGCTCAGTCAGGAGTTCATCACCCAGGGTAGGAGTTCAGACAAGTACGATTCATTTGATTGTTGACCTTGTAGCACAGTAAGCGATGTCTTTATTTGGTGAATATCCATGCGTCAATCAAACGATTCCTCCAAGTTACATCTCCTTCACATCCGCCGCAATATCTGTCGGAATGTGCTTGTTCACCATTCCTGGGAACCTACTTGTCGTGTTGGCCATCTTCATCGACCCCAACAAGGATCTCAAATCGCCGTTTAACTACTTCGTGGCCAACCTGGCCATAAGTGATCTTGTGGTGGGCTTCGTTGTCGATCCGATGTCCGTAGCCTTCCATGTGAGCGAAGGAGTTGCAAACGAATATCCCACTCCTCTGGTTTACCTCCACATTCCCTACTTCATTTCGTGCACGGCTTCAGTTCTCAGTCTAGCAGCCTTGACGTTGGATCGATGTTTGGCTATTACTTCTCCGCTCTCGTACAGAACAAAACTGAATCCTAAGCGAGCAGGGTTTGTGGCGGCTGGCATCTGGGCATTCTCGCTTAGCTTTCCATTTATATACCTTGGCACGGGGTACTTGACTTACGCGTTTGTCTTCGCTCACACCGTCATAATTGCCACATTTCTGGTCATGTTACTAACTTATTTGAAAATATTTCGCGTGTTAAAGAATCAAGTGAAACAGTGGGACTTATTGGATCAGACTAACGAAGACAATCAAGCAAAAAGACAGGCTGCAAGATGGGAACAGAAAGTGACTAAGACATTTATGATCATGTTGGCTCTCTTCCTGGCATGCTATCTTCCTTCGTGTATTTGTATCTACATAACCAATCTTTGCAGTTCCTGCAGTTGTAACTTAATTCACTGGGCCAGAGATGTTCATTTTCTCCTGATTTTGGCCAATTCTGGAGTGAACCCGTTTGTTTATGCATGGCGATTTGAGAATGTCAGGAAGGCATTCGTGAAGTTGCTGACGTGCAGAAAGTGTTGCAGGTGTTTTAGTCGCGATCAAACCAAAACTCTACAATTTGAGACTTTTTCAGGAAGTACTACAAGCGTCTCAAAGTAGAAACATAAACATGAGTAAATGAAACTGATAAATATGGTTCAGTTTCCAGAAAAATCAAATTTCACCCTAGAGATCTGGCCAGATCTGGATAACTTACTGCAAGGAGCCTTTTGTGATAAGTAGGGGAGACCATGATCACTGGTTAAAACATGGATGGCCTGCGCTACCCATTTTCAAACAATAAAGGCTCATCTTCAATCTATAAAATACTGTTAAGTCCCCTTACTTCTCCCCTTCTAACACTGGTCATCCATGGGAAAATCAGTGGTCTACAGTGGCTTGTATGGGGATAGGATTGGGCTCATCTTACTTCGCTTCCCTTTAAAAGGCTCATCCTCGGTGTAAGAACCTGTTACACTCACCAGTGACCAAGACAACAAAGAACCTTGAAATAATACAGAACACAGAAACAATAGCTCAAAAACAAAGAAAAAAGTCACAGGTTCTTACACCGAGGTAACCCCCTTGAAAAGGTCGTAGACATACCACTGACCCTCCGTCCATGGACTACCCGATGGACTACACAAAAATGGACTACCCCTAAAATAGACCAGGCTGTTTTTAAAAGTAGTCCATTTTAGGGGTAATCTATTTTAGGGTAGTAAATTTGGACCGTCCATTTGGGTAGTGGACTTGGGGGTCAGTGTTACGTCTACGACCCCTTAAGAACACCTTATGAATCTATTATTGGACCTGGGTTCATGAGCATGGGGAGCTGGTCCACAGTGGGCGAGCCTGACATAAATGGTCAAGCAAGAAAAGCCCCCCCTTACTATGAACATGTGTACCCTCTCCTCCCTGACCAAAAAATAATCCTCTTGAAAGTAATTGCCATTACGGATGCATATTTCCTGAGTATTATGTTCAGAAAAAACACTGAGTACCATAAATGATCTAATAAACGCCCACTCTCAAATAAACACCCCGTATCTAATAGACGCCCCCCTTGAGGTGTATAGTTTGTATTAGACGCCCCTCTCTAATAGACGCCCCTCTCTAATAGACGCCCCTCTCTAATAGATGTCTAATAGACGCCCCTCTCCCCACCCCACCCCCCAAGAATCGCATCAAAAAAAAAGAAAACTCTTAGAAAATCACGCAATTTATTTAGCTTTCTTCGTGTTTGACCAACAATGGCTTGCGAACAACATCTTGTTCGATGTCCAGTTCGAAGTATGGATAGCGCTCTTTTATCTTCTTGATTTCTTGACTCAATATGTCAGCAACTTTCTTTCGGTTTGTCCTAGCTCGGTAACATCCAGGAACGACAAGACCCACTTCACAAACTTGTTAACGTTTCAGTTAAATTGAAATAAACGCCCCTCTCTTATTAAACGCCTCATATCTATTAAATGCCCCCCCCCCCCCCCCTAGAACCCCTAACAAAAGGTAACTTTCATGGGAGTGATTGCTGGAATTTGATTCCTAGTGTCAGTTCAGGCTTTGTTATATGGTCTGTTGATTTACAACAATGTAAATCACAGTCATTAGTCACATTTCAATCTCCAGGGTTCACCAAAATTAGCTATGCATTATACCCTTACATTTATTCTGTAAAAAAATGTTGTTCAAAGTGTAAATAACTATTGTAAGAGAAATGAAAAGAGTTTTTAGAAGATCAGCTATTGCAGTGGTACCCCCAGTCTTATTTTGACAGTAACCATTTATACACCTGGGTGGAGTAAAGTGTCTTCACCTAGAACACAATACGGTGCCCAGCCAGGGCTTGAACTCAGACCATCCGACCTAGAGCCCAGCATGTTAACCTTTAGGTCACTTCGCCTCCCATGTTGATGACACGACTAATAATTATGTGCAAAGGAGTTATAACAAATTTCTTACTCACTGTTGTTAAAGTTGATAATAAACGAAGGAGGTATTGAATAATATTGGACCTGAATTTTTGACTGTAAAGCGAGCCGAATATGTTGCTAAGAGAGATTAGCATCACCCCAATGCTATTTCTTTGCCCGGAGGGGTGGGGGGGGGGGGTACTTGCATTATACATGATGGGGAGGTTCGACGTATTATTTTCGGTTGACTATTTACATGCTCGGTATTTTTTGGGGTTAAGAGATCTGTTACATAATTGTTTGGTCTTAATTATAAAAAACGCATATTTTTTGGGGTCACATCTTTGATCTCATTAGCTTATTGATGCAAAATCATGCATTAGAAGAGTCTGTTTGATTGAATAAATCTGTATTGAGGTGTTAAAGTCTTGTATTTTTTTGGGTAGGAAATTTTTGTCAGGTATTTTTTGGTCTAAAATTTCAGGCTCGTATGTTTTTTTCGGTTTGCAATATGAAGCTCCTTCGGACCCCCTCCACAACCCCACCCCCCCCCCCCCCCCCCCGTCATGTATAATGCGAATAGCCCCCTGGTTTTCTTTGGGTGGATGTTAAAAGAACCAGCACTCATACTGGACTTGGTATATATAGTGTCCATAGTTATCCGTCTTGTGACAACAGGTGTCACCCATAGCCAGACAGTCTGACTTCCCTAGCTGTGGAAACATCAGAAAATCATAGACACGCTCAGCGCATTACTGAGCGCATGACCCCTATCTCGTTCCCAGAGTCCATGTTCCCATTCACAAGCAATGCGGGATCTGGGGACAAGATTGAGTCGCCGTGGAGGCGTCTGATGCTCACACCTCACGATGTTCACGCGAAACAGACAGCCTGCGATAAAGATAACGTTCAACTAGTCAAGGATCCAAGCCCCAACGTCATATCATGCATGGATATGAATGTCAAGAGAGGTTTCTCTTTTGGGTCATAAGACGGACCAGTTGTCCATGCTTTGAAAGTTTTCAAATAAAAATAAAATTACGCTGGCCCGATAAAATATTTATACCACAGGCGACTCCGCAGAACTGACGGGATTCACCAGGACAGTTTTTGGACCGGCTTGGCTATCTACATACAGTACTTTGATTCTGCATATCAGTTACCTTGACAACAGAGACTGTTTACCTGAAATTATTTACAAGGAATTAATCCTGTCGACCCCACAAATACGTTGTACTTTTCTTGGCTGGGCACTGGAAGGAAATTACTCCTCTATACTTTTGCTGAACCCAGTTGCCAACAAAATCTCTATTTCGTCTTGTTTGGCAGAGCACGCACGCCCTCGGCAGGATGTTTTAAGTGATAAAACTCAGATAATTAAAAACTACTTTAAGTAAGGAGTTTAAAAGCTGTTATATGGACTGACAGCTAACTGCCAGCTGGGTGGAACAAAGCTGATGTTAACAATGAAAATCTAATACAACATTGCTTTTTCTGCGCGTTTTCCGGCCACGGTGAACAGTTGGAACGTTTGAAACGTTTCACTCCTCACGGGAAAATATTAACTCAATAAATTGACCTCGCTCCCAATGTTTGGCTTCATAACTTAGTTGGTAGGGCATCGCACCGGTATTTGCGGAGGTCACGGGTTTGAATCCCGTTGAAGCCCTGATTTTGCCAGGCTTCTTTCCAATTGCATAAATTGGAAATGCACTGCGACGATCATTCTTAACTTTCAGTTCTTACTCTGTAAACAGTATAAGCCATAATTCTTACAACAGAGCCCCTTGCACTAAAATTGTCCGTTGATGTCATACAGCATTCTCTCAACCTAAGTATTTACAGCTACTAATTAAGGATCACTAAGACTACGAAGAAGGTTCGTACAGACAGCATGTATGACTATGTTGACTTTAGGGTTGAAATGTAAATTCCCGCCTCATTTGTGTTAGTATGTTTTCAAGTGTCTGTAATCAATAGCTGAAGAAAAAAATCCTTCGTCATGACTCCCGCAAAGAACAACAAGTTGCGACTTGTTGGATTTAAATAAGCCTGCATAAGTTTTGATGAAAAAGCCAACATAACTAATTGCTGGATGAATTTAATAACATTAAATCTGATCTTCTTTTCATACAAATGGGTTGCCGACTAGAAAGCGAGCCCCAAGGTTACCATAGAAACTGAAAGAATGCTCCGCTTTAATCCTTGACACCACCCAAGGGACTTATAGTTACACGAAAAGGCTTTGTCGTGATTACAAAAACCTACCCGCAAGATGCAAATCGATTAAAATAAAAGAGAAACAACTGTTATTAAGGGACTTAAGCCTTTGTGTTCGGCTTCTTTTTTGTGTTACCACTTCGCCGACAAGATATTGCTTTTAATAACATTTGAATGATTGCTCAACTGGTTGCGGCTCATAAGCTTGTTTGTACAGTTCAGTTAGAAAGTAAATGTTTGAACTGAAGAAGTGGACACCTATATTAACGATGCAATTTATCACATGAGTAGTCAGTTTATTGTACAAGATCTGGGAGAGAAAAACACGCAGACATGTAAATGGTTGTGGGCGAAGGAAAATTTCAGAAGCACATGGAATAAGATAGTTTTCTTCCCAGATGAACAAAAACTTCATCACAAGAAAGCAAAACAAGTTGAAAAAAGGCACGAAACTATCTGACTTTCAAGGCTTCTCTAAACTCGCGGATCACAAAAGCGACGCTAAATCTATCCAAACCGATCTTTTCGCCGACTGCAACAGAATTGAATTCTCTCGAGATAAAATCTGTTCGCCTGTGGAAAAACCGCCACGAATTCGAAGGAAATCAATTAACACAGAAGCGCTTGATACGAGACTTTTACAAAAGCAAGGCGAGAAGTTAGAGTACAGTTACGTCCTCATGGAAGAAACCGAGCTCGAAAAGTCAACAAGAGAACGTTTATTACGCGAGGTAAGGCAGCAGAATTGGATGGAGGAGATGAAAGCTCAACAAGACAGCCCCTTATCGTCTCCCAATTTATCACAAAGGAAAAACAGCGCAACGTCACTAACTGATGAACAGTTCAAGAGTAGATCTTTAATAAGCTTTTCACCTGGAGTAAAACACTGTAATAGATTAGCACACATGGATAAAGGCGAGTTTTCCAAACAGTTCTGTGATGTCCTGGGTCCAGGTTTGTGTACCAATTGCACCAAGACACAAATGCAACAATCTGTTATCGATGAACATACGCGAAGTTTTCCGGACATTTGTGTATCACCGTATGTTTTATGCGTTCCACAAGAGGGCGAAAGACAGATTAAAACCCCGTTCTCGGTGTATAAAGACTGCGATCCGCTCCAACGTAGGAGACCATCACCAGTTTCACCGACTCACAACATAAACGGTTTGAAAACTCGCCCGAATAGTTGCCGCAGCGATGACGAAAAAACGCATCTACGCTATTCAATGTATAGTGCAGAGCGCTTTTCCAGCGAGAGCAGTAGTCCGCCCTTAGAACCGCAAATTCGCATAGAGACGCCAATTTCATCACTCTGTAGTTCACGGAGATCAAGTATAACGAGGTATTTGTTGGAATCAAAAAATGAAGAATTGCGCGACAGGGAAGGGCGTTTCGACGAAGACGTAAACACGGACGCTACTCTGAACAAGCGCCGAGTGAGAATCTCTCCCGTGGTTCACAGTTCTAGAGCAGAATATCAAGATGGAAAAAGCAATAGGACAGACCCCAACTGTTTCGCGACATCGCGGCTGGGTACTGCAAGATCAAGAAGCTCGATGTGCAAGACTCCTTCTATTGAAAGAACAGGGAAACTTCGTGAGCTGTCTTACTGGAAATTTTTAATACCCGAGCCACCAATGATGGAGGTCGGACGAATGAACGTGAGCATTTACACTCCAAAACAGATTCCAGGAATTAAGATCTTTGATGAAACTTTTTTTGACATTTGAACTTAACAACCATGAGGTTTTTCTAAATCAGTTGTCCGCCAGTTCTTACATGTAAAAACATGTCAACTAATGTAGACAACTTATATGCAAGGTTGCCATTGGTTCAACCAAGAAATTTTCGTTACACAAATATAAAAATGTCCACAGGGGAGAGGTGACCAGGGATGTTTTATTTTCTTTTAACTACAATGGAACCCGGTTACGGGCCATAAATATTTGACCGTATTAACGGTAGTGGGTCAACCCTAACCCTAACCCTAATCAGTTGTATATTCTTCAATAAACATCTAGAATGCAGGACCTTCACTCCCTGTATACATAGGCGTACGGTCACCTTCGGACTTGGCGGGGCTGTACCCTCCCTGCGCGAAAAAAATTAAGCAATTTCCGAATGAGCTAGCATTGAACGTGTATACAACAGCCCAAAAATTGCAACTGCTGTTGCCCGAATCCTGAGCGTTTTGCCTGAAAAATGTCAAAAATTTTCCAAATTGGGGCGGGGGTCCTGCAGCCCCCCCGGCTCGTGCGCCTATGCCTGTATACAATATTAACCAAGAGAGCTTTGAATTTAACTCAAAGGCGACAGACCACAATCTCAATGTTGGCTCCTGTAATAAATATCTAATTGCCATAACCGTTCATCAGTAGGATGCCTAAAATGCTTGTAATTCCACAATTGGTTTCGGCCCCATGAAATCCTATACCAATTGCAGAACATTTCAGGTGGAGCCACCCACGATGTGAGCACAGTTACTGACAAGAAAAAGTAATAAATGTGATTCTAAAATCGAAACAAGAACAGAAAGGCCCCGGCGTCTTTGACTTAACATCATGGTGACATTCTGACATTAAATATTGTTTCTCATGCAAGTACTGTATTTGTTTTGTTGGGACAATTACGAATGCGTATTTGGTTCGATTGGCCGTATTAACGGGGCAAAATTATAAATGATTATATAGGTTGGGATTTCAGAATGCGGCCGTTGGCCCCATTAACGGGGTTTTCTTACAAGAAAATGTATGGGCGTTTTGCCGGGACCAAAAAAATTGACCGCAATAACGAGGTTACCGGAAGGCGGGGCTCCACTGAATTAATTTTCGTAAAAGGTTCCCTTCTTTTTGGACTGTTAATAACTTTATTTTGTTTTAATGCATTCCCTAGCCCTTCTCAGACTGTTGCGTTGAGGATTGGGAATCGAACGTAGAAATAGACTAAAAAGGGGAAGGGGAACTTATATTAAACGAAAAGCTAAAATTCTTCAATCCAACGCGAAAATGAGCTGCAATAGTCTGAGAAGTGACAATGAAATTGAAATTAAACTAGCCATGGCATATTGCGATTTCTGAGTTTTCATTGGCTTACAGACCATGGTATATGACAAACATAACTGCAAGGCTGATACTACGTGAAAAAGTTGACTTTGCGAGACAACAACCCGACAGAAACCGATAAAGCAGGACTGCAACCGTGGACAGCTGTTTCGTTCTTATTGGAACTCTTCAGCACGATGTAGCAGCCCAAAATGAAACCAGCCAGAAAGCCAGCTCAAATAAAATGCTTTCTGGCTGGTTTCATATAGAACTGCTACACCGTGCTGACGAGTTCCAATAAGAATGAAACAGCTGTCGACGGTTGCAGCCCTGCTTTATCGGTTTCTGTCGGGTTGTTGTCTCGCAAAGTCAAAGTCGTAGTATCAGCATTGCAGTTATGTTTTCTTTTTCTCCATCACTGTCGCTACTTTTCGTCGACGTCATCAATTGTCATTGAAACCTTTTCTTTCACGATTGTCAGTCTTTTTGGAAATAAAGAAAATATTTTTAGTGCAGTTGTAGAGCAAACTTTATTCAAAAACACTCCAAGTTACACGTTGCACACTACGATTGATAGTCTGTTACTTTTCTTTCTTATTTAGAACTCTCTACATTTCTTCCTTAGTTCCAAACCGGCGCTTTTCTTTCCATTCCATCCACTTTGAATTTCACATTCCTCTTCGTTTATACTTTCTGTCTTCAAGGTAGTTGTCTTCTTGTCATTTTGGTGCAGTTTTCTCGTTTTTTCCGGTCCTGTAACTGTTTTCTGAAACCACTTTCTCAATTTCACTTCTTTTCTCTCTTCATTTTCTTCAAAGTTATCGACGTTCATGTCGATTGCATCGCCCGTCTTGCTGACAGCTATTAACTGCTAAGATAAGGGAAAAAAGGGAAAAATAGATTTCATCACTTACATAGATAAAACAACTTCCATTGCGTCTCAAGGTGGCAACAGCCGAGTTCTTGCGAGTAATATATTCCATACTAAACGCTTCAGTGATTCTCGAGAGAAACGAGAACCTTCTCGCGAGAAACGAGACTCGTATCGAAGGAAACGAGACTCGTATCACGAGAAACGAGACTCGTCTCGCGAGAAACGAGACGAGAGGTGGTAACTTACATTTGAGCGGTACTGTATATACTTCTATCTCAACAAAAATTGCAAAAACTGTTATTGTACCTGCTTCTGCTTACCGCACTGTTATATTTAGATACTGTCTTTGTAGTGAGCAAGGAATTCTGCAAATCCGTTGATGTTTTCACAATCCTCTTGTGTTTCTACATTGATAACTCTGTAGTTAAAGGTGCTTGGGGCTTGGCATGGCTCAGGAGAGTTGTTCTGTCTGGTCGCAGGTCTCTACGGTGGCCCATGGGTGTCACGGCACAACCAAATATCTCACGGCACAACTAAAAACTATCACGGCACAACCAAATATCTCACGGCACAACCAAATATCTCACGGCACAACCAAAGATTTCACGGCACAACCAAAGATCTCACGGCATAACCGAATATCTCACGGCACAACCAAATTTTTAATTAGACGCAAAAACCAAAACCATGCCCAAAATCAAATAGCTTGCTGCCAAATCAAATATTAAACTCACGGCAAAAACAAATACCCTTACGGCGAAACGGAATAACTTCACGGCAAAACCAAAATCCTCACGGCAAAACCAAATTTAGCTCACGGCGGAAGTGAATTTCACGGCGGAAGTTCTACGTCAAAGCGGAAATGACCCCTTTCACAAAGTAGAGGTTACTCAGTCAATGCAGTCCAGTGTCACTCGAAAATGGCGGGCTTCCAGGTCTGAGCTGAGATGATTTAACTGTTTCGTTATTTACAATTGTTGTTTCTCATAAGAAGAGCGATGTTTTGCCGGCGTTGTGGCACCTCGTGCGGGACTGATGCCAACTACTGTGTAAATTGTGGGCAAGGTAAGCGAAAGCTTTTTACGTTACGCAAAACAGTTATCAAAACAACACGTGCTGAGTGCAGTGAATGAAATGGCGTTTGTGTTCAAATGCACTAAGAAGAAGTACAGTAACAATCCGCGAGTAAGAACCTACATTTTTCCAGGTTAGCCTAAACAGGTTCTTACATCAAGGGTATTTAACATAATTTAACGCTATTTAGTTTCTTAACAGGTTGTTATTTTCTGATGAAAAATTGACATTGTTGCTGATAGAGTGTTTAGTGGTATTCAGCCTGTTTTTCTTAAGCTTATATTTGTGACTATGTGACTCAGTGTGTGACTGTAAAAAATAATATTATTTTATGATTTTCAACATTGCAGACATTTAAACTAGAGTGTGTTAAGGTTCCTGAATGTCAATATATCTTATTTCCCTGAAAGTAAACATTTTTATTTGATTTTAAAAAATAAGAACTTGTTTCCAAATTTTAGGCGAAAGTGGTTGTTACATAAAGGGAGTATAACAGGCCAATTTTAGCCTTACAGGTTCTTAAAATAGTGGTTCTTACTTGCGGGTTTTTACTTTTAAGATTGTATGTGGAACAGACTTTTAACAGAAGTTGGCTGATGTGAGAGAAAAAGTTGTGTTTATTCCAATTCTGTGGGCATCAATTGATGTTAATTCCATGAAAGCACAAGTTATGATTACAAATTAAAGCCATCCTTACCCCCACCCCTTTGGTGTTGAGCAATTTTAACAAACTTTTATGCCATAAATCCAATTCCACCATCTCAGATATGCTTGAAATTACACATGAAAGGGAGGGCTTAAAGGATGATATATGGTAACTAATGTAAATAAATAACAATAGGCTCTTGCACGAGGGGGTCACGTGACCTTGTCAATTATAAAAAATGGTTGTGGCATAAAATGGATACCAGAAAAGAAAAAAAGCTGGCTGAAGGTAGCAAAATGGCCAAGTTTGAGGCTCCTGGCATTAAAGAGTGAATTGTTATTGGAGTTTGAATTTTTAAAAAATTACACAGATTTGTATGGAAAAATGTTGCTGGTAAGCAAACTGGTGAACAAGTCTTGCTCACCAGCAATATTTTCCATATAAATTCTGTAAATTTCCCCACAAATATTCAAATTGCCATAAAAACTCACTCTTCAATGTAAGGAGCCTCAAACCTGGCCACTTTCATATTTTTGAAATGCCCTTTTCATTTAGGGCATCTGTTTTGCACCACGACCATTTTTTATGACTGACAAGGTCATGTGACTCTGTCATGGAAGGAGCCTATTCTATGCATGTCTTTAACTTTTCTGAATAAAACAATGGAAATTAGTAAGCTTATTGTGAACTTAAAGGATACAGAAATTTTACCAGAAAGAATGTCCCCTCCGCCAGGGAGCAACTTGAATAGAGTTTCATTCATTTATATTTTGAGATGTCAGATTCACAAGGTGATTCTGTTATGGCTCTGCATGGCTGATCACAGGCAATATAGATATATCCATAGAGCATAAACAACTATACATTAATATGATTTGGTTGATTGATCGAGTCACTGATTTTATTTAGAACTTGTGCAAAACAGTAAAGAGCTGGCTTCAGATGCACACATTGCATCAGATGTATGTAAACCAGGTCCATCTGGCTGTTCAGAGCCACCAAGGGGCAAAGGTGCATTTGGTCGAGTATTAAGTTTCAAGGAATATTATGAGCACAAGACAAAAACTGACCTTGGACGAAAAGTGTCTTCAAAGAAGGATAAGAAAGCAAAAGGTACAAAAGGCAAAGACTTGAATCAAGAGGTGGTCATTTTTATTGGACTTATGGAATGGTCTGAAGAGGAATCCAATCTGAAGCCTAGGCGAGGAAAGCGTTTAGCATTAAAAGTTGCTAGAGATGCTCCGTATAAAGTCCTCCTTGAGAAGGCAGTCGACAAGTGGAAGAGTTACCAAAGCAACCTTTATGCAGAAGGAGAAGATTACGTTCTTTTGCTGGACAATGGTGAAGAGGCCTTATTTCTGCCTGGACCAGGAAAAGAGTTCTTTTCATTGCATCGTTATCAAGAGGAAGTTGGAAGAGACTTTAAGCGCATAACCCTCTACCTTTGCACTGCTAGGGAGTTTAATCATTCCAAATCTGATGGCCTCTATTGGGATGCACCAGACACTGAATATGAAGGTTATTCATCTGACAAACAAGAAGATGGGGCTTCTCCAAAGCGATTGAAAATAGACCTTGTTCCCAAAAGCGAAGACAATGAAAAGAGTGTAACTGAGGAGACAGACATGCAAATAAAAAACGATGAACAAGTTGCAATGGAACTTCAAAGACAGTTACTAGAAGAAAATGATGTTGCAGCCACAGGAGCTGAGCTGACTGTGTCAACTGAAATTGTACTTGAGGATGAGGAATCAAATGGTATGAAGGAAAACAAAATGGAGACAAGTAGTACCGAAGGCTTTACCAGTCCCACTGCTGTGGTCCAGGAATTAGAAAAGAGAGTTGACAAGGACAGTCAGTTTTTTATCACTGTCAGGAGACAAACACCAGTAGCCAGAATTCTTAATTTGTGGCGGTATGAGGCCAAAAGACAAGGTGGACATCACGAAATAAGAGTAAAGTTCCTAGGGGAGGATGGCATTGATTCAGGAGCCCTAAAAAGGGAATTTTTCACTGAAGTAATCCCTGCTATAGGAAATACATTATTTCCCAATGGAAGCCCCATTGATTCTACATATCACGTTCAAAATGGGAATTTTAGAGCAGCTGGGGAAATTGTAGCCAACAGTCTAGCACAAGGAGGACCACCACCTAGTTTCCTCGATGAAATTGCATTTGAGACACTGGCCAACCCTAAAGTGGATATCCTAAACCTCAGGGAAGAAAAGGACTTGACCCAGAGTGAACGACAGATACTTGAAAAAATAAAGATTGACATTGACAACCAACAGGACGTGATCCTTGAACATGGATATACTGGACCCATTGACATGGCACACATTGATGACATTGTTAGGTCTGTTGCAGTCA